>VWZZ01007036.1:52067-319274 GCA_013399095.1 Psophia crepitans | reverse complement strand
TGGTTTTGGCCAACCTGCCCCCCACGCTGAATGCGCGGAGTGGGTGAGATCTCCCCCCCCCATCCATGTTACTGTGCCCCCGCCTTGGGCCTTCTGTGCCCCCAGATGCTGTCCAGGCACCCTGCCTCAGTCTGAAAAAAAAAACAACAGCAAACCCCAAACAAAAGTGTTTTGCACCCACCTGTGTCCCGGCCCTCGCAGCCTCGCTGCATGGTCATCCTCCAGCCCACGAGGTGACCCACAGCTGTGGGCTCTCGGCAGCCAGCCCTGACTGCCAGGGGAGCGGGAGGCTTTACGGAGCAGGGGACAAGGGTGAATAGGTGTTTCCACACTGAGGGAAATACCCACGGTGCCCCCACCCCCAAAAGACCCCCCGCGTAACCCACCAAGGAAATATTTCAGAAGATTCAGCTAGAAATGTTGGCTTGAAAGCACCTGGGGGTTGCTAAGCCCCAGCAACGGGGTGACCATGAGCACCAGGAGAAATGTCTCCAACCACGCATGGGAAAGAGAGCATCCTTGTAAGGGTGCCACGCAGGCGTGAACAGCCTGGACGTCCTGCCAGGGAAAGATGGAAACACAACCAAGTGGCAAGACCTGGCCTCACACTGGGAAAAGCTTTGGGACAATCTAGTGGTGGTGGCCTCTTCAGGAATTAACTCAGGCTGTGGCTTCCCATGGTGCCTGAAAGATGGTGAACGGCCTCAGAGATTTCACAAAAGTGCCGAGTGGAGGCACAGGTGGCCAATATTCAGAGACACCCCGTCCTATGAGAAAAGGAAGACAGATGGCAGGCCATTGAAAATAAACCACTGGCTATATAAGTGGCGTGAGGAAGCAACGCTGCTCTTGTAGACCGCTGCTCTCCTGGTGGCAGGGGCCAGGCTTGAGGGCTCAGGACAACAAGGATGCAGACTGGCAGGGACCAGCAGGTCGGGGCAACAGGCGCAATGCTGGACTGAAATTTCTCTTCTGAATGTTTGTTGCCCTGTTGCAAAATGGTGTTTTCAGCAAAATCTGGACATTTACTAAAATGCCAAAGCCAATAAAATGGCTTTTCTGTAAAAAGCTTCCCCAAATCCCTCTGCTTAATGATGTCTGGATGGGATGTGAGCAGTATCATAAGGGGGCTGCTTGACGCCAAATTTGGGACGCTGGGCATGCAAAAGTCTGTTCTGCAAAAATCAAGCTGATGCAGAAGATGGTCCAGAAGACGCTCTGCTGTTGGTGATAAGGAAAGCAGATTAAACCCTGAGGATTAGTTTGCCTACTATGTTTTGGGCTTTCTTTTCCCTTCATTTTGTAGAGTAGAAGATTTGGGATTTGTTTATCTAAGAAAAAACATTAAATGATCAGTTCCTGATGAATATTTCGGGCACACCCTCATCCAGGAGCCATTGCTTCCCACTTAAATATTCCAGGTTCGTCTGTCCAGTGCATCTCAATGTGCTGAGTACATGCACCTGATGCGCTGCTGAACGTTCCAGGTGGTGTGGAGTGATTAAATGTCCTACTTTTTTTTTTTTTCCTTTTTTTTTTGGTGTTGTCCTACTTTTTTGTGAGGATTCAGGTGGTGTGGCCAACTGCTAACATCATTGATAGCAACAGATACTGGTACTCTCATCCTGCTTTTCTTAGCTTGTGAAAAGATTGTGTGCTGATAAATACCTTTCAAATTCATAATTCTCATGAATTAGTTCTAAAATATCGTAATTTACAAGCACCTGTAACTTGCTATTTCACAGACAAGTCTCCTGCGTACAGCTGTGTTAAGTAATGATACTTGCTGTGGTTTAACCCCAGCTGGTAAACAGGCACCACGCAGCCACTTGCTCACCCCTCACCCCGCAGTGGAATGGGGACGAGAATGAAAAAAAACCCCCATGGGTTGAGATAAAGACAGTGTAATAGGATAACAAAAGAAGATTCTATTATTAGTATTTATTAGTATTAATGCATGCATGACTGCAATTGCTCACCACCTCTGGAAAACAAAACCCAATACCCAGTATGTTTCTATGCAGCAAATCTGCCTCCTGGCTCGCTTCCCCAGTTTTGTACGAAGCATAGAGTTATATGGTATGGCATAGCCCTTTGGCCAGTCTGGGCCAGCTGCCCTGGCTGTGTTCTTCCAGCTTCTCGTGCACCTGGCAGCATGTGAGAAGCTGAAAAGTCCTGGACTTCGTGTAGACACTACAACTACCCAGCAACAACTAAAATACCAGTGTGTTATCAACATTATTCTCACACTAAATCCCAAGCACAGCGCTATACCAGCTACTAGAAAGAAATTAACTCTATCTTAGCCAAGACCAGGACAGTGCTTCCAAAACAAGGCTGAATTTTTAAAATAAAGCCTCTTTAGTATGCCAATACATGTTTGGAGCAGTCAGAAAAATGCTTAAATGTACAAATCATAAAATCACAGAATGGTTTGGGCTGGAAAGGACCTCAAAGATCATCCAGTTCCAACCCCCTGCGATGGGCAAAGACACTCTCCACCAGACCAGGTTGCCCAAAGCCCCATCCAACCTGGCCTTGAACACTGCCAGGGATGGGGCCTCCACAGCTTCTCTGGGCAACCTGTTCCAGTGCCTCACCAACCTCACAGTAAAGAATTTCTTCCTAACATCCAATCTCCCCTCTTTTAGTTTAGACCCATTACCCCTTGCCCTGTCACTCCTTGTAAACAGCCCCTCTCCAGCTTTCCTGTAGGCCACCTTTAGGTACTGGAAGGCCCTGATTAGGTCTCCCCGGAGCCTTCTCTTCTCCAGGCTGAACAACCCCAGCTCCCTCAGCCTGTCCTTGTAGGAGAGGTCTCCAGCCCTCTGATCAGCTTTGTGGCCCTCCTCTGGACGAAAGACCTGAATATCTCTAAGATGACTGAATGGAAATTTTCCTGAGTACATATACATGGAGACACATCAGAGGGAGTATAAATGAGAAATTTTAGCTCAAATACTAGTTGTCTTTCCACATCCCTAGCAAAGGGGCTTGATCCTGGACCAGCTCCAGAGGTCCTGTCCCATCTCACCCATTCTGGGATCATGTGACATCCTCTGAGAAGTTGGGCTGGCAGTTTTGAGATGGGGCTTTTCTAAGTGAACTGACCTTAGAAGGAAGAAACACTGCAGACAACAATGACAGATTGTGCACTTGTCTCATTACCTGACTTTACTTAGGATGCAGCTTCCATTCCAAAATCCCTCCTGGCAAACACACGTCCTAGTTTTTGGCCGTGGCTGTCTGATCACCCTCAAGGTAGATCACACCTGCCGTGCTGCTGCATGTACCGGGTACTTCGCTTCTTTCTCTCCTAGTTTTCTGCATGTCAAATCAATAGAAATAAGTATTAGAGTATGTGCAATGGAAAATCAGAGGGTAAAAGGTTGATCTCAAGCATCCTCTAGATTATATACTGTAGTCATTTTTTACGCCAAGTAAAATGACTGCTACCTTTTTCAGGAAACTGCTCAGAAGAGGCTGGAACATGGGTTTTGTTTGCTTATGCTTGGTAGATGGTTTATGTGAAAAAGTCAGCATTCAAAAAGCTGCCCTGCAGCTCTAATACTTGACTGGGGATGTGTCACCTAGTTATCAGAAAAGATTTGTGTAAAGACAGGGAGTGCCTTATCCCAGTTACTTATGTCTGACCCATGTTTGAAGAGCAATTTTTTTTTTTTTTAATCATCCTTTCTCTACCATCAGCGTCAAGCCTGTTAGCAAAGAAGCCTCAGATACCTGGCCATGCTTCAGGGACATACTTGCTTTTAACTTGAGGGAAGTCACATGCTTGACCATCTCTGTTCTCTTCTTAGCCAGAGAATATGGGTGAAACAGCTGAGAGACTTTTGTCTACTACTTGGCAATGCCCTACAGCTGACAAGGACAGAGACTGATTGAATCTCCTTCTCTGTCCAGCACAGTCTGTCCTCAAGTCCTCATCTCAGATAACTCTGATGCTGTGTTGCTGTTTTTCTCTTGTGGTTGTTTCTCTGGGAATGGGGTTGATCACACGTAACCATTTTACTGAAATCACTGGTTTCATCACTTGGTATGTAGTTTTGAGTGCGACCTTCAAAATCAGGCACAGAAGTCCTGTTCACAGCCACCACTTAGCACCAGTGGCTTTCATGGTCTAAAAGCTAATGCTTGATGTGTGGTCTACAGGTAATCCCCATATGGCTGAACTGGATGACCCCATCTTACATCTCCAGAAAGTTCTGTATCAGCACTGTACAAGGGTGGAGGAGAATTTTTGCATGATGGTAGCGTGAGGGATATGTGCCTGTGTGTGCATAAAAAAAGGGGAAATCCCCAGTTCAATCTAGTTGTTCTGTTGTCCTTACGGCAACGCAGAATTGAGACCCCTCTGCCTGCTGGTTATTCCGGCACTTGTGACTCAGCCAGGATGGGCTGAGGGTATCAAATCGCAGTGCTGTCAACCACATCTCCTGCTGTCATGGCGATTGTATGTCTTCAGGTGCTTCCTTACAAGTAAAATGCAAATAACAGCTTGCATTGCAAATGTATTGCTCTGTAGGAGCTGCATGTTTGCCACACCAATGTTGGTTCGTGTTCTTGCCAGACCGAGGCAGCGTTGTTGTTTCTGGCCGTAGTCTGCCCCTCCCTGGCTTTTTACACATGATTGATATCGCTGTGGCCAGGGTGACAGCGGAGAGCACCCTCTTTCAACACACCACCTTCAAGCTTTTGTGCAGCTGATGAGAAAAAACCCAGACTCTAAATGTCTCCATGCCTCTGGCCCAACAAGGGAGGTTATAATTTGCTCTGCTTTAATTCCACAACACCTGAACACCACACGTGATTTAAGGTGGGGAAGAGCCCTTTTGGTGGATGAGAGCAGAACAAACTGAGTGTCTCTCCAGATCAGGCTGTGGATGGGAGCTCCAGACTTGCAGACACACCTACCTCCAGCTTTTCTTTCCCCACAAGCCATGGCCATAGGCTGGGCTGGAGAGACAGCTCTTTCCCTCCCTGTCTGAGGGGTTCCTATGCTTGCTGAGATCTCTGGTGGGCTTCCCATTTGGTGTTTCTCTGCTTCTGTTCTCCAGGTTTTGTGCCCAGGGCTTGAAGCTCTTCTTCGACCACATGTCCCAGGTCCCTCTCCATTCCACCGCTGGCCACTGTTCTCTGCAAGAGAGGGGAGTGCTGCAGCCACTGAAGCTAATCAGAGAAAGTTCCTGCCTGTGAGAGCAGAGAAAGTTCGTAATGGATTCTCTTGCCCTGATTTCCAGCTCTGCCTGGAGGTATGAGTCCCCGGGGTAGTCATGTCTGCAGTCAGTGCCTGCTCCGCTGGGTTGGAGAAAGATCTGAATCACACTGGCAGGGTTTTTGGTTGGGTAACTCGGAGAAACTCGGCAGAAGAATAATCTCTTCCCTTCCTTCCCCGCCACGCTCTTCCTTGGCTGTTCTGGAAGCGGAACACAACATGAGCTTCACCTTCCCTAGAAGGAAATTCAGGAGCATGCCTAGCATATTTCTACAGCAAAATCCACCACCTTTATGCCCTGCCCCCTCTTTCCATGATTGAGGTATTACACAGAAATATTCCCTGATTCTCAGAGTTTATTTTTCCTTTTTTCCAAGGGAATGAATAGAGATATTTACAGCTTTTGAACAGCAGCAGAAACCCATTAAATTGTTCTGTGGCAATCTCATCAGGAACCAGTTCCTTAAGCAGAAACATGTTTCAGAAGGCTCTGCACTCACTCCCAGCCTATTTGGCTTGAGTAAATGCAGCTGCCACTGAGACATCAGGGTGGTCAGCTGTGGACCTAATCTTTAAATGTAGCAGGGTGATAGACAAAAATGTCTCTAAGCTTGTGGTCTCAGGGCTGGCCAGAGATATTAAGTCATTCCCAGCACCAGTTAGGTCTGCTCTGAATGAAGGGACAAGGGCAGTCCTCCAGGACTGGGATTTATCCATTCACCAGCAGCACAAACCCCTGCACAGAAAAAACTGTAGGAGCTCCTGTACTAATACTATCCACTTTACACTGCTTTTCAGTGAAGGTCTCAGCAAGAGCTACACTGGGGACATCAGTTTCATTACTGGTGCAGGTTCCAACCCTTAAGAATGTCCTGGTGACTCAGGCTAAGGTCACTCATCTCTGAGCTGATGCTGTTACTCTGGTACTGGTACATATTAAGGGACTCTGCACAGAAAATAGTACAGTGCAGGGAGGGAGAGAGACCAAATGCATAGTGTGGATGTGCTCAGAGGATGTGCATGCCTCTCTAAGCAACATCTATTTGGAAGGGAGGTGGCCATCATCCAGCATGCTGGTAGCACCTAACTTCTCCTGGGCTTTACATCTGCCAGCAGATATTTCCATTTCTGCAGACAGAACCTGAGTGGGTGATTTAAACCATGAGAATCTCTGCTCAGGCATTTTGATTCTGGCAGAGATTAATGCCCATAGTTTAATAAAAAAAAAAAAAAAAGGTCAATTCATATTCTCTCAATTTATCCCTGTTGTACAGCTGGATGAGAGGGAGAGTAGGAAATTAAGGCTTTTGTACTGTTTATTGATTTCAGTACGTCCAGAAATGTGATGTTACGTACTGCTTACCTTACCTATGTTTACATTAAGATATCACCTACCTGAAAATCCAGCTGCTGCCATATACTGTCCTGGTTGCATCCTATAGCCAGATGACTTATGTTCAGAAGAGCTCCTGAAAGCTACTAATACATCTGTAGCAATGATTCATTTTTCATCGAGGCAGTGACATCCTAATCTATGGACCAGATGGAGTGGGGCCTTGGGCAATTGTAATCAAAGAGCAACAGCCACAGTATGGAGAAAAGAGAGATTCCCAGTTGGTTTCCTATTAAATGCTTCTATTTTCATTTTGTTTTGACTCAATTGTGTGCATCACCATGGCCCACTGAACACATCTGCCTGACATCTTAGAGCGCACACCCAGCATGTTACTGTGTTTGCTCAAAGTTTCGCTTCTTCCAAAGTCAGTGGCAGTGCTCTGTGATGTCAGGTTGTTTTATCCTTGTCCTTAGGTGGAGTTGGGGAACAACAGAATCAGTCGCAGGCAAAGGCGGGCTGAGAAAATCCATCACTGTAATGACGAACCACTCCCATTCTTCTTCACCAGCAAAATATCTTTGCCTCTGTAGAAGCTAGAAGATTAATTGACTTGGATTCTGGAGCACAAAATATGGCCACTTAGGAACAGTATAATCCTGCTGAGTTACTATCAATCCCTGCCAAAAGAGATATCCCACAGCCAACACCGACAATGACCTTTGCTTAGGAATTGTTACTGGCCATTTCATCCATCTGCGAAACAAAGGTCTTAATGTTTTCAAGTCCTGGTGAGTGCGTGACTGTCGTTGGACTATTTTTTAAAATTAGTTGAATTAGAATAAAATCTGATATTCTGCTTTTTCATTGTCTCCCAGCCTTCAACTATTTCGAAGGTCATCTTTTTACTCTTCCCATGAGAAAAACTTGCTGGAATTACAGATCCTGTCATATGAACTCTTTCCCTAGGTTTCGGAAGACATTTGAGAGTTCCTCTGAACATATTTGCTGTATAAACCATGTAGCATTTTCAGCAAATATACCTCACCAAGCTCTGTGGCTAATGTGCTTTTTGTCAGTTTTACGTTGCATTTACCTCCCAGAAAGTTACTCAGTAATATGGTTTTAAAAGTCATCATTTTTTTTATTCCCGTATCATTAATTGAAGTGCTAATAGTGACACAGGCATTGCTTTTGAATTCCATGTAGTTTCTTTCACTGCATACAGTGTAGTTTCTTTGAGTTCATGTCACTTTGTGATCTGGTGCCAGTTCAAAGGCTGGCTTTGCTTTTCGTGCTGTTTAGACATTCTTTGCACTTAATATGCTGCTTTAGGATCTATGATAAGATGCTGCTGAGGGCAGTGTAAGACTCTGGGACTTGACTAGGCTAAATCAGAACAGCCTTGTACTCTGCATTAAATGAAAGAGGTTTGAGCCACAGTTAGGAGCCACTGCTTGTTATCCATGATCTCCAAACGTGCAGGTGTTTTTGACTCCATTTATATGACATCTTTGCTTGCTTTGTTTTCTTGCTTTTCCTTTCTAAGAACAGATGGGAAGAGTAATTTAAGTACTGAATACCATCAGGTACCTGGATTAAAGTAAATTAGGAAATATCATAAATGAAAGAATGAAGCAGTTAAACTGCTAACAGGAGATTTGCAGTTAAGAATTAACAGAGAAGATAAGCTTTGCCAAGAGACAGAAGTCATTTGGTCCAGAGTGGCTCTCGCAGAGGATGGACAAGGCTCTGACATTACAGCTACGTGGAGAATCCCAAGTCATAGGAAAGAGGAGACTCGAGATGTCAAACATGTAAAACAGTTTATGGATTTATGCACTGTAGCAGGCAACATAAGTGGTGATGGTGTCCACTACGTGACAAAAGATGCAAGGAGTACAAGGGATCATACCTCTTTACAAAAACGTGTGAAAACCAACAGAAGGAATATACAGAATGGGTGAGGAAAACAAGGACAGCACCGCTTGCTTAGATGAAAATTATATAGCAAAAATGCGCAACGCAGCAGCCAAAGATGAAATGGTCTATCTGGAAGTAAACAGGACATTTATTTTTTAAGTGTTATACAAAAGCAAATGTGTTGCCAGAAACACTTTTAGAAGATGCTCGTAGGAGAGTCATACATAGCAAAAAGTAAATATGGAAACCAGAAATATGGGCAGCGATAAGCTCGTTAAGCACGAAGAAGTATGTGAACAGAACTGGAAAATAAATGGGAAATATATTGGAAAAGGCATAATTTGTAATAGTGACCCAGGAAAGAACTCAGCTAAATGCAGAGCAGACCTGGAAGAATCCCCCTCCTTCAGCCTCATGCTCCCACCTCCTCCCTGCAATTCTTGTCTTTAGGAAAGTTACCCTTCAGTCAGAGGCAAAGAAGGGATCTTAACAGGGTCACTGGCCAGAGGATGTCAGAACAGGTACCATCACACCCCTTTTCGTAGGGACAAAGCATAGCATCGTCTAGTGCCAGAACTGCCAGGACAAAGCTAAGCAAACAAACCCAAAAATTCTATATAACGCAAATAATGTGTGAATAAATGACGGTAACACAAAAAGTCAACTGAGTGGATCATGAGTGAGATGACAGAGGAGGTTTTGTCCATAGAGACAAGGAAATTGTGTAAAGATACATTGGGAATGTCAGTAACGGAGACATTTGCCCCTAATCTAGCTGGTTGCAGCAACCACCTGGGGCACTGCTGCCTGGTGATGTTTAATGGATGTGCAGTGTCGATATTAATACAGAGTCTGAGAAACTGAAGGGCTTGATCGGGGGACTCGATTCCAATGGTTCACAGCACGAGGGTTAAGTTATGCGCTTATTTTTCCAAGCACATTATCAGTGGTGCTGCAAAGCTGTGCTCAAAGCTGCAAAACAATGACTGCTGTGCCACAGATGCCAATGACACGATATTGGCATCTTCTAGTTAATAAAGGGATTTTGGGTTTAATTCACAGGCAATGGTGTTTGCTGAGATTGACCCCATCACCCTCGCTGCCATGGTCAAGCCAGTTCCTCCTGGGAATTACTGGTTGCAGGTAGCTGCAGAGCTGGCAGGCGTTTGGGGGCCCAGACCCACACCCAGCTACCTGGGTGTAAACGCAGTAGGTGCAGCTTAGAATTAGATTTTGTGTTTAATGATCTGGCTTAGAAAAACAACTGACTAAATATCTCTGCCTACTTTGGACAAAAGACGGACTGTAGCTGCCAGAGATGTATCTGAGGGTGAGACCATGGAGAAAATTATGTAGAAACTCTCATTAGTTAGGATCAAAATGGATATGTGAAGGTCCTTCAGGCACTGAAAAATCTAAGCAAAGAGCCAGGAAAATATTCCACAGACCATCAGAGGCACTGAGGAAGCTGGTGAAACTCACCATACACACTGAATGTGGAGGCGGTTTAGACAGTTCATTCGGATGACGGAGGGCAAGCTGGAGAGCTCTGTACCTGCTCGGGTGCACGCGTGCTAGTTGCCGCCGCTTTAAGGAAACGGTGGGACACCACCAGCTGTGTATTCACTGGATATTGTCTCCTGCAGCACACGATTCGTTATGTGATCATCTTCAAATCCAAGGAAGGAGGGAGGAAGTGGGCAATGAGTCTGCCTTGTCCAGGAGGGGTGGGCAGCAGGTTCATGGCTAGACTGCTGCTTTGTCCCAAGCCAGCGTCGCAGATCAGAGCAGTAGCAGCAGATTCCTTGCACTAATGCTGATCCTGAAACATTGCTAAGCATCAATTTAGAAAGGAAGACGTGGTCTTAAGACTATGGCTTTGATAGCCAAGCATCCCTGTCACCATCGTACTGTCAGGCTTTTGTTGCCCTTATACATGGGCGATGGGAACTGCACAAGACATAAGGCAGAGAGCTCCTGAAAGCCAGGTACAGTTTGACTTGTCAAAACCTCAGAGTTCACAACCCAGTGTATTTATGGGAGTTGCGCTGCGAGTAAAACAGCGGGACTCCTGTAAATATGTTGGGTGGTCTCAGGTGGGGGACCTCAGATTGTGGGGAACCACAGCTGGTTGCGTGCTCACACCTTGGGCAAGACTTTGTCCCACAGCCTCCTAAGTGGATGAGAGAGCCTGGACCAAGCATCAGTCATCAGGTATTTCACCGTAATGAAATGTGTATCCTGGTAATTTGGGAATAATTGTATCTCAGGTTAATAGCCATTGATATCTTTCCTCACCAAGTTTATTTACTCCATGGCATAGTTACTGTGTCTTAAACAGAAATCACCCTCAAGGTATCATCTAATTATCTTCTCATCATTCTGCAAATCTGTTTCATATTACCAATAATCTTATTACTACATCTGCAACATTCATTAAGCAAACAGGAAAATAAAAATACACACAATAATAGCAATCAAATTAAGTTTGTATCTCACAGTGAGTGATGGATAATTCTGAAACAGGTTGTTCTTGTGGATTTTTGTCCGTTATTCTCTGAGAAAGGTTTAAATAGCTCAAGAAAATCCTATTTCAATTACCGCATTCTTTTCTAGGGTCTGGCCATTTTACCAGTGACCCAGTTACCAAGAAATGGCATAGTCAGGACCAGAAATGGTGGCAGAGCCCTCCCCTTGTGATTGGGGAGACCTCTCAGCAGATACAACATTGCTGGATTCCCATGGCAAACACCAGTCCCTGTGCCAGCCAGCCCAGGGGGCTGCTGGAGACACGGTGAAGCTGAACTCTGTGACAGTGATCCAGCATCTCTTGGGGACATCAGATGCTTCCAGGTGACATTCTAGATGGTCTTGCGTGGGACTAGGAAGCCATCACTTTCTTGACATGTAGCAGTTCCTGATGTTGCATTGAGTGAAGCAAAACCACAGAGGAGTTCTGAGCCATCCATATGTGAAAGATTTGGGGCCTGATCCTCAGCTGGTAGAAGTAAATGGAAATGCATTCATGAAGAGCAGACAGCTAGATTTTCAAGCTGTTGTTGCTTATCAGCCATGCCAAGTTATATTTAGATCTGTTACACCTGCACAGAGCCACTTGAACACATATCAAAACAATTCCTGTCCCCAGCTTTGATCTGTATTGTCTAGTCCAACAACAGCTCATCATTTGTCTCACTGGTAAAATAACTGCTGACAAATGTAAGGGTTGGGGTTTTTTTCAGCTATAAATGCACGAAAATATATTTGGAACATTTTCTGGGTACATTGCACACCTGATGGAAACATTGACTGCTTTCTCTCTGGGTACATCAAAAATATCCTCATCCAACTTCACTCTTTTTATCAATTCTACTCTTATACTTAATGTTTTTCTTTTTCTGAGTATTGCAGATGAGTTTGTGACCTCTTTGGTATGCTCAGCCAAATGGCTGAAAAAGAAACGCAGCCCCTGAAGTAAAGCAGGTCCCATTAAATCAGCGAGGGGAAGGTATGTCAAATGCATGCACGTATGTGCAAATTACTGTGTGAGAGAGCCAAGGCAGAGAGAGGTGCCTGGATTTAGTCTGGACGCAGGAGAGGTTACTGGTCATTGCCTTTTGAGCTGGCCCAGCCCTTCCTACTTTGTATTCCTCCAAACAATTACAATACCTTTTTGTTTTAAGATGCAAGTTTGCATTTACCTCAGTGATTCAGTATTACTGCTGCAAATATAATAGAAATATAGAGGTACACAGTTACCTTCTTCAATAAAGAGGGAAAAGGGATAACAAACAGGGGGTTTTAAAAATACAGAACTCTCCTGAATCCATAAAAAAAGAATAAAATGGGATGGCAGTGGATAATATCCCACCCCTGCTTGTATAACTGCCTGTAAATCTGTTGTCTTTTTCCTACACGTGTTGTGCGACTCCCCCCTGCCTGGGCTACGCTTGCCTATGACCATGTTCCTGTGGAGAAATACATCACAGATGGTGTATATAGCCAGTTTTAGGAGAAGCGAGGCAGGTCCTAGGCCACAGGGGCTCCCACTATGCTGTTAGAAGTGACGCAAATCTTCCAGTGTGTGAGGAGGAGCAAGAGGTTGAAGCTTCCCCTCTGCCTGGCTCTCCCGTAACTCACGTCCTGAGCCGCGCGTTGCCAGCAGTTGTTCTGCTGCGGTGCTCTCTGGCCTCAGTCAGGAAATACAAAAACGTAACCAACTTCAAAACCAAACCGAAACCAAACACGAGCGTCCCTGGTTTCGTGTTTGCTCTGTGGTTAGGAGTGATCTGTCAGCCCAGTGCTCTGCCTGGCTGGACGTCCCACTCAGGACCCCACTGCATCCTCCTGCTGCCTGATGTCTGGGTACCCTTACTCTGTCTGGAGCTGCTGAGGAGAAGAAGTGTTTCTTTTTCTGAGAGACGAGTTTCTGATCTCCAACACCCTCACACTGCTCCATGGGGGGTCCCTAGGAAGCAGAATTCGTAGGAGATCCCATTCTAGCCAACCCTCCTCGGGGCTGCAGGAGGGAGCGGGGACAGAGCGATACCTCGCCAGCTCTCAGTGGGCTTCCAAGTTTGGAATGAACTGTAAGAAACTGGGAATCAGTCACACGGCCATTCTCTCGGTGGGATGGAAGCTAAAACAGCCAAACAGGGAACAGGGTTTGCCCTCAACCTCCTCTGATCTCTACAAGCAAAAGGCGAGTGTTTTCTGAGCTGGCAGGAGTGAATGTGACAGCAAAGGGGAAATGAGAGGAAGGCGAACGGAGGGCTCTGCGCAGGGGTGACACCCCTGAGGGCAGAGCTGGCTGGCTGAGACCTTGGCCTGTTCGCAACCGCGTGCGCTATTTGTGACTGGATGCAGGCAGCAGGGAGGCAGTAAAAGGCATTTTATTTAAGGTGCTGACACTTCAGGAGAAAATGAGAAAAAGAGAGGTGCTAAAAGAAAAATACATTGCTTTTCATTCTTCTGTCCTCTCACTTCTTCCTTAAATTTTATGGGATGAACTCGCTCAATTTAAGTACTTGTCAGTGAAGGTCTGACAGGACAATCAAGAGCCACCGCTGGGCAAACTGCCTGCAGGCCACGCGCTAGCGGCCACCTCAGCACTGCCTGGGGCAGAGCACTGCTCCCCTCTCCGGGTGCACGACCTCCTGCGCCCTGGTTACCCAGTCCTGCGGGGCCCCGGGCTGCAGGGGCACACTCTGTGTCCAAGAATAGGTGAGCATGTTACTAATAAAGGCGCAACTCAGGTCTAGCTCTGCAGAGAAGTTGCAAGGTTGGTGAAAATTAATTTGTTGTTACTGGCAAAATGGTGAAAAGGCGGCTCTGGGACTGTTTTGTGCAGACTGGGACTGTGCCACCTGGCAACATTGGTAGCAGCACTACCTTAGTGCCTTCACAATAAGCTCTTGCAGGTATTAGCCTCCATCCCTGCTTACGGTGGGCAAAACAAGGTGGGCAGGTGGGTTGCAAGGTCTCCTGCAAGGCTGTTCAGGACGATGCTGTTAAAGCTGGAGGAGGGAGGAAAGCCTGGCTGACTGCCCATCCTGAGACAGAGCTTCCCTCAGGTCATCTTCCTCTCTCTGCAGATATGTTTCAACTTGCCAGGTTTAGCTTGAGAGCATTCAGATCCTGCCTCAAACAATGTGAATCTCCACTCTGACCATGAATATTTCCGTATCATCCTCCCTGCTGGGCACCTCTTCAGGGCTCAGACCCAGAGCGAAGATCTCAACCGCTGCAGAGCCTCCCAGCTGAAAGGAAATGCCAACGCGATGCACTTTTGGCAGGAACGGCAATGACAGCTGCGATGGGCAAAGGTGTCGCCCAGGACACGGAGCTGCTGCTGCCACCTGCGTCCACTGACTCGGCTGGGCCTCCCTGGCATCTTCACAGAAAAAGCTGAACTCTGAATGTAATATTTTTATCCTGGTTCCTAAGAAAATTAAGATTCTGTCACTTCATGTCTGCCCATCTGTCCTCATCAACCCTTGAATCCTCTGGCTACTTGCAAACAAGTTTGATGGAGCATTAGAAGTCTCAAAAACATTTATTTCTAATTGTGAAAATTGGTAGCTGGGAAGAGACAAGAAGCGCAAGGTAATGCATGAATCTGCATCTGACAGAAGGGAAGGAAGGGAGGACTCAGCAGTCACCCGTTCTGTTTGAAAGCTCCTTATAAACCTCAGCACATGGTGTTGCTTGCCGCAAACGTGGTGGGTAGAGAATTCCCAAAGGGAACGAGCTAGGTTAAATGAAGCAGAAACTGCAGCCTGTCAGAGACACCCCAAATGTGAAACTGAAAAGTCGAGGCTTTGTTCAATGCACAGAGAAACTTGTTTCACTCTCAGCCTCCTCCCTGGCAGGTTTGCAAGAAGCTTGTAAGAAAACATAACAGAAAAGGAGGAAATCTGCCTTGCTATGAAGACGGATATTCAGTCTTGTTTTGTGGTTGTTTTTACCTACCAGCTCCGGGTGCACGTGTGTCTGCATGTGTACCTGCGTGTGTGTGCTCACTCTTTTTAGCCATCAGAAGGCACTGAAGTACTAATTGGCTTTCTGTGCATAGAGGTTTCAAATATATATGGCCAACTCCAAGTGTCGACTGTCGCTATGAAGACTTTGTGTGTTTTATTCCATTCTCTCACCCTTTGGCTGCCTCTGCTTTTTCAAAGCACATGCTCCTTATGGCAGGGCTTATTTCTCCCTTTATGTTCCTGGCATGCATTTTGAGTAGTTGCCGTGAACAGTTAGCAAAAGCCAGAGCAAGATCCCTAGTGCCTCCAGTTTTCCTGTTTAACACCTCCCGAAATACCCGCCACCACCTTTGACTGAAAGGGTTGTCTCCGGGGAGTTGAATGGGGAGTGGGGATGATGGCCCAAAACTCAGACTCTGTGATCCATCCTGACTGTATCTGCTGGCGGTACAGCTCTCACGCCGCTGGGCATGCCCTTGGGCCACCAGCTCATTTCCTGGTAAAGAGCTGAGCTCTGTCAGAGGGCTTTGCTGTCACGGCCAGCGAAGGCTTCGCTCTGAGGAGCCAGCTCATGGCCACTTTGAATTTCAGAACTGAGGAGACCAAGGATTTATCTGAAGATGGGAAGAAATCACAGAGAATTATGCAGTCAAAGGGAAAGTGCAGTTTGTTACAAAGAAATGATCAGTGGTCAACCTTTGCAAGTCAATAGCAGACGCAGGGTAGCAGAGAGAGGGTGGCTGAGGCATGCTGGGGACCCTGGGACACGCATGGGTCCTGCGTTGGGAGCTCTGGGGTGGCAGTAGCCTCTGCCACTCCTGGCTGGGGACAGGATGACTGCTCTGTTTGGCATGCAATAGCAAGCTTATAAAATCATAGCTGAGCTGGGGTAGTGCTTCCACTTCTGTCTGATGCAAATGAACAAGACCACTTTCCCCCTGAGCAAAGAGGGAGCAAAAATTTTAGTAAATGTAGCTTGTTAGGTGGTCTGGTTTTGGTCTCTGCAGGAAGAGAGCTCAGCCGTGACTCTTTAGAGGGCCCCTGGGGAAGAGCCCGATAATGTAATGGAATAATGAGTGCTGAGCTATGAAAGCATTTCATTACCAGCATCTTTACCCCATGCAGCCCCAGTCTGCTGTAGTTATCATGTGCTCCTGACAAGAAAGGTCACTGTGAGATTATCCTGCCTCTGAAACAGAGCGGTTGCATTTCAGCGAGAGGGCCCTTGCTCCTGTGTGAGCACAAAGCATTAGCAGACACCCCAAAGCAAAGGGAAAGCTGCACTTTAGGATGCTGCTCCGGGACAGAGCAAGGGATTTGTCTGCTCTGAGGAACTGGAGTTGTTGCCCCCTGTCCCTCCATTTGACCTGCTGAGGCCCCACTGTGTTGCAAAGGAAGCCAACGGGTACATTTCTCTCTCCTAAACTTAATTCTCAAAGCATTCGCTATTTTCCTTCCTGAGTCAGTAGTTACTTCCCTTAACAACCAGGTGGAATCTTGAATAGCTGGAGGTATCTTTGAGGGTGCTGGTGCTAACTCGAAGCGGGAGTTGGACCGCGAGAGGTGAGCGCTCCTACTACACTTCCCAACCTGTGACCTGCTGAGTGCGGGTGCCTGGCGCGCCGGGAGGCAATGTCTGTGTAAGGCACCCTCAGCCCTTGCCTTCCCGACTGAGGCAGCCTAACAAGGGCACGGCAAGCCCCTGCTCTGCCACGGGCACCTTGTGTGGTGTTGAGTTACTCAGATCCCTCTGTTCTCTGATTCCTCTGTGGCAAACTACAGTTAATGAGTCTTCCCTTCTCTTGCTCGCTGTCTGCTCTGTCTAGCTGGATTGCAGGCTCCTGTTCGGTGCTGCGGCACTGCCCAGCATCTCCCCTCGCCTGGAGAGCCAGACCCCAAGGAGTGAGTGACAGCCTGCAAAGCATCACAGAGCCTGCAGCAGCAGGTCTGGGCGGCCCAGGCGCTGCAGGGAGTGACCGTGCACGGAGGGGTTAAAATTCAGCCCCCACGGCTAACACAAACCTGGTGGTTTGTGCACAAATCTTTCCTGAAGTCAGGCCCCTCTCTTTCTGCAGTGCAGGCCCTTCCACGACGGCCTCTCTAGCGCAGCCTTCAAGGAGCAGCTGGCTCCTTCGGCCCACGTTCTCCTTCCCCTTCCCCGAACAAGCGCTGAGCAGCTGAGCCCGCTGCCCCGGTGGCCACACTCCTGCGGCTTTCCCTGCCATCGCTGCCGGGGGAGAGGCCACCTGCTTTCCCCCCTGCCACAAAGCGAGCTCTGCAGACTCCCATTTTTAGCAGCGATGAATCACACTGCTTGTGCTGATGGCAGAGAGCAAAGACCTGAGCAGCCCCTACCCCCGGCGTTTGCTGCTAAACCAGAGGGGTTTCGCTAAGCTGATGCGGATGGCTGGGTGGGCAGCTGTGCCTGGCGGCACGGGCCGGAGTGAGCAGGAAGAGGACGCTGTTAATCAAAAGGGTTTTAATCCCTCATGGTGCCAAACATGCCACCGTACAGCCTTCGCCCCGTCATTTGCCTCGGGGGGTTTTCCAGCTTCTGCAGCCCCCAGCCAGCTCTTTCCCCCTCCTGCCCCCCACTTTGCCTCGCAGACTTTATTTGCAAGTCGTAAGCACAGGTAGTGCAAGCGATTTGGCTTGAAATGTGGCAAAACCAGGCACGTCCTCTGAGTTCTGAGTTTAGTGTATCACTGAGATTTCTCCCTTCCTCAGCCTTTAGTGACAGGGAAGAGGTCAGGTGATTTACGCTAGTTCCAGTGAGGTTTTTGACAGAGAATTCCCTTTTATGCTCCTCCATTCAGACCCTTCATTTGGTCGTGAAAGGAAGAAACTACTGGCTTAGGAAGGAAAATAGTGACTAATTTGAGAATTGGGTTTAGGAGAGAGAAATCTACCTGTCGGCTTCCTCTGCAACACATTTGGTTGGTATTTTAGACAGCACCTCTCTGGGGCAGGAAGGACTCCATCCTGAGAACGGCAGGAGCTTGATTGTTTTTGCTACAACCCGGAGTGTGTTGCTAAAAACCAGTCAGCTTGGGAAGAACCCTCACCCAGAAAAATGTGCCACCTGGAAGGACGTTTTAGGTGCCTCCTTATGTTTGACTGTCAGGTCTTGCTAAGTACAACTACCAAATCAGGTAAAAACAGCCAACATGTTCAATTTCAATATTTAACACCATACCCAACAAAATAATCACTGTGTAAAAATACTTTGCTTAATTTTATTTTTTGTAATAGTTTAGTTCTAGGTTACTTAATTTAAAACTCATAGATTGAAATATTAAAAAGTTGTGTCTTTCTCTTTGATCTACTCCACTGCTTTTCCTCTGCTAGGTCAGTTGAAAACACTTTTGTCCATTCCTCTTGATTTCTTTTCATACATATTGGGTTGTTTTCATACCTTTACGTTTTTTATGAGTACACTGATCTTTGGGTGTTCAGCCTTGGACACCTGCAGCCCAACTCTAGCTGCACGCTCAAAGCTGTATAGAAAATGTACGCCCGATTCGTTACAGTTGGCCTGAAGACACAAATGCAATGAGGAAGCACTAATATCAGGGCAGTGCTGTGCCTGCCAGGTTTCCCGAAGCCTTTACAACTGAGCACTGGAAACCCAAAAGACTGTATTTCGTATTTGCTTTTGTTTGTTTATTTACTGGAGGAGGGAGGTGGCTAAACCACTGCGGTGTCTCTGTCCAATTCAATCCAATCACAGACTTCTACAAGTTAAGTGGCTCCAAAAGGGATTAGTGGTGGTAGAGTACACGCAGTTCCCAAAGCTCCAGCAGGAATCAATCCCTCCTTCTATGACAGGCAGAAAACACTCCTCATAAACAGTCAGGTTGAGATACTAGTTGTGTTTGTAAAGTTTTATAGTGTGTTTCTGATCAGAAGCCATCTAACCATTATTGTTAGTGGTTTTTAAAGAGCATTTCCAACGCCCCATAACTCAGATGCCACCCACCTTCCAGTTCTGCTCTTTGTCCTTCATCCTTCAGCTGGGGATGGGGGTGGTGAGGGGTGCCCAGCCCTGCTCCTGACACAAGCAGACACAGTCGCTTAAAACACACAACATGATTTTTTTTTTATTTGTTTAATCAGTTTACATTCCACAATTGACAGTTTACTTATTTATTTTTTAACTTTCCATGAACAAGTTGTTTAGTTACCAGACAAGATTTTAACCGATGGAAATGCAGTATTCTGTGCCGATCTGGATAAAACCAAAACCAAATAAAATCAAAACAAAAGCAAAATTGTAAGGTGTAGCCAGTTTTTCGGCGAAGTCCTGTGATGCTTTCTGCGGCTTTTGTCTTTCAAAGTTACGGTGGTTCGTTCATTCCCCCTGTTAGTTCCCTGATCTCAACCCTTCCACTAAACCGATCCTTCAGGACCGTGGTCCTGCACACACCGATGCACATACACAAACACCCATCTGTCTGCAGATTAGCACCTTGGAGTAGCGGAACAAGAAGTTTGCGTTTGTTCACCTCTTCTTCAACAGATTACAGGAAGAAATGGAAAGTACGATACACTTGATAAGATGTCTCATTACTTGTGAAATTAGCCACCATGTTCACATCTTACCAGAACGACCTAACGCAATAGTCGGTTGTTGTTGTTGATGTATTATTAGCACCAATGGCCACAGGAGCCACTTTGCCTCTTGCAGCAGCAGAGAAGCCCAAACCTCGCAGGACGTGCCACCCTCGATTACTTCTGACAACCGGATGTTACTACCCGAAACTCATTAAATTCTGCATGGGTTGGCTAAAAAGTGTTCCACTTGGTTGAATGACAGTTCGAATATCTTTGACAATGCCCAAAACGTAATCAGAAATGGACACATTTTTGGATTTTTCAAAATATGCTAAACTTTAATATATTTTCATGTAATTCCCAATCTAGCAAAGCAAGTAGGCATGTGCCTAGCTTTAAGCATGGCAATAGCATCATTAATGGGACATTCATGCTTGAAATTAGGCAAGTGCTTACATGCTTTGTGGGACCAAGGCTTTGTAACAGTGCTCTGATGAAGTCAGGATCCTGAGACTCCTAATCCTGGCTTTCACATGGACAATCACTGCAGATTTGGATAAAAGCTACGGTCTGGATTTTCAAAAGTGCCAAAACCAGAAGGCTCCACCTGCAGCTAGTGGAAGTTGTGAGGGGGCATCAAACCACTAAACATCGGGTCTTTTCCCAAGCTTTTGGCTTCCCTTCTCTAAAATGGCTCTAACACCTGCCTGCCTCAGGCAGGTCTGGTGCAACTCAGACTTGTAAAATTCTCTGAAGAGAAAATATGCCAAATGAATGCAATGTGTCAATGCATTTCTCTGAATACGCCTGAGCATTGTGGCACTCCAGGTCTTTAATACAACTTTGATATGAGGGTGCTGCACTTGGAGGAAACAAACGTCTGGCCAAGATGCATCTGCATGACAAATGTCTTGTACCACTCATATTATTTCACTTGAGAATGTCCTAGAAAAGTGCTGACACACTTCAGTTCACAAGCATTTAAGTGAATTATTATCCTAAGCCTCTCAAACTGTCAGAGACTGTTTCGGAGCCCTGCAAAAACTTCTGGCCAGTGTGGTAGCTCATGGTTAGGGCGAATACTACTTGTGGTGGAAGAAGTCCTAGAGAGCAAATATCTGCATGAGATGCCACGGCTGTGGATGGAGGAGAGTCCAGTGAGTCTGATTTCTCACCGACCCTTGTGCAAAACGCTAGTGGCTTCACACAGGCGTGTTTCACTATGCCTGGACGTATTTGCTATAGGAGTGTGCGATGGCACAAGTGTGAGACAGTGAAGAGTCAGACCCACAGCTCTCAACTGGCCGAGTGGTTCATGAGCAGCGCAGTGGGAGCTCACAAGGCAAGGGGACGCTTTAATTCTCTGATGTGAGACGGCCATGTGCGCTGCACCCGTCCTGCCTAGACCCCGGGATCGCCCCGGTGCCGGGCGTTGCTGCCGTCCCGTGGGAGGCTGTGCATTCGCTCCCTGCTGCAGGGCCACAGGAGTGCTTATGGCTTTCATTAGGAGGTGAGACAGTTTTTTTCAGAGAAAGTGGAAAAATTATCCAAGAAGATAATCTGAGTGCAGCATGGGGAAGAGGGGCCAGGCGGGTCCCTCTTGGCAAGCTACACCCTTGGCAAAGTTAGCCCAGCAGGGAGGAGAGTGTGCAGAGCTGGACACGCAGGGCTGGTGTAATGAGCAGGAAAGACAGACAGACCAGGACAGAGCCACCCTTTAGAACCTCCTCCCACGTGGTGTTGCACTCTGACTTTATCGCCTTTTAAAAGGAGGTTTCCTTTGACTCAGAAAGGTCTGCAAAACCCCTGTGGGACACAGTGAGTCGACAGCTAAAAGAACGATGTTTGAGAGTCCCACATCTCAGGACTGCCCCCATCCCTCTCACAGAGAGGGAGGGAGGGTGATGATAAGAATTTAGGAACATTCTGAAAGGTCTTGCAGAAAATGGTGCTGTATCCTTCAATTTGATTTATTCTCAAGCTCCTCCTCATTTCCAGAGTTCACTCTTAAAGCCTTTATTTCTTTTTCACAGACATCTCAAATAACAAAACAGTCACATATGCAAGAGTCAGTATGGAATGGGATTTAGAGAAAAACGTCTTTACAGGAAGCATCTCTATATTCTCACACAGAAGGAGGAAAAGGGAGAGAGAGAGATACGGAGGGAGAGAGAGAGATACACATCCGGCTCCTCAAAAAAGGGAAAGGGACAACAGGAGAGGAATTTCAGGGTGAAACAGTGCAGCTTGGTCAAGGAGGTACCGTGCTGAAAAAGAACTTTTGACCCCTGGAACTCAGTTTTATCTTCCACGTTCTAGCTAACATCTTTCCCTAAGTACTTGATATGGTACTGAATCTTTACAGGTCCCGGCAAGCCAGCTGAAGTCCCTCTTGCCATAACCTTAACAGTATTTTTAAAAATAAAGCTGCTTTGAGAGATGAGTGAAGACTGTCAAGTCACTGACTTAAATTTAGCTGATAGAAACAAATAGTAGTGACCATATGTTGGCACAACATCCAAAGTTCTCTTAGCCCTGGAGTGTTCAGAAATCAGTTTAATTCTCCCACTCCTCTGACTGTGTTTGCTTTATTCAGGTTAAATATGGGAATATACAAGAGCTCCAAAGCTCTTATAGTGCATTAAATTACTGGTCCTTCCAGACAGACTTGCTATCAATATACCATTTCAAGTTTTGGCTCTGAGAGACTCTCACCATGAGATGGAGACGTACATTAAGCCTGGTCAGAACAGCTTTGTGAATAATACAGTCACAGTTCATTCTCTTGTGGAATCCTCAGTTTAATTTTTCTGAGGACAACTATAATCCCAACAATAAGGGATGAAATTGCAATCTTTGTAATCTCCATGTAAGCTGTTTGTAAAGCAGTTATTAACATTGAAAAAGAAAAAAAAATGAAACTACCCAAACTGTACCTTGGAGGATAATTTTATTACCACTACCAGTTAGATGACTTATTTTTAGGCCAGTTTGGGGATGGAGCAAGAAAGCAACCTTTGAACTGTTTAGGTATTAAAACTTTTAGGATGTACATTCACTCTTTGAACTGCTTCAGCAATGCCAAGGACTGGCAGTGAAAGGTGAAGAGTTCAGGCCAAAGATCTCTGACCTCCAGCAGTGGGATCACCCAGTAGTCTGTGGCTGGAAACAACCACGAGGAACTCACCTCAAATGCAATATGCAGGGGTTGGGGAAAGACCTGTCCTTTGCAGTCATGTTGCAGTTTGGGAGGGAAACACTGCTATGAACATCTTTTGCTCCAATGGTCTTCCACAATTAATGTCTGCATTTCCCATGGTGAGCCAGGCCATGTACCTGAAGCACAGCACCATGGCCGATCTCCATATGAATGTTCCTCTGCACTAGGTCGCTGATTCATCACACCACAATTTAAAATATTTTAAGATCTTGGGACCACCGAGTGGTCACTCTGTGGAGCGAGAAGGATCTCCTAAAGCTGACTTAGATGTCAGTTTTACTGGGTCACCATCTAGAACTGTCTGTCTCTTCACTAACTATAGAAGAAACCACAGAAGACAAACCCGTTAACATAAAGATCTTGGTTAAGTGCCCAAGGCTAATGGGGATGAATTCAGGTCAGAAAATCCAGGCCTTTGTGTAGCTTGACTTCATCCACAGAGGTGCCCCTCAAATGTACATCTAGTGCAGAAGCACAGCATCTGTACGAAGGGCCTCTTAATAAACGATAAGTGAGCCTATTGAGAGAGCTTATGTGGAACAGAAATTCTGCCATGGCTTTTACAGTCCATTTCTTTTCCCTAGAAAAGCCCTTGAGACCCAGTGCTATGACTGGATATACGTGTGTGGATGTGCGTGCCGCTGGCATTAGTGTGGTACCCCTCCTCGACTGGAGCAATGGCAGAGTGAGGATTTTCTAGGAAATAATAATTTTGAATTTGTTTTGATTTAAATCTGAGATACATGAGGATTGTGAAAAAGAGCAGTCCTTTGCCTGAAAATCTGTACATCGACCTCTGGTTATTTCAGGCAATGATGAAGCTGTGGACATCTTTAATAAATTTACAAATATATATACATATATATACATATATACATGTATATGTGTGTCAGTCTGTGGGCTAGATTTACCACTGCATTATTCCAGCCACACACGAGTATAATGGTTGGGATTTTTATAAAAAAGGATTGGTATAAGTTGGGGTGACTTAGCAGTGACTGTTCCTGCCTACGCAAAAGATCCTTAAGTGGGCTGACATACAAGTACGGCCCCCTTACCTAAGTCCCCTCATCACAGATACACATAAATAGGACCCAGTCTTACAGTTGTTAATTAAGCAAATTTCCCATTGATTCCAATGACCTGGAATCAAAGAGAATTTCACTTGAGAGAGAACTGAAAGCTCAAGCCCATTTTAGGTACAGTTTACAGCTCTGAAAGTAGTAATGTCTGTCATACTAAGCTTCAAAATGCTCTAAAATAATTTAAGGTACTGCAGAAAATTATCTTCAAAAGTCCCCAAATATGCTTTTCTGTGTAAGTAGGGGAAATTTTGTCCTGCAAAAGATCAAACAACAAATACATGAATATAAATACTTTAAGTGATGGAAATCGCCAAGTAAAAATAGTAACAGTTTAAATTAGACGTCTGTGATTGTTGTTGGTGCCCAGGAGTTATAAATTATTCAGTACACTCTAACTGAATAGTCTAAGGCTGCACTTTTATTTTATTGTCCTGATTACTTGAACCTTTTTCTTATGATCCATATTGTTAATGAATAACCCTTCATAAAAAAATTACAGCCTTATGCTTTACAGTCAGACGAAACTATTCTTGAGATAAAATGTCACAAGACCTAAAGCAAATTAGGAGCCTGTATGTTCTTTTTTAAAAAATATGTAGGCACCAAAGGCATTTGGGATTTTACTCCTTCTCACTGTCTAAGGAGGAATTGGATGCTGAGGCTCTTGTGTGTAGCTGGCCCCAGGAGACGGAGCTGTATCTGATTCATGCTCCTTGGTGTCTACATCACTTTGAAACTGGGGCAAAACCCGCAGGTCAGGCAGCTTTTTCAAGACTTGACTCTTCATCTCATCTACCGCAGAATTGCTGTTACAGTTTGGGTGTTTCTGACCAACTAGCAAAACAACAAGGCCACTTGGAGGAACTGCCTTTGCAGAAATGTTCCTGTGCCCTGCTGCCACAGGCAGGGCTCAAAGCCGTGGGGACGTGAAGCTCCCTGCTGTGCCAAGCAGCATTAACTGTGGTCTTTGCGCCGCTGACGGTGCGCAGAAGCCCCATGCAGAGAACAGAAATAAGACTTGGGTGGTGTCATGCCATGGCGCTGCCTCTCAGCACAGCGGGTTTTTTAAACTGCGGGATCATAAACTTTTCTGATTTAGAGGTGTTGGTGTAATTTTTTCTCTTGTGACTGAGGCCACCTGTGTTAGAGAAGCAACTTGCAGCAGCGGGTTGCAAGAACCAATCCTGTGAATACCAAGGCCGTCCTTCCGATGGGACTTCAGGATTTTTCCTGAGCCTTACGCGCTCAGAAAGTGACACCCGTATGTGTCGCACACGAGTGGTTAGTACCAGGGCCTGTAGCACTAGAAGGTGTAAGGACTTGTGGACACCACTGTGTTTTCAGAGGTAGGATGCCTAGCTCAGGACTGGCTGGATCAGAAGTATCTCTGTAGAAACCCTGTACTGAAGAGCGCTGACGGTCAGCTCTGGGAGCCTCGTGGTGTTTCAGGATGTTACTGCCCTGAGCAGTTACTGCCTCCCTTTTTGCTGCACGTATCTGCCCAAAGGCAAAGTAGGCAGAAAGAAACACATACTGATGTCCCAGCTGCTTGCCTTCCCTGCATCTCTGGGATCGGAACAACGTTGGCAGCTCTTTCCTAAATATCCAAATACATTTTGGTGGCCAATACCCGATTTGTCCCAGTTGTTTTGTGCTTCCCCGTGCCTCTTCAGCAGACAGTTTCCATGTGATCTGCACGCACAACCTAACGACACAGACGCAGATGGCATCTGAATTGCATTGCAACTCCTGAGTTAAGTATAAAAGAATAGAAAGCAAACTATTATGCTGCATTTTGCCATGTATTTTCTCTCTGTATAGTACACTTATTTACAGATTACTAGCACCCACATCATGTGGGGTATGCGTGTGTGTGTCTAAGGAAGGAGGGGAGTGAGGGTGTCCATGAGTTTACACACTACACAAGAAAAATTCTGAAGTTGCTTTCTGCCACTCTGCAGGAGTGTTAATCAGTGAAGGAAAAATACAAAAATGCAGCCCTGGAAGGGACTGGCAATTCCCGTTGCTGATGCTGCGGCGACATTGGATCGTCCTCATGTGACTCTACCAATGCCTGTCAATTCGGACCTACAGCAACTGCTGTTTGGTTTCCTTTTTTTCATTCCCCCACCTTCCCCTGGAGCTAACCTATGTGAGACTCAGTTATTTTCATTGAAGTCTTCCCTGAGCAAGGAAGGACAATTGATCTGTAATTCTGGAGCGCTTTACTAGAGGTGACCAGCATTTCATTTCCCTCTTGTGGCCTACGTTGAGGCAGTCATCTAGGCTCTTTCTCCAAGCTAAATCCTAAACACGTGCAGGGCATACTGCAGTTTAATGGACAGTATTGTACAGGCTCCAGTTCTTCCACTGATGTCAACAAGGAGTTTGTCAGAGTCCCCTCGCACCAGCACTAGGTCATGTGTTTTAAAAAGTGTTGTAATCTCTATCTGTGGCTCTGAAGAAGGCTGTGAGATTGGAGTGTGAGTGATTATTTGGGGGCAATGAGGCAGGAAGGATGGAAACCCTAAATCAAGGAGAAAAAAAGATAAGGGAACATCTGATGATGCTTTCTTTGTAAAGTCAAAGATTAGATGTTGTGAGTGTGTGACCATGCATTTCATTTTCAGTGTTAGCCAGGACAGCACTAAAATATTATTTGAGGCACCTGACCCAAAAATCACTGGAGTCAAGGGGAAGCTTTCTATGAACTTCAACAGACTATGTAACAGATGCGTTATATTCCTGGCTCGTACTGGAAACAGTGGGGCTATAAGTTTTGAGCTAAGCCCTGTTTTTATGAGCTTTCCAGCTTAGACTGGCAGAATGAAGGTCTTATGGATCTGGCCAGTTTGCAGTCAAACTTTAGGCTTGTTTGAAACTCAGTTCTTGACCTTGGAAATTCATCCATCACTAATCTTTACATGCCATTTGTGCTTCATGCACACTTTTTGTCTCTCAGTGGTGCCTGGCAGTCGTTCAGAGCTGTCTCAGTTTTTCACCTTGAGTCTTCCCTTGCTGGCTGGATGAGCACAGCAGTATGGGCCTTGAAAGAGTGCACGACCTGGGGGCAAGGAAATGCAGTGTTGGTTTGCGTGAATGTGCCTGGGCACTCCTATAGCCCTTCTAGGCCTACGTAGAGACACACAGAAGAAAAAGCCCGGATAATGTATGTCTTTATTTAAGCTGTACTTGGTAACATATTATTTCCTCTCCATTTCACTGCTGGCAGTTAGCTTGGCACTCAAGAATTAAGGGCAGATTACAGTGATTTTCTTCTGAGCTCTGCTTATCAGTGGGGCTCCAGGGATGCGCCTGATTCGAAGGCGCTGCATGGTGAGTAAATGGACATCCATGGAGACACAGTCTTCCAGGAACGCTTGGGAATCTGAGATACCCCCTGCATATCAATCCTCTCCCTCACCAACATTGTGTTATCCAACGAACCGCACAGCTAACACGCCGCAGCTAACAGTGGTCCCAAATGACTCGCATCTACAGGAAAGCAGAATACTTGCACTCTCGTGATTCTCTCCTAGGAGGATGAGGATCCTCTGTTTAGAGGACTCTGAGGTTGTTTTTTTTTCCCTTTAATTTGTTACTGTAGCTGGAATAACATTTAAAAAGTAATGGCAATTTTTCAAGAGCAATATTTCAAAGAAATTGCTCTGATCAGTGGTGGTTTGTGATCCACTTGTGACTGTCCCCGGGGTAGAATCAAAGAGGTAAAAAGCCCAACTAGAAATATAACTGGAGGGACTACTATTTAGATCAGGGAAGATCAGTTGTGTGTTTGCGGAGAGAGAAGGGAGAGATGATATATACAGGTGGCAAAGATGAGTCAGGAATTTTAACACGCAAACGGCTTTAGTTTGAAGAAGAAGGTGTCCTATACAGTACATAAGATACAGAACACATGGACCCCTGCCGTGTAGCCCCTTCACATATACAGTGCTCCCGGCAGGGATGGACAGCAGAACCTTCTGTAGCTAACTCGCTACAGTCACAGGACAACTTTACTGTACATAACTGAGAGTCACTATACACAAAACCTCAGCCTGCAGATCGCAGTGGGTTGAGACAATTCATCCTGTGTCCCTAGGACTGGCATTCCGCGACGCCTGCGTTCACTGCAGTCAAGTTCCTCTGTGGTCTTTGGAGCACAGAGACGTGTTGTCTCAGCAGTGCAACGTGAAAGGCCACGTGCAAGAGAGAGCCTGCCAGCTACGGACCCTGCGTTACCAGCCTCATGGAAAGGGAGATGGAACACCTGCTGGTACGTCAGGCTAGGACAAGAGCATCACATTATCTACAAGGGTGGGACAGGAAAAGAAGAGCGGGGGCTGTACTCTGCAGGAAGCTGAACATCATCCAGGAAACCACATTCTTAACTTCAAGCATATGAATAGTCTACCAAAGTTAAGGGGATTAGTCACATGCTCCAAGTAAGCACATGCTTAGGCGCTGCGCCAGCGCAAATCTGAGGGATGGGGTCAAGCCCCTTAATGCTGGGATCACAGCTAACAGATTTCTAATTAACTACTCCTCAAACTAGAAAACCAGACACTAGTCAAAAAGCTTTAATCTCTGCTCAGAAAGATATTTCAAAGATGGAGACACTAAGCATAGCAAATTTGGATTTGGATGTATTTTGAGTCAACCCTGCTCTAAAGACGAGTTTGAGCCAACAGAAAGCATGGTGGGGCTGTGGGCCCCCACCAAGACAATGGAAGCTCACCGGGTTCCTCCTGGTTCTGTGAGTAGAACAGATTCACATCTCCTGAGGGGGTTTTGCCCTTGTTTGAGGCAAGGATTAGAGAACTGGTGTTTGGGCAAATGGTCCCTTTGGGGATCCAGTTTGAGATTAAGGTTATATGATAGTCTGCTGCTTCAGACACTTAGTCCCATGGATACTTCATGGAGTATCTCCATGACTTCACTCCCAAGATACTTCATAGCCTAACAGGCCTTAGAGAGGCTATGCTATAGTGAGTGGAAAATCACAAAACTGGCCTAAAGATCCAGGGTTAACACTTTTCTGTTGCAAATAAAAATAACTGTAACCCTCTGCCACCGAAGCCACACACAGACAAACACACGCACTCATCTACAGCTTGTAAACCAACACTGTCAGAGAAAACTTCATCAAGGCAGAACTATTTTCATGCCAGCTGCAGAAAGCAAGGAAAGGTCTGACAATCCACAAAAGAGCAAAATTATTTCCATTTCTTTAAATGTGACTGCTATACCTCTTTCAAAACTGCACCTGTAAAAGAATACACCCTGTGACCAGTCACGGACCACACAAGACTGTACATCATCACAGGAGCTGTCGTACTGCTTTCCGTGCCGCAGGGCCACTCCAGCTAGATACCTCTATGCCCTTTAGTTACCTGGGTCACTCCAGGTATCAGTATTTACATGAAACACCTTCCCTATCGCACTCAGCACTGCAGAGGAGGAAGAAAGTTTGCGTTCAGATTTGTTTTAATGAAACAATTACCATTTTTTTAAAGCATTAATCTCTTAATGAGAAGGGTTTTTTTTCTCAGAATTGTTCATATTTTGAAAAATTTCATAATTTTTTTTTATGTCTCTTTTGGTTTTCAGTTATTGATTTTCTGCTTTCAGTTTTCCTTTAGCTTTCCAAGAGCTGTTTTTATCTTTAATTTCCTTCTTCAGTCCAATAGTAACTCATCAGCCTCCTTAGCTAGTAGGCACTTGTACAGTCAAACGGTTTCAAAGCTTTTCAAAACCACTCTATTTGAAAACCTTGCCAGAAAAAAAAAATAATAAACCAATATCTACTCTAAAAGCAAGTTTCTTCAAACAGCATCCTCAACATGAATAAATACTTTCTCCAGTCGGATCTAATGGAGAAATGAAATGACAGAACTTCAGTTGCCAGGGATGGCACTTCAGTGGCAACACACTGGTGTGACAGCTGGCATTGGCGTGTTTGGGGAACGTGTAGACCAGGGAAAGCAAAAGCTAGGTAGTTGAACAAGAATAAAAGAAACCCAAATCTACCCTACTCCAAAATGCCCTCCAGAAACTTCATTTCTTTGGGCACTGTTAGTAAAGCAACATCATCACATAAGGTGTAACGAGGAGGGGAAGCAGGGCTGGAAGGGGAATGGCTGGCTATGCAATTGTATCGCATAAGAATTGGTTTTGGCTGGATTTTTTTAACTGACCAAAATACTGTTTCTCAACAGCTGTGTCAATACCGTGGTCTGGAAACTGATGCCTTCATTTCTGTGCAGTAGGCACAATTTCAACAGGTTGCCTCCTTCTCCTGGTGAGTTTTTGTAGATGCAGAGTATGATTTTTACTGACTATTGAGGACTGATGGCATGCAGCTGTCGTGTAAGAAATGATTACTGGTACTATCCCTGAATTAAGAGCATGTTGGGTTGGGTTGGTTTTGGGGGAGGCCTTTTTTCTTTGCCCTGTCTCCCTTTGCCTGTACATTTCTCAGTGGTACACCCTTGGCCCTTCCTCCCCACCTTCCCCTCAGCTGCTGGTACCCTGCAAGGACCCACTGTCCTCACAGCCAAAATGCTTTGCTTCCCCTGGTGACATTCACCCGCCTCTCCAGACCTCGCTGTTCATTTAGCTCTTCTGGGACCTATGACCTGAGCGACGGGAAGAGCAGAGTGAAGGAAAAAGGAGACAACGGGAAGAGGAGTAGCAGGAAAAAGAGAAGGACCAAAAAGAGAGAGAGAGAGAGTCCCATTTGCAGATTCACAATTATATCATACAATGCTTGAGCTCATGGGAAATGAATCTCCGTTCTCTGCATCTGACCCTTTCATTTCCATCTGTACACAGTTCTCCCAGATGGAGAGTGGAGATGTCCAGTGAACCGGGGCAGTTTCCAAAGACAAGATGTGGGAAGGTCTTATTTGGCATACATGAACACAACAAGAGGCGTCTCTTACTTCTCCCTTAAAAAATTAGCTCCCCTTTTCTCCTCGGCAATGGCTTTTGCCCAGTTATCTTAAACATCCAAAACGGAAACTCAGTAAAATCCCACTCCAGCAAATACCTGGGAAGAACAACTGCCAGGGCTCCCCCCACCTCCCTTCTCCCTGGTCGGTCTTCCCTTGGATCCACCATACTGAACTCTCAGATGCTTCATGAAAACAAAAAAACATCCCAAAATCCACCAGAGGAGATATGCTGTCTCAGACCTGACGGCTTTCCTCAAGCTTCTGCAGTTGCGGTGCCTCAGTCTTGGGCCACAAACACAGCATGGATGGTTTAGTGGACAATCACATTGCAATGTTTTAAATTTTTCTTTTTCTTAAAAAAAATAAATAAAAGAAGAGGGAAGGAAAAGTTATACACACATGTATCACAGCATTTTCAAAAGGCCTTCTGCTGCATTTACGTTAGCAGTTCAGCCTCAGTTGTAAGCCTGGATGTAAGGCAGCTGGAAGATTAAAACCGCATTGTTGGAAAGTCCGCTGAGATGTCCTCATGGAGTTTTTTTTTGTTGTTTCCTGTTTTTATTTTGTTAGATCTGTTTATTATTATTGATATTATTTTCACTTGTTTGCTTCTCTCTAAAGTTTGGCAGGCAATGAGAAAATGCTTTTCTGCTTTTCCCCACATGTTCTGTCCATTTTGTTTTCTGTGTTTTAAGCAAAAAAAAACAACCAAAAAACTCCAAACCCAATGACAGAGCAGGCTTCTGTCATTTTGTTTTAAGAAAGAAAAAGAAAGTGGGTAGGTTTCTGGTAAAGGCCTTCAGGAGGTATGTTGTAGAGGTGGCTCAAATGCTTGGTTTGTTCCTTTGCTTGCTGTTTGCATTTTCCCTTCTGGCTGCAATGGACAGGCTTTTTGTCTCCCTGGTCCACCCTCTGAGTCCTGTACGGATTCTGGTTCCAGATCCCCCACACAGACCCCCGGTTTCCCTTCCCAAATGGCAGTAGATAGGTGCAACTGTATGTTCATTCAACCTCTAAGGTATGATGCTGAAGTTAAGAGTTGGATGGAAGAGCCATGTGAGGGGAAAAGCTTTCCCATCGCTGTGAGAAAGAACGAAGCAACACAGAGTCCCGTGGAGATGTGAGTGCCGTGTTGGACTCAGCTCTACCTTGGCACTGGCATTAATTTGAGATAATATATATATATAATTATATATATATATATATGCATGTATAGGTATACATAGACATATATATATATATATATGTATGTGTGTGTGTATTTGTTTGCTATTTGTTTTAGCACACTGTCCCATTCTCAGGTCTAGATTTGGGGTAGTTGGTCCTGGGGACAGGTTGGACAGAAGGGGCCAGAGTGCAGAAGAAGCCAGAGATAAGAGTGAGGCCCAGGCCCCCCCACGCACAGAACATGGACCAGCCATAGCCATGGCTGATGTCGTCGGGAAGTCCGTACAGGTAGCGGGGGTAGCGGGAGAGCTCAAAGTTGATTCCAGCCACGCACGTGCACAGTGAAATGATGCAGAAGGTTCCTGGAGGAGAATGGGAAGGGGAGAAGGAGGGAGGAAAAAAACAAAGAGAAGTTAGAAGAGTGACAGACAGACCACTTTCCAAGCCGCCTGAGAAGATATCTTTACTGAGGTTTTGGAAGGGAAATACCTATGGGAAGGTGTTCATATAGAAAGTGGCTTAGTCTAGCGGCTCCACGGGGAAAGAACCGAATGCCACCAGAGCCTTGAATATTGATCTGATGCTGAGCAGAGCTGTATGGAGACACTTCAACAGGAACAGTTTTTTTCATTACAAGCACTCTCTTGGAAAGCAGAATGCTTCATGAAAGCATTGATTTTTCTGGAATTTTGCTTTAGACCGATACAGAATGAATCATCATGTTTCAATATTTATTTTTTAAAAATAGCTTGAATTTTTTGTTTAATTTCAATTTTTCAGTGATGGATTTTATAGAAGAAAATATTACAAAATACTTGACATTCTGGCTCTGTTGAAACGTACATTTCAAATTACTTGGGAGATTTTTTTCAGACTTTGCTTATATCAAAATCTGGAATCGTTCATTATACATCCTCCTTTTAAATACCACTGTCAAAATCTTAAAATCCCTCACAAAATTCAGATTCTACCCTCTGCATGACTCCAGTCCCAATCTAGATGCACTCTGCAGTCTTGGAGAAATCTTCAAAACAACCTGCTCTTGTTTTCCATCTCTGCAGCAATATTTCATTTCTTCCTGAGAACACTGCGAGGACGGGCTTCATAACTCTGTCAGGTGGTAAGTGTTATGGAAAGACACACATATCAGATGAGGCTGAACCTTAGCCCACCCAGATGAGTCTAATTTTGATCTTTGGCCTCCAGCTTCATCAAAGCTAACTCTGAGCTCCTGAAATGTCACAGTTGCCACCCACACACCAAATAATGGATAGCTGCAGACGGTACATGCCTGTCTCAAGAGATAACAACTGAAGTCATCATAAAGTTGGTAGTTTATTTTTCCTTTCTAATTCCTCCCTATGTGGGCCTCTCTGAACTGTCTGGAGAGCTCTGGGCACACAAGGCAACCTACAGGATGTGTTCTGTAGTAACACACATGGTCAGTCCCATGTAACATCAGTAGCAGGCCATGTGTGCTACCTCTGCAACACGTCCTTGCATCTGTTCACCTGCAGCTGCTGGTGAGGAATCTCCTACTCTTCCTGATTTCATCCCGAGGATAGCATGATCCTCCAAAGTAGTCACAGCCAGCCTGGTTTGAGGGTCAAACTCTTTTCCTTTGGTGCCCTCACCTCCTTCTACTCCTTCCTGCCCCTGCTTCTACCACTTTTCTGCAACACTTTTCCTGTTGTTTCTCTGTTGCTTTGCTTTTTTAGTTGCAGTTGTATTGAAGAAATGGATTTTACACGTCACATTCTGAAGACACAAGTAAGATTATGTGGTGGATTCACCTGGATTAGGCTCAGAAATGGGGGGCATTTGTAGGAACATATATACATCACCAAAAATACGTGGACTTTCCATCATACCCACCTCCTTTACTTGGTAGGAACATCACACATGTCTAGAATCTGCAGGCAAATATCTATCATTGACCTGCTGTGAGACCACCCTCACGGCCTTCTCTCTATTCCTTCTTCTGATCACTGCTTTGCCTATTTAGACTGCCTTTTCTCCAGTGTGTCTTGGAATGCTACTTGTAGATACTCTCTGTTGCAAAGGACGGGGAATATGGGAACTCTAGGTACCTCCCCTGATGCTATATACAGCTGCCAGATGGCCCAGGTTATTCGTAAGTTCTCGTATTACGGTAGTGCCATAGGTACCAGTCAGGACTAGCGAGGTGCTGTGGTAGGTACTACGCCCATTTCAATAAAAACAACCTTCTTGCCTCTCCTCAGCACCCAGTTAGTCTATAGACAGTGCTCTGGACTTTTGCGAAAGCCTTGTGAAACACCAGACTCTGCAGCTGTCTTCAGAGATGTCCTACACTACTTCAAAGTATAGAACAGGATAAATGGAGAGGTCTCCCTCCCAGAATCCCTTACTCAAAAATCAGGTTGTTTGACCAGAAACCACACAACCCTTTCTGTGTTTTACCATGTCACTTAGGTTATCCAGTGACCTGAAGGTGCCTGGCAAGAACACATTTTTTCCCTGTGTGACATGTCAGCATGACTAGTACGTTGTGGGACTGGGGGGAAAAGGATCCATCAGAGCCTCTGTGCTCTGAATCAAGCTCCGTGGCTCATTTCAAATGGCTGTGGTTAGAAAATGACATGAAAGGCCTTTCTTTGCTAGCAAGAACGTGATAATTTCAGCTCTCTCAAAATATAAAATTGTTAAGAGAGGTGGGTGGGAAAATCTGTGCGGCCAGACTGAAGCTGCATTTACTAAGTACAAAAGGGAAGGAAATAACTTTGGATTTCAAATACTCCCTGTGCTTTCACGCTTTGTCTTGCATATTTGATTACAAGCTCTTCAATGTAAGGAGCCTTGCTTACTGTTTGTATTTGAACAGTGCCCAATGTATATTGGCACTCCACCTTGCCGGGGGTATCCTGCCCCGTAACCAACGAACAATTAAGACGAATGAGTAACAATAGAGAATAAAGCAAATCATAAGCATGGAACTTCTTTAAAAAAAAACGCTGGCCGCACCTGCCCCTTCACTGGAGAATGTGCTAATCCCACGATGATAAATAACGACGGTCATGCATAACGTTAGAGGACGCATAGCATGGTCCTCAGCCAGTCACCCCCCACCGCTTCTGCAGGATGTCTTGAACAGCACAGATTTATCAGCCTCCCCAGTGCTATTCATTACAGACACAAAAGATGCCATTTTATACCACCTAGAGGAATCTTTATGGCCATTATACGAGTCCTGTGTGCTGTTTGTATTCAGCCGAGCAAGGAAGTTCCCACTTGCAGTTAATCTGGCCTCTCACCAGGAGGGTTACTGATGAAAACTGAGTGCGGTTACTACCCCATGACTGTTCAGTAGCTTTTCCTCATGAACTGGCAATCATAACACAAAGGACCATCCTTGCAAACCTCATGATTGTTGGCCATCACAGTGTAAGAGTCACGGGTGGAAGGGATGCAGAGACTGAGCTTACGCTTGGAAGTTTAGCCTCTGCTAGTGCGGGTAAGACACTGAGCTGAGATGGCAGGAGGAGAGAGGCTGTCGCTCCTGCCCGTGACACTGCCTGCACTGAGGACAGAGCACTTCAGAGGCAGCAGGACTGCAGCAAGTCATGAGCATCCCCAACCCTGAGATTCTTTTTCTCCTCAGAAAATAAACAGAACCTTTATTCATTTTCCTGGCAGGTTCTCGCCACCAGTGAGGTGCCCCCCTACGCGTGCACTAATGCCCCAGATCTCTGCGCAGCCACAGTAATACAAACTTTAATACACTTGCGAAAAACAGTCCCCATAACTCTGGCCCAAGCAGATGACCAGACCTGAAGGCTGGTGGTCCAGCCATGGCACTGGCACATAAAATGTGAATGACAGGCAGTAATAAGAGCTCACCAGGGATGAGCTGCTATACGAGCTGGATGGGGGAGATAAAGACCATCTCCTTCAGCAGCTGGGGACAGCAGAACGCACTAAGTTCTTTGTGCTGGGATTTACACGTTATCGTCCTAAGCGAAACACTAATGAATGAGACAAGGCAACAGCGGTGTTTTTAACAAAGGAAATCCACATGTCACTGCAAAATGCTTCAGTCAGGTGACAGATGAAATTTCATGTAAAGCTGTGTCTGTGGCACAGAAACTACTGCTTGATATGTAGTCAAACCTCCATCCTGACTTGTTACCAGAGAGCCGCCTTTCCTTGTGGGCTGGTTTTGGCAGTGCCTGTCCTGCTAATGATCTGATGATCAACGGCGGTTTGAGCACCTGAGCTATTAAATGCATCATGGCTATCTTGTGCTTTTCCTTCTTATATATTACAGAAGAAGAATATTAAACATTACACTGAATGTCTCGTCCATGTAGACTGGAAGTTTGTTTAGGGCAGAGATGAATTTATTTGCTGGATAAGTGTATCAGATTGGAGTCCTGCCATCCTTGCTGTGGGGGCAGGCATGGTCAGGAGAGGGATGGCTGGGAAAGGTAATATGGCTGTTGGTCAAAGCCTAATTCGGTGTGGATTATGAGTCAGAGCCCTTTGCTGTAGCTGGTTTTAAACATGATTATATCAAGCAGAGCCGTGGGCCTCTGCTGCTAGGAATGATCTTTGCTCTGTAAATGTCCATTTTCTTTCCGATCAGCCCAGCTGTGCAAGGGGCTGCAATGCCTCTGCAGTTTTCAAACCTCACCTCCAGGGGAGAGCAGAACTGCTTGTGAGCGAACCAGCTTAAACACAAGCATGCTCAAACCATCCATACCAAATATGTTTCAATTTTGCCTCATGCTAGTGCCCTCCTGAGCCATGTCAGAAGCCATGTCATTCACCCACAGACCTGGCTCAGCTTTCAGAGCAGCAGAACTTGAATTTCACAGGGTCCATAGTGTTTCATGAGACAAGAACTGCGGCCTTTCTTAGATACACTGCAAACCAAGCTGAGCCTTCATGGTGCTGGTGCACAAACAGACCCCGCTGGTAGTAGCTTCATCTAAATCTCCTCCTCCCTAGTGTTAAGAGTGAGGTGTCTGACTGCAGCCTGAAGGAGACATCACCGATTTGAAGTCAAGGGAAATCCAAAAAAACAGTCATTAAAATGATGCAGGCACCACGCCCACCTTTGAGACCCTCCTCTCTACAAATCATTTTTCTCATTATATGGAAAACATTTCTTCCACATCTGATGAAACAACACTCATTCTCTCCCTTCCCCCTCAACAGGCAGAAATGACTCACGAACTAACTGTGCTGTCAGATGTACAAAGTAAACAAACAAAAACCCCCTGATTCTTCTCCCTTTCCTTTTTTTTTTCTTTTGAGATAAAAATGTCAAGTATTACATGTAAAGACTAGAAGATAAAAAGAGAACCACAAAGGTATGGATTTTAAGATGTCCTCTGAAACCAAGCACTTCTCAAATAAATGTGAATCTCCGCCTTTTAAAGTGTTTCTAGTAGCTGCAATTGATGGCAATTTGCGGCCACTAATGTCTTTGGAAGGAGTGCTGTTTATTTAATTATCATCACTTTTTTATTATAGGGTTATGGGAAAAAAACTCACAAGTGAAACAACATTATCTTTACCTTCTCTCTGCCCTACTAGTTTTTACTATTTTCAAGGTACATCAAACAAACAAATAAAATGAGGTCTGATCCTGAAATGGAGTTTGTACCATTAGCTATTTAAATTATATCACAATCAAATGAAATTATTAAAGAATAAACCAAATTCCCTCCCAACACAGTGATGACAAAAGCCTTTTGGAGGGAGCAGCTTTGCAGTAAACTCCTTCTGTGCATGGATTAAACGCCTCAGCAGCACGCAGCTCTTGAGAACACTTTATTGCTCTGTGCATACACGCATAGAATATAAATTATTGCTTAATTATGTACTGTTCCAGCAGAAGCAGCTTGCAGCCTCACCGATAAGTTGCAGAATAGCAAGGGGTTTACTGGAAAATTGCCCTTATAAAAAAAGCTGAGATGGAAAGAGAAGTCTGACTGGGTGATGGAGATTCAGTGCAGTGTCCTTGTGAGACCATAAACCCACCTGGGTTAGAACTTAATACATTTTTATTTTATACTAAGAACCAGTGGAAAGTGCGGGGTCTATAGCGGTGCCATGATATTGCATTATAGCCACTGCCAGAATGCGGTTTGCATTCGGCCTTTGGCCTCCTACCTCAAAATGTACCAGCGGCATCCGTCCCTCACCAGAGCTGTACGCTGTTCCTTCAGCAGCGGCGCCTGTCTATTGAATTGTCGCTGCACAAGCTGTAATATGTTATGGCATCAGAGGACTATGTATCCTCTGTCACAACTGCAAATACTTAATGGGTACCATCCTTAGGCTCGAGTAAATCAGTGTAGTGTATGGAACTATACTACAGCAGTTGAGGGCTGATCTCCAGTTTGCTATGCTGGTACAACTGACAGCCCATCTATATTGGACATTAGAGCACCCTGCATATCCACACATGGTGACATTTCTGCTACCGTATCCCACGGTGCACGGGACTGCACCAGGAGTGGATACTCACACTGTGCACTACAGCAGCTTGTTGAGCACCGCCTATGAGCAAGCATCCTCTGAAGTTGTAAGTTGGCACGTAAGGCAAAAGCAACACTACTTAGCTAAAGGCACGTTGTTTTGATAAAGCGGGCTAGGGAGAAATAGGAGAGCCGATCAAAGCCTGAGCTGAATAACCCTCTGATTACTTTAGCAATGATGATTCCTATGACCCACCCAAAATGACCTAGCGATAATACAGTGACTTGGCTACAGCCGTTAAGCAAACATAATGGCTCCTGAACTTGCAGCCACAACAGAGGAAACAGCAAAAATTGTGGCAGTTGTAGTAGTGGGATGTGATTCAGTATTTGACTGGGAGCAGAAGGGAGAAAAAGAAAGAGGATCTCTTAATGTCAAAATGAAGAAACATCCTAATCAAAGGTTAGTGAAATTATCCTATTACTGTTCTGGCAAACACCATGCCTGGCAACACACAAAAGCTGCCGGCAGGTTTCTTTCATCTCCTACAGTATGGACCTCCCAGGATAGCCCAGGCAGAGGCTAAAAGATTAAACGCAAAGGGGCACTAGAGGTCCGAGCAAACTTGTGATTTGCCGGATGACAAGACACTTAAGTTTAGCATCAAACTGTACCTCAGGCAGGTGCTTCCCAGACTAGCATTTGCCAGAGCTGAAGAGAAACTTCAGGGGTCAGGTTGGGTTTGCCTTGCCACACAACATCTCCAATAGCATGAGGAATCCATGTACTACATTGCATTTGATCTTTTAGCAACCAGGTCATTCTGCTCCCCACACATAAGGTCTTTTTCTTCCAGTCAAATAATTGAATACCTCTCAGAAAGAACCTCAGAAGAAGCCTCAGAGGGTTTGTGGAGTCTTTCTTTTGTAGGAAACCTTAAATTGCTGAAAAGTCTTCAGACAGATGTTCTTCAAGACAAGTGAGACTGGAGAACAGGCACAGTACAAACAACTTCAGTGCAGCCTTCTTCCACGTTGCCTAGTGTGTGCCACTAAAAATACTCTTAGAGGGAATACTTTCAGGGCTGAAAGGGTAGAGTTACTCACGTGCCTTTTTAATCCTTTTCTTTGCCGAAGGCACTACTAAAGAAGCCATTGGGAGCTCTGGGTCGTGGTGGTGGCTACCTGTTCGGATATTTTCCCCTTCTGGGAAGCCATTCATTTTTTCAACTCTTTGGTTGTACAACTTTCAGTTGTTTGTACTGAATGTGGATTGAAGATCTTTATTGCACAAGGCTCTGGGTGCTGTTACTGTTTCCCTGAGCTGACCTGCCAGGAACAGAAAAATCCTTTCTGTATGTGCTAACTGATACAGTTACTGAGATGTAATAGCCAGAATCAAAATAAGATGTTATTGTCTTGTCAACAAGGACCACTGGACACAGGTCACCCCTATGAAGTTTACATCATTCACATGAATGCTTGCAGGCTACAAACTACCCTGACCGCTTCGTTACTGCCTTAAAGCATCACATTCTGAAATCTTTCCTGTTGCAGAGGAAATACCTCTGCAGCCCACACAAGTACATTGGCATGTCTCGTCTCGGTAACCCCTGGAAGAGCCAGCTGGGCACAAACAAGGAAGGCCACACTTGTCTAGGTTCTGCCAGATCCAGCTGCTTTTTCTGTGGAATTTCCAGTGGCCAGTTGGACTCTGTCCAAGCAGATTAGATCAAGCAAGCGTAGCAGTGATTTGTCCAAGGGGAGTGTTGTTTTTCTAAGCTGACGATCTGAGGAGCCAAGAAGGTGAATCTAAACCTTGCTTCAGCCCCTGCATTTAACAAGATCGGCCACACACGGCTCCCCTTTCTATCTGTGAAGAATTCTTCCTGTCTAGCAAATCATGCCAGTATTACTCTTCCTTCTGTTGCCTGTGCAGTCTTCTTCCCTCTTTGATGCCAGGCATGCAAACAACTCAGCAAACATTTTTTTTATAAAAAAACAATCCAATAATAAATGCCAGTTTTGTTTTCACTGTCTTTCTTTGGCCTTGATGCATCTTGCCATTGGAATTCAGAAGTCAGCAGCAGATCAAAGACCTGGTGGCATTATTAAGGGATAAGAAACAACCACAGAATTTTAAAATACATATAACTTGTTTTCCAGGGCTGTAGGTGGGAAAGTCTTTTGTATTTCTATCGGATCTGTCTCCCCTACTTTGCTTCTACTTTAGTTCACCTTCTGTCAGTCCCCCAAAGATCCACTGACATCCCTGAGAAGCAAATGAGATTGCATGCCCTTTGTAGACTACACTAGGTTTTCTGTTCTCTTAACTCTAGAACGTATTGATGGTGCTGTCAGTACCTCCCATCCTGCTGAGGGAAAATTACAAGTCAGTATAGCTGACTTAAAATGAACACACAGAGGAATATGAACAGTTCTTTTTGCTGAAAAGCCAGAGTGAGCTGACTCCTTAATTTACTATAAGCTAATTCCAGGGAGACCTATCTGAGTTAGGACTGAAAACCAATGACTTTATGGGTGCACATACACTATTTGCCCTGTCTTTTGCTCCAGACTATGAGAACTCTGCCCCTCACTACAAAGCTTTTCCTCTCCTTCCCCTAAATGCCAATGCTCTTCTGTGATCGGGTATAAGGTTGCTTGAATTGCTTGTGTTGGTATTTCTCCCCCAGCCTGCAAGTGCACATCTAGGAGCATCAGAAACAAGCCACAGGAAAAAAAAAAAGCCACACATTTGAAGGTTGACTTTGAAGTCAGCTGATAATGTTTCCATGGAGATCAAATGCTATGGAGTTGACAATGAATTCTCTCATTTTGCTTTCCTTCCAGGGGGAAAAAAAAAAAAAAGACCTCTAAATGACTACACTCTGCAGTATAGCTGTGTTATTGATTTGACAAAAAACATTTCTATATCCCACCCCACCTCCATTCTCTTATGGAGACGTTAACTCTTAGGTTCTGGCTTTTCAGTATTGAGCGAATCAGCTAAATTCCTGAGCTATTGCAACAAAATAGCATCTAATGGAAACAGCGTTCTGTGAGAAGAGGGACATAAGCTTGCTTTCGAACTTATGCTGTAGGGGATGGAAAGATGGGTGTTATGATTCCCCTCGAGGAGTGTTACAACATGAGATTATAACAAAGCACTTCAGTAGCAGGTATGCAGTGACAGACAGAAGCCTGTGCAGTGAAAGTCGGTGATCTTTCATATTTCCAGAGAGTATCCTATTTTGTTTTCAGAATGGGTGGCAGCATTAATAAAATGTGTTCTCAGTGCACCAGAATCGTAGAGAAGTACTAAAGCTAAGGACTTAGATGCCGCTCCAGCTCTGCCTTTTGAGTACATTGTGTTGTGAGTCTTGTGCAGTCTGCGGAGCAAATGTTTCCTTGCTTGGAAATGCTAAACAGGCCACCTCAGCATCATTTAGAAACGGCAAAAGATGGTGAGGGGGATGTATGTCAATGTGGATGATTTCCTAAATGTTTATTTTTGAAGTGAAAACAGGAAATCAGATAACATTTAAAAGGAAAGTGATACTAATTTCTAAAGGGTGATTACTAATGGTTAGTTCATCAGGACGAAGCAGCACCTCCAGTCCTATCCACATATGTGGACTAGGCGTGTATATGGCTAGTGGACCCATATCCATATATATATACACACATATATATATATTTGGACATGTATTCATCAGCGTCCAGGTTTTGAAACACGTAAGAAAAGAAGAGCCACTCTTTAGGCCCCAGAAACATAGCCTAAAACGGGACCAAAGAACATGACCTGCAACCCCGTCTGTGAAACATACCACAAGCTGCGTAGGAGAGAGCTGTTTGAAAAGAGGGACTGACAAATCCTGGAAGTGAGAAGCAGCATATTTTTAAAACCAAGCTAACTCTTATTACCTTAATATGCACGCACTCAGTCTTGTTATGTTACTGCCTGATGGAAACTGAGACACAAAGCCTGCACAGCTGCTCTGGGCTCTGGGTCTCATCACAGGTCCATAAAGACCTTCATCAGCTCCTTTTCTGCCTTCCCCAACACCCTTGTAAATGTGTTCGACGGTTTTAAACAATCAAGAGCCGTAGAGAGGTTTAAACATTTAAAACCTATTAACGCTGTACATTAACTCAAGTTCATTCCAATTCGAGGCCTGAAATCACTTTAGAGCGTAGTGCAAAATCTCACCAAAAGCACAAGCAGGAACAAGAGCGTACACGTGTGGCACAGGAGGCATGGCAGAGGGGAGACTGACCTTGTTATGCTGAGGCTTGTTTCAAAGACTTGCATAACCAGTTGATGGCATTTCTTGATACAAGCCAGCCTTTGTCTCCATCTGGAGGTCAATCCACATAAATAAGTTCTTACAGTGGCCTGCAAGGAGTTTTGCTGAATTCTAAAGTTCCTCTGCAGTTATCATTAATTTAGTATCTCCTGCAGGATTAAAGCATGATTGGCATCTCATTTTTTCTAGGGATCCAACTTTTTTTTTGAATGATAAATAATCTTCAAACTGCAAAAGGGCATTATGCCTTTGCAAAAGCTACATTTATGCCAAACTTCACAGCTCAGATTACAGCCACTTATTGTAGACCCCTGTTTTTGTAAAGATCACATGATGTTGCTTATGGTCTGTATGCATACAAGAGTGCATTTGCATTTGCCTTTTCATATGGAAAAAAAGATTTTATGTAAACTTTCTAAAGCTATGCCTTTTGGGAAAGAAGCACATGAAACTGGATTTTCAAATAACGATGTGGAAAAGAAAAAAAATAAATATGTCACGGAAAAGATCTTCAGTCTTCAGTGTTGTGATTGATTGTGTCACCACAAGCGAACATCCTGAAGAATGGGTAGGCACCTTGATCATTAGTGAGAAATAGAAATCCTAGGTGCCCTGTTAGACCCACCATATTTCCAGATGAACTCCAAAGAATGTCTTTTACTTTCTCTTTTACTTTATCTTTCTCTTTGCCTCCTCTTGACAGCTGCTATGAAGGTACTTCATAACCGCCTAGGAGATGTCAATCATAGAGCTTTGCCTTACGCTTGCTGTATTAAATGGCTCCATTTTTCTTTCTTAAATTATTCAGCAGCGGAATGATTATTTTGAGATAGCAGGCCCACAGTTGTGTAGAATAAGCACTTATTTTCTACTGCTATGTGCTATTTTCAAAGTACAGTGCGTTAAATTTGGGACGCAAATGACTCAACAGCTGGTAACGATCCATGGCTGCAAATACACAGATGCCTCACTTGTCATCTACTAACATATGCACAGTGCAAGCGAAGGAAGCACAGCACACAGGCTTGGGGATTTTGAAGACAAGACTCTGGAGGCGGGGAGTGAAAGAGGATACAGAAGTGTGCAGCACATCTGTACCAATGACTGTGTTGCACGGGCTCCCAAGCCCTGTTTGGAACTCCTCCCTTCTGATGGGGTTTGTGTCCCTCAGGATCAGCCCGGTTGTGAGCTCTGAGGCACAACAAGTAGCACTTGGGTAGCTGCTGGGCTCTAGTGCACACATTGGCACAAACCCCTGCGTGAGTCCTTGTACCCCAGCACCTTGCGACAGACCCAAGAGAAGCGTGGCATGGCTGGGGCAAGAGAAGGTGACCTGGTGTAAATGGTCAGTCCATCCTCTGGCTGTGGGGCTAATGAAGTAGTTTGTTGCCATACCCCAGGACTGAGGGAAGAAATATTTTGGAAAGAATTTCCATCCTCCTCCCTCCCCAGAAATATATTTCTGGGAAGGGAGGAGGATGGAAATTATTTATAAAAGGTTGTTTCTCCCTGAAGTAGAATACAAAAGCAGAATGCACTCATACATTCATAAGTGGGTTGTTCTTTATTTCTTTAATAAACATCTTTTCTTCCTTCTTGCATATCTGAAATAAAGCATTAAATTGTGCCAGCACACCTGCATAACTTTATTTTTTCTTCCCTCTCACACATATTTCCTGCCTGCTTATCTCTGCTGCAGCAGCCAGTGTTGAAAAGAATAGGTGCTCACCTCTGCTGCGGGAAAAGGTTTGAAGCTTTTGCAACCCTGGCCTAAGCAAGTCCTGTGAGTATGGACGGGCTGCAAAGAGCAAGGTGTCCGCAGCACTCCTGGGTGGGTCAGAAGAAACCCAAATCAGCAGCAGAAGTGGAGCTGGCAAATGGTGCTCAAATCCCCCGGACTGGCTGATCGTCGTTGGAGAGGAGGGAAGAGGAGAAGATGAAAGAAATTCCTGATGTTTCTAAAAGCACATGCTTTTAGACAGAAAATCAGAGAGGAAAAACTGCACAGCACTGCTGTATGTGTACAGCAAGACTTCCAGGCCTTTCAGTGCCGGGAACAAAGGGAATTTCAGACTCCCAAGCAAAGCCCCAAGCCCAGTATTTCATGCAAAAATGTCACCAGGCAAAGACAAGAAATGAGCTGCTGTGTGAGACTACAGATCATTTTATTGCAGATCTGCATGGTGAAGCTAAACCACACGAATAAGGGCATTTAGCAGCTGGAATAATTTCCAAATAGGCTAATTAGAGACTGAATTATTAATGGTAAAATTTATAATTGGCTCAAAGCAAGGTTACAGCAAGAAACACTCTTGACTTTGCAAAGAATAATGAATATTTGCAAGGCTAGTAAAATTATATGCTTCTTTAAGGAAACTGTTAGCAAATGGGGAAAAAACCCTAAAGTGATCCTAAAGTGTATGTCACAAGACAAAACTGGCAGAGACCAGATAACAACAAAGAGAACAGGTAAAACAGTAAACAAGTGCAGAGATGATTTATTGCATTTATTTGCAATAAATTCGGAACAAAATAAGACAACGCAGAAGTCTCTCCCCGAAGCGCCGCCTTGTTAGGCATGCAGTAAAACCCCTAACCATTTCACTGAAATGTGTTCTCAATACAAATTACAGACTTACAAAAGGAAAGTACATGAATGTGCGGCTGAAGGACAGAGCTCTGATAAGGATGATAAAACATCATTCCTTGTGGGTCTTTTAATACATTTACAAAGGCAAGTGATGTATCTGTGGCCAGGGATGTAATTTGGCCAGGGATAATTTTATGCTGGAGCAAAGTGCCGGAACAGATATTGGAAGTGCCATTTTATATTTCCAATTGGGACAAGGGACAGCAGTAGGAAAGGGGGAGGATGCAGCCACTGCCGAAACACTGGAGCTTGCCACCATGGGGCAGCCCTGCTACCCCACTTTCCCTGTGGTAGGCACTGATGAGGAGGAAAAGGGCTTTGGGGCATCTGGGTACTAAGTCAGCCCTGCCCTCAAAACTTGAAATAAAGCAAGCTACATGATGTTTCAAAACAGCTGACTGAAAAGAAATCAGAGCTGAACTGGGAAAACAACAGGCTATCAGAGATTGTCTTTAAAAGCTGATTTTATAAAGCAAGTACAATAACAGAAGGTGTGGTGAGCTTGGGTTTGCATGGCTGTGGAAGGACAATCAACCTAGCAGAATCTGAGATGATGAAACAAGAAAATCCTATGAATGAATGCGCTGGAGAGCAGGTGGAAAAAACAATAGCCATATGGATATATTGCTTGTCTGCCTGCTATGATACAGGAAATATTCTTAAACAACTTGATGCAGAACTGAAAGGAGAGATCCCTGAAGATACAGGAATTTGCCTTGATAGTGTTGCCAGTGTGCCAAGTCACAACATCCCAACTCTTTGGACCTGGAAGTAAAACTGCCATTTGACCTTGACCTGGCAATAATAGTAGGGGGAGTATTGAGGGAGTAAAGACACCAACCAAATGAATTGACAGGTCTGCCATGATAATAAAACCAAACAAGTTAAGGATTTGAATACATTCCAAAGATCTTCTCAAAGCCAGAAAATGTGAGCGCTGCTTCCTGGGAGCTGATGAGGAGATCACATCTAGGCTTCAAAAAGCAAAGGCATGGGTTCGGTGCAAGTAAATATGCTTTGGCCAAAACACAATGCATAAAATGCCTCACATGCATTTTCTGAGGCAGATGTTTAATTGAATTCCTTTTAGACTACTGCTATGTACTTGATGAATGTGAAAGCATCGAGTTTGCCACAGGACTCTGACGTTTGGAAGTAGTGTTACAGATGCTTCTAAGGTTCCTGAAACTATTATAAAATTGCAAAATTGCTGGACTACATGCCCAGCACAGAGCTTTCACCAGTGCACAGGTTTTCAATAATTTGCACGTAGAGAAAATGCAAGAACCTGCAGGAGGATGTACTTGGAGTCCTGTATAATTTGAGTATGACCCATTTCTGTAATAGAATTAAACAGCCTCGAATAAGATGCATAAATGAACTAGTCTTAGTGAAACTTAGGAGCACAATTCCAAATGGAGAAACTCTCAAAAAGAGAGTTACTCTCACCTTGCAGGATAAAATCATATTGACAATACTGAAATGAAACTACAGCAGATAGTGCAACTCTGGGTGCAGGAGGCTATGCGGTAGTACCATCACACAAAATGAGGTCAGAAATACTGAGCAGAATTTGCAGTATCCATCTGGCTCTGTGCAAGATGACGGACTGAAAAAAAATCCTACTGTGGTCAGGCAAATGCTGTCGTTCAAGATAAGGAATCCAAGTACAAATTCTACAATAAATACAGAAAATTATGCAAAAGGACTTTGGAAGCCACAAGAGACCTGTGATTGCTGTTGATACAGATACATTTGGACTAAACAGGAAAGATGAATTATTAATAATTTTTAACTTGTTACAAAACATGCCAAATAACAATGTAAAACACTCTAAATCACAGTTTATATGCCCTGGATTCCAGATGAGCTAATACCAGATAACAGCCTGCATTTCATAAATGACTTATTTCATCAGTTTGCTTAAGGAATTAGATCAAACACACTAAAGCAAGTCCTTATTAGGCACTGCCACATGGGCTAGCAAGAAGACTGTTCGGTAAATATAATAAAGAAGCAGAGGTCCAAGTAAACCACCTCTGGTCTTCTTAGATTATCACAGCACACTTCTCAGTGCTCCACTGAGATTTCCTGTGCAAAGAATTCTGGGCAATAAGGGACAAAGCCCATAGGTATGGTAAGCCAGGAATGTTTCATCACTACAGAATTTCTATTTATTTAGCAAATGTTACAAACATAGCCAACACAAGTAGTGCTGCAAATGGAAGAGAAAGCTAGATATCAGGCTGATTATATAGCTACCAATTTAATACAGTCTCCTCTCATCTAAAATAATGTCAGATGTCATAAACCTCCCAAAGCATTTTTACCATTATTGGCCCAGATAAAAATCTAAAGATGTCTGAGGCACACTGGCTCCACGTATTTTGAGGACCAGTAGGAGGATATCTTGACAGAACTTATGCCATGACAGAAGTAACAATTTTGTATTCAAACATTGTCAAGCAATAAAAAGGTTCAGATTAGAAGACTGGCTGCAGAAGGATCGACTGTGTAACGTATGACACAGTCTGAAAACATTGATAACTACTGCTTTTTAGGTTAGATGGCTCTAATTGTGTATTTTATTAACTGTTTGCTTCAGTCTGTAGATGTTACTTTATGCACATTTGCTGTTAAAAGAAATCAGGAACGGTGTAGTAGTTGTCACTGACTTGTGCAAAACAAGGAAGAGAGCAACCTTTTGTAACCCTGATCCATGTGTCTATGCTGGAGCAGAAAATAGGTTCGATCTCTTCCCAACACATCTTTATTAAAAATATCACACATCTTGACAGAATTTGGCAGATAAAATAATCTGGTGCATCTCATTTCAATTAGTTTCAGATTCCAACTGCTGCATCTTGTTATTATTTTATTTATGCTACTATCAGATGGCTTCTCCTTGCATAGGTACTTCCACACTGTGTTCATGTTCAATTATAAACCTTCTGTTAAACAGCTTCAAGCAATTGGCTGTTTGTGGAATGCTGTGTTTTTTCTTGTTTTTCAGATCTTGAGTCATTCTTCTAGCTCTTCTGCAAACCTCTTCCAATCTTTCACATCCTTCTTTAGTATGGACACCAGACTAGGATGTCCAGAAATAGCTTTACTTTGCCCAGAGATAACCCCACTTCATGCTCTTATTGCATATTCCTGTCAAAACTGGCACATGTAGCAGCCACGGTGCACTGAGAGCTCCTGTGCAGCTGGATGATCCCAGAAACCGTGATCACAGAGACCTTTCCAGAGCTGCTGCTTTCTGAGAGGCAGCCTCTCATTCTGTGAGGATGACTAGCGCTTTTTGTTCCCAGCTGCATGACCTTGAATCTGTTTCTACTGAAACATATTTTGTTTGAGCATGCCAAAAGACGGCTTTGTAAGCTATCAGTGACCCAACCCATTATGCATGGTTACACTGAGTCTTGTTTCACCTGAAAACTTTTATCAGCCATCTTTCAAATCACTGAAAAACTATTAAATAACATTCAGTCAATAACTAATCTCTGCAGCTGCACCAGAAGCTCTCCCATATATAGTGATAATTTCCAATTAGTAAACAAGACTTAGCTAATTTTGAATACATTTTTCTGTATTTACTTAGTCTAGTCCTAATGTTTTAATCTGAATGTCATGCTGTAGTAAGTTAAATACCACACAGCTATCTGAGCATATTACAGTAACATAGCCCCTGTGCAAACTAAGCTTTTAATCACATAAGAAATACCAAGCTAATTTGGCAGACTCAGTGCCCATAAAGTATTCACACCCACAACAAACCATTTACAGACATCCCCAGACAGACCAGTGTGTGCTTGCACAAGTTACTAGCAGACTTCAAATGTGTTTGTGGGCACCGAGAGAGCTCATGTCTATCTCACCAGCACCAACAGCACTGGAACGTAAGTACTCATTATTCAAGCACTAAGCTCCTCTTCTGGGACTACAGAAGCTTCCCTGTGTTTCACGCTCTTAGCTGTGTCACACCACAGTACAGGTGAACAGGTGACCAAGTGCATTGAAATGATGATCTGCTTGAGGGGCAAAACCCCAGGCAAACCAAAACCACCAGCAGAGAAAAGAGGAGAGAACAGAAATAATGCTGGTTGCTTTCAGACATTTCACCCAGCACCATGCTTGGGACTTGATTCGCACACCTTTCATTTAAAGTAACACGCCATGAAACCTGCTGGTGATAGAAAGTTGGATGGCATCTCTAGTAAGAAAGGCTGGAAATGTTGGATGACCTTGAGGGCTGATGTAGTAGAAGTGGGAAGAAGCTCCAAAGCACAGAGTGCCAGGGCATGTACCTGGGGACCAATAAACAGAACCTCTGCTGGAAATTGGGAGACCATCAGTAGTAAATTACAAAGGAGGAGAAAGGCCTGGGTGTATTGTCCAGCTGGAGGAAGACTGTGGGTCTCCAGTGTGAGGCAGCATGAAAAAGGTAAGTACAACCATGAAATACTTCAGGCAAGGAAGTTCCAGCAGAGAAAGGGAACTGCCATGCCACTGTACAAAGCATTGATCAGAACTTGTTTGGGAACAGTCATTCTCATCCTTATTTGAAAAAGGCAAGTACAAACAAAAACAGGTGGCAGAAGGGGCTGCTGGATTGATAACTGGTCTTCCAGAGAAAAGTTTACAAGAACATAGAACATGTAGAGTGGAAAAAGGAAAACAGAGGATACCATTGCTCTTCACAGAGAGATCAGAAAAAGAAATGAGACACTTAAACTAAAGTTTGTATTTGACTCGAGAACAACTGACCAGGAATAAATAGAGGTTAAAACTTCTAGTTACCAAAGTGTTCCACTATGAAATAGGGCAGTGGTGGGAATAGCATCTGCATAATCTCCAGATTTTTGTTACAAAATTTATTAATTTTAAGGGTGGCAGTGTTACTTGCAACAGTAACAGCACTGAACTAAACAACTAAGAAGGCCATTTCCAGTCCTGTGACTTACAGACACTGTTTTCATGACAGAAGTAATATGTAACTGTGGTTGGGTTATCCTTGATGTATATCAGAAGGTGGCTGGAATGAAACCAAGTCTGGATCACCTAAAACAACTCCGAAAACTTTTCAGTGACTTAGAAAAGCAGAGACACATGGAAAGATGGAATACAAAAACAAGGAAAAGAACACATTTCTTCAGACACCAACATCCTTACCTCCCATGAGGAAGAGAAGCCCTGCCACATACTGCATAAGGCCTCGATCCCAACAGCACCCCAGCACCCCGATAATCCAGCCGAAGAGTATGATGGCCACAGCCATGCCCATGAAGCCAGCTGTCATCCTGCGCAAATCTGCAGTGGGGAAGACAGAAAAACAGCATGCTTGTGAACAGTGACAAATTTCCAACAACAGAGGTTCATAAGAGTCTTAATCCAAAATGCTGCTGATCTGCACAGTCTTCGGTGTGTGTTGGCGTGGGATGATGTGAATAAGGATGGTTCAGGGGGAGGGCAATCCATAAATTAAGATACTGCCTTGGGCTGGGGAGAGGGAGGAGGTGACCGTTTCACCACACAATGAAGCTCAGCGCAGATGCACCCAAGTGACATGTGACAATTTGCTCAGGAATTAGAAGCTGTAAAGTGGACTCAGAGCAACACTGTGCCTGATAGCTCTAAGTGTCTGGGTACTGGCACAACCCTGTCTAAATCCTGCCTTCACATCTGTATCCTTTACTCCACTGCATCCAATGGATGTACCTGCTCAAACTCACATGCAAAGCAGTCTCTGTGCTTTGCTCCAGGGCAGACATGCCGGGGGATTCACCTTGGTTCTGACCCCCTGTGCGACCTTGGGAAGTCACTGATCCCCTCTGGGCCACAACTTCCCATGGGTAAGTCGTGGCATAGATCCTCACGGTCCAGCAGTGTTGTGTGTGAGACTGGGTACTTCCAGGATGGTGAGGCACACAGACATTCTGGTGTCAGAGATAATAAATGCACTGCAGATACACGGCTAGGGCACAGGGCACTTTATTGCCCTCCCTGGTATCTAGATGGTGACCTTGTCAGATGATTTTTGGTGAGGACATTTTTGAGTGCTCCAGGGAGCGCTGAGCAGAGGGCGAGGGCAGGGGGCTGGAGTGAAGCAGTTTGTGCCCTGGAAGTGGGGACTGAGTACTGCAACTGACATGGCTGCATGGGCTTGACCTGTATTTATTTCATAAATAAAGGAAAAAATCCCCAAGACCTAATGTAAAGAACCCTTAAATCAAGACCTTGCTGTATCCCATATTTGCCTTCTGCAAAAAGGATGGCACTACTGGGATCTCTCCTCCTGCATGTGCTGGGAAAAAAACACAACTTCACATCTGTTTTTGATGTGAAACCTGGGCAGGGAGACCACCTGGCAACCAGAACAGCAAGGACTGTGAGAGCTAAAGAGCATCTTTACACCCTCAAATAGTGGAACAGATGGGGGTATCTTCACTAACATTTGATTGCTCCCTGTCCCCCCTCAAGCACACATAGAAAGTTTATGCACTGATATGTCAGGAGTACATGTGCTGGGAAAATTCCAGCCAAGTCAGCTCTCCAAACATTTGTTTCCTTCTTGAAACTTTTTTTTTTTTTTTTTGCATAGCAATGATTTCACTTTCTTTCAAAAAACAGAATGCTTATGACAGGGGGAAGAAGATTTGAAAACTGTGAATCATCCACCAGTCTCTATGGCAGCCTTTCTCCTTGGCTGGCCTTTGACTGTTTCTCAATTTCTGTTATTTTTTTACCCTTTTTCCACAGTGGATCAAAAGGACCACCAATACCAGCAGGCAGTGCAGATTCTGTGAACAGTGATAAATTAGCATCGTCAGAGACATAAAACTCCTTATCCAAAATGCTAATTGTCCACAAAGTCTATAGGAGTGCTGGGACAGAAGGATTTGATTCAGTGGAAGGCAGTTTACTCAGGACTGTGTTCATTAAAGCAATTCTTATGAAGATCAAGTTGCAGAACCCAACCCCTCCCTTGAAACTATAACTGGTTCCTGTAGATTGTCACTGGTTTTTTCAAGGAGTCCCTCTGACAACGTAAGGATTATCAGGCTTTCAACCTATCAGTGACCAGGGCCCTTTTAACAAGATACGCATCCTAAAATTCATATTTTTAACTTAGGTTTTGTGATTGTCCCACCAAAAAAACAAATAAAAACTCTCCACAAAACCTTGATATGTTCAAGGAGGTCTGGTGCAGAAAAAAAGTTGTCTGCAGAAACTTGTACTTCCCACAGGCACCGCTAGTCTCTGTTCGTTGGGAATTCCTCAGACTGCTTTGTAAAACAAGCAATAAACATTAGTAAGCGTCTTTGATGGCAGAGTGTCTTCCTACTTTTCATCCCATGAAGTCCTGAGTTCAATCTGAAATGCAGATGAAAGTATAAAATGTTTCCTGTTTCCTATGTCATCTTCAATGACAGCGCAGCACGTCTCTCAGAAGCGCTGCACAGCTGCCTGCGTCAGCTCTGCAAAACTCGTCCATTTTAACTTGTGACTGCTGACTCTGGGTGACAGCACTTGTTCGTCCGAATGGAAACATACCCTAGCAATCTGCTTTTAATTAGCTGAATTTAAATAGCTTTATTCAGCTACAAGGTGTCAGTAGCTCCTCAGACCTACCCCAACGACTAGCTGAGGGAGCCGGTTTCCATAGGTCCCAGAAGGGATCACAAGCATTCCCACATCCTACACACCAAACTAAGGAACGGTTTTTAACCCTCTAAAATCAGCACGAGTTTTGTGATTGAACAGAAAAGTTAAAGTAGCAGGACCAAGATTTCTAGGCCCAGTTCTCAGGTTTGTTTCACTTGACCTCTCTTCGTGATGGAACCTGAAATTCCCTGTCTAACAACACAGCAAAATCCATCAGCATCTTAACTCTGGGCTTACATTATCTCTTAAAAACCAGAAAGCTAACTTCAGACAGACACTTAATACCACATATAAACAAATTCAAAATTGAAATTCATTAAGAAATCCTAGTTCTCACAAACTCATTGGGCTCTGTTGAAGATTGCCATTGCTTAGGCTAGTTGCAAATCCGCTCCTCACAAGCCCATCCATTAGAGCTTATTAGAAATAAATAAAATACAAACTTTCTTTTCTATTTTAAACCATCGTGGGTTTTGTCCTATCATAACCTTCCTTGAGGGCAGCCCTTGCTAACAGCAGTGCTGGGAAAGGGGGTTGCAAAGTTGTTTTCATATACAGCCTACACTTGTCCAACAGTATCTTCCCGATGCTCCTCACCTGTCAGAGTCCACACAAAGCCGAGGTCAGTGCTGGGAGTCACAAAGCCGAGGTCAGTGCTGGGAGTAAGATCATTCTCAGTGACTCTTTTGTGGCAAAGTGCTTAATGTATGTAACTGACCCTCAGGCTGTTCAGTGAGGAGAAGGCCAGGGAAGAGGAGCCGCCTTCTCTGGACACAACCCCTCATTAGTGGTACATTTTATGATTACTATTCTGTTGGTATGGTGCTTGACATGGAAAGGACAGCAGAAAAGCAAAAATTTGCATTGTGTACTTGAGGCAATATATACATTTCTTCCGCTAATTTAGGAGCAATGGATGCCATATAAATATAAACAATAGCTCATCAGTACAAATTGATGGGGTTTTGTCCGAGTTTGACTGGCACTCATAAGACCTTTCCTGAATACATCCTGCAAAGGTAAAAAGAGTCATGCTTTGGCATGTATCACCATTTTATGACATTTGAGCACATAGAATGGTTCCTGAGGTTTGGTTTTTTTTTCTGAAATTGCTTTTATTTATTTTCAGATTATGAAATGAATGGTTCTCCACACTCTCTTTGTTAGAAAACCTCTCTAACTACAGCGCCTCAGGACTGGCATGGTATGACAATCCCAACCACCTGAAGCAGTGACTATGGCAGCAAAATGCGTTGTTGAATCTTACACAGCCAAATAGGAGCTACAACAGCAATCATACCTCATCTGAGCTCAGTCATGTGCACTGCTTAGCTGGTACTACAGCTGATCCTCTCCTGGACACCCATCCCAAGGTCTCACACTGTAGCAAAGTGCACAGGTTGCAGTGGTACCATGAATTCCCCTTCTCCACCATCTAGTAACCCAAACCTTTAGAAATGTAGCTACAGGGTGCAAGTAAGGAAGGCATTACATTGCACATTCTGTAAGACAATGCAGGAATTGATTTTCAGTGCCTGTTTGACCAGTAGCTTCAATGTTTTCCTACACAGATTTAGATACCCCATCACTTGTGAGTGAAAGTGCAATATTATCTTTCCAATCATGTTTTAGAGACACCACCTTCATCTCATTTCCTTTTTTTGTATTAACAGACTGAAAGCTATGTGTGACTACATTCCCCTTGGGAGTACTTTCCATGCCTAGCACTACTACAGGTGCTGCTGCTGCATGTAATGGGTGGGGAACTCAATTCTGATCCAAAAATGATGTGGATCATCAGGCATCACATTCATGTAGGCTGGAAACAACAAATTTCTTGATTGATAACTTTGGATAAGGGACAGGGAATGAAGTAATCCAATTCCCATGACTGAAACTGAAATGGTAAATTTGAAAGCCACAAACTTTGTGAATTGTGATGAAAAGAGAATCATTAGCATTTTAGACAACCTCCTTAAAATAGAGACAGATTCTCATAAAACAACATGCATTTTCTAAAAGCATTTTAATCTTTCAGTGCAGAATATTAACTCTAAAGGTTTTCTGAAGATAAAGAAAAGCAGAAGAGCTGATTAAGATCTGTCTATTTCCAAGCAGCATGTGGTAGAAGGTTCTCTCTGTCAGTTTGCAAATGCCCCTGCCCTTCATTTCACCCTGATATCTGTCCATCTGTATTTGTTATGAGCAATAAAGTAATTCATGCTGGTTGTCACATCATGGAAGAAGTTTCACACCCCAGCAGCTGCAAACATAACATGTTCTGAATCAGCGTTGCTTCTTGAAAATTTCAATATGCCTTTTTGACTTCTGATGTTCTGTCTTCTTCCTTGAAATTGCAAGTCATCTTTCTAAAGCAAGGGCTCAGTCCTCCTGTTGATATCTCTCTATCTTCCTTTCCACAGAGGAGTTTAATAATACTTCCAAAATATTAGAGATTTCTTTCCTCACAACACATACAGGAAGGAGTGTATGAGCCTCTTGTGAAAGATAGGGAAACCAAGACAAGATGAGAATAGTCAACCTGCCCATGGCTACGTGCAGTTTGTGGATGAGGATATAATCGAGTCTACCTTACCTGGATTTCTGCTGGCCCTTTAATCACACAGCACTGCTTTTGCTTTCAGAACTCTTTGTTCTCAAGTGTTTGCTACCAGATCAAACTGCAGTGCTTGTTATCAGACCATCAGCAAGTGCAATACTGCTGCAAACAGTGTTCCAGGTAGCTGATCCTACATCTCCCCCTTTCTTCTCCCAAGAAAACAGAAAGGTCCACAGGGACTACGGACCCTGAAGTTGGTATCCAGAATATCTAGAACAGCCTAGAAAACATTCTGGGTATAGCGCCATTCTTTCCTGAGATGTCCCAACAAAAGGGGAAACCAAAACAGAAATCACAAATGTATTTCTGTGCCCCTCTAGGACCAAATGTCAGAGTATAGAGCCACCATAAGCAGAAATAGGCTGGGATAGCATAATTGTTTAGCATAATCTTTCACTGCAAGTCACTTTGATCTATACCCTCCTGTATACTAGATCCATTCTCATTTGTCTTTACCAGTGTGGGATTAAAAACATTTGTACTTGAAAAGAGCCTAAATCACCCTTTTTTCGACTTTATCCGAACAAATATATGTATTGGAAATTGCTCAAGAAGAGCCGCACACAGCCCAAGAGCACAATTTACCAGATTTCACTAAGCTTTGTTTAAATGACTTCTCTTGCAAAGAATCAGCAGCACAGAGATATCCTTCTCTGGAATCATCCCTTCTCCTACCTCACCCCAAAACTACAGGGGGGCAAGATGTAAAATTGGGCAGATGTGTCTTTTACTGAATACCAGCCCTAGCAGCTCCCAGCTGCAATGAACAAGGGAGCATTAATGCAGGTGATTTTGAGTGGTATCTTCTGACTCTCACGATTCTCTCCACACAGCTTAAATCTGTATTTTGGATGAGGTTGGCAAGTGGAAGGTGAGGTTTTAATCTTTTCTTTCCGCTTCAGGTATGGAGAGATAAGAAAAGAAATATGTATTAGTCTACCTGAGACTCAGTTAAAATCTCTTGAGTGCCTTTTACTGAATCATGTGGCAACCCAGTCTCCAGTTTAAAGATTACTCTAACACAATCACAATGAGTACAACCCACTTCAATAAAAGTATTGGTGGATTATATTTATACGTAAGCACTCTGCATCAGAGAATGACTTGGAAATATGCATGTCACAAGCACATACACTAAAACACAACACCCTCAAGGCTGAGAGAAAAAGCAGCAGAAGGGCCTCACAAAAACTGGTACTCTGAAGGATTTAGGTGAGCCTTTGTATCGCAAGAGGTGCAATGGTGTTACTAAGATACATGCATAACCGCTCCTGAACCAGAAAATCCCATCACCTTCTCTTGACTAGAGTTTGTTGGTAGTGTGAAGCAGTGCTAAGTGTTTGGTTGCCAGCATGCATGAACTCGCCCATGTGGAAATGCTTATAGGAAGTTTCACAAACTGGCTGTGCTCTGTGTTAATCAACATGTCCCTCAGGACGGGGTGTAGAATGGACATCCTGACACGTGATTTATTCTTGTCAGGACAGACCATCTATCTGGATATCATTCACCAGAATTCTTAAGTGTTCTTACAGTTATTTAAAACAGAAACAACCATGAAAGGAAGGTGCCAAGTGTGCACTGCTGGCACTTCTGCCTGCCTTTCTTCATAAGAAATCCCAGCAACTTCAGAGTCAGGTGAGCAGTTCATTAGAGGAGGAAGGAAGTCTTGCCGTCTACAAAGACTGACACCTTCGGAGGTTCATGCTGACAGACAGCAAATTCCACATGACACTGCAGTTTCTTGTCTCTGGTGACTCTTCTCTTAAAGCACAAGAGAGGGAGGGAGCATCCCAGACCAGGTCACACACTGGTGTGTTACTATCTGAAAGCAATTCCTTGGTTTTTTTGGAAAATTACAGAGGCCCAAGAAATTATGCAGAGGTTGAAGCACCATTTGGAGCTTGAATATCAAGTCCTGATTTTACTCTTGTCTTTTGCTCATGTAGAGCAGAGAGGAGACAAAAGAAAACCACTAGATAATAAGAGAGAGATTTAAGGAGACAGTAGAGAAGGAAGGAAACAAAGCTTGTTTAAGTGCAGGTGAAAAAGGTGAGAAAAAGTGTCTCGTGAGGCTGAAAAGATGGATTTGTCTTTAAGACACTTTATGATATAGATATTAGAGAGGTCAATGCATAAAGGAGCCATTCGCACAGCAGAAATGTAACACATCAGATGCAGTTCTACCACAGAAGGCAGAAAACTTAGGTCTTTGGGGAATGATGATTGTGAATATCATCCCATAGAAGGGTTCAGCCTTTTGCTCCAATCCTACGTCCCCTTCTGCTGAAAAAGCAACTTTGGCAAGAGAAGAAAAAGGATTATTTTATTATCTGCTGTGTTGCTACTCAGCTCTGAGTGACAGCAGGCTAGGAAGGAAAAAAAAGCTTTGCCCTGATGTACTAGGCCAGAGTAGCTGAGCCTATGCCAAAGCATTATTCCACTCTACCCTACTCCAGGCCATTCCCTCCCCTTCTTTGATTCCAGAGAGGAGATCTCTTTTTTGCAAAAAGTACCTGAAGTTGATAATTTCTACTTATTCAGTGATGTTCAAGAGCTGATCTTGAAGAGTCTTTCTCTCTCCAGATTTGCTACCTGGGCTTTTAAGCACTGCAATATATGATCATCTAGGAACATTTCCAAGCTTTGGTCCCAGCAGAGTACACTTGTAATTTGCCCAGTCAACCCTTACATCCCTCCTCTCCCTCCTTCATTCCCTAGAAACAGGGAAGAAAGTCTGAGGCACCTGTATTTTTGGACATCCTTCTTCGTATTCATAACTTTAATCCTCCCTGCTCCTGCTAGGTGAGGCCACACAAAGCAAACATTTCCCAGTTGTAGCTATGCCAAGAAGCTTTTTGTTAGACAGCTTTCAAGGATTATGCAAGTGTTGAAGAATTTGAGGTACACATAATAAAATGGCTTCTGCTCAATTTCAATGTGAACTTCGGGACTTTATCAAATCAGAGCTGTGCTTTTTTTTGTTTTCATCTTTCTCCCTTCCTATTCCCTAGAATGACTCAGGGAGCAAACACTTCTTTACACCGATCGCCCCTTAACTTTAAGTGACCTCTCCTTTGAGCCACCACATCACAAGTACCATCTTGCTGGGGAAGAAGTACAACACAGTCCCTCAGCACCACGTTAGCCTGGCCAGAGGATGCGAGGCACCTGGAGGCTCCTGGAGGATGGAGGCACCATCTCCCTGCTCCCAGCACCTCCAGCCCCAGCAGCTGGGGGAGAGGCCAAGTGGAAAGCCCAGCTTTCTAAGTGGATGTTTTCCTGCATTCTCCAATGGTCGGGAAGAAAGCTGTGGTGGGCTCTGGGTTTCAGGGCAAAGGCGGCACCCTTCATTGTAAAGTGCTTTCAGTGCTGGTGAGAAGCGCTGCTCTGACACCACCAAAGACTGAACTACTCATTTATCCCTCCCCACAACAGGGACAGTGCACAGGAGGAAATGCAGAGCAGGGCATAAGGGCAAGCTTCACCATGCAGCTCTGCCAGGCTGTCACAGGCACCTAGAGACACCTTGGGGGTAAGTCTCTCTAGCACCCCTGACTGCGAGGGACTGAGCACCTAGAGCAAAGAGCTCAGGGAGCTCTACTTTCCCTGACATATGGGAGGGCTGGGTGCTCCAAAGTTTCCTCTGAAAATCAGACTTTCTCCTGTCTCCCACAGGTGCTGTGGAAGCCAATTCACCACTTTTTTTTCAGAGGCTTTCAGATAATAATGATGTACAGAGTGCAGTAACAGTTGTGTAAAAATAATCTGGGTACAGAAAGCCCTATAACCTATTATATATAGCCACGGCTTTATTGCCTAGTTTACAAAAGTCTGCTTCCACAGGGAGCACACTCTGCCCTGTTACTCTCTGCTTTTTATATGCCATCCACCAGTGCAGTATCTACATGTCCACTAAATATATGGAAGTTTATTAAAATTTAATCTTCGTTTAGAATCTCCTTAACTACTTCTTGCAAAGGTGGCCAGAGCTTCAGGAAGCAGAAGAAAAACCAGAAACACTTTTTTCCTCCCTTTTTCTTTCAGTGAGGAGGGAAGAGAGGACAAAACCAGATGGAGAATGAAAGAGACTGATGATGAAAATTAAAGGAAAGTTTATATTAAAGATGACAAATGGAGTGTGACAGGAAGCAAGAAACATATTTTTTGTGTAAAAACCCAGTATCAGGCAGTGTTAAGAGTCTTTTGTAAAATGCAGATTTACCCTAAGCTCCTCCTGAAGATAAATGAAGTTGGAGATACACAGGAATGGACCACAGGAGGAGCAGGAGGGGCAATACAGAGGAAGAGACTTAGTAATGCCTCTTCTGTTTTACCCTTTTCCCTCTGCATTTGACTTCCCCCCCCCACTGCCCATCCCAGCCCATCACCAAAGACTTGCTTACATTCAGGAGCGACTAAAACATTATCTTAAAGATTTTTTCTTCCCTTTCAGGCCCTGCCCCAACCACCCGTGCAATGTTATGCAGCACAATCCTGAGATTAATCCCATCATAAAGCATTCAGAGCAGCAGGTTTGATAAATGGCTGGGATGAAAAAGGCTGGAGGTGGAGGGATGGTATCTCTGCTTTATCAGTGCTCCAGCACTCTGCTCGAACATACTTATTCCACAGACCCCAGCCTTAAACATTCTAATTCAGGAACTCTGAAAGGTGTATTCTTCTTTTAAAAAAGACCGTTTACTGCATGTGAGGCTGGGCTGGGAACAGAGGAAGGAGGACGGGGGAGAAGGAGGGAGGAAGTATAGAAAGACATTTAAAGCTGTGAGAAAACACTCTCCCTTATGGGGAAATTTTGATTTTGAAGTTTACTCTTCTATTAACATTTAAATTGAAAGGCGTTTCTTCCAAGCTCCACATAGGAAACCAGAAAATCTGCATTTAAATAGATACCATTTAAAAGTGGGGAAAAATATATATCAGCATTGAATGCTTCTCCATTTGTCTGAAAAGAACTTCTCTTATAGATGATTATTAATTTCTTTTTTTTTTATTATTTTTTCTTTGTGTGTGCTAAAAAGAGAAATTGCAAGTACATTAAAATTCTGCTTGGCACGAGAAGGAGGCGGCAGAATGGCTGCTCAATTGTCCAAAACCTAAGTTTTGAGCTCTGATATTCTGAAGAAGGTCCTCTGGAGCCTGCAGCAGAGAGTCCAGCCTGCTGTCAGGGATGGGGCAGGAGGGTCCTCTCCTGCCTGGTCTTGGTGACACAGCACCCATGCCCAAAGAGTTGCACACTCCCACTGAAATGCCCACCTAGCTGAGGTCATCACCAGGGTCCCCCGTCCCAGCTGGACAATCAGACCTTCTACAGTTTTGTTAGACACCCCTGCACCTTCAGGGCACCATCTAGAAAACAGGGCCATGCACCTCCATGAAAGGCACCTAAGCAGAGATTTATGTGTGGTGTTAAATGGGGCGTCACAGAGCTCACAGCTGAGGAGTCAGTGGGGCTTGGGAAGGTTGCGCTCAGAGGATCTGGAGAGAAGTCCTGGGGCAAGAAGAGATGTCAACAGATTGATCCACATTTACATCATGCTCGTCTCCTGCGTTGGCACCTGGGGCTGTGCACAGCCCATCACAAACCCAGGAACCTTGTATGGGATTGGATCTGGTGTTTTGCACAGTGCTACCTCCTCTCCTGCAGCAAAAACAGCAAGAACGAGAAAGAGCAAGAGCAGCCTTCTGAGCAGGGGAGAGCTGAAATCCCCAACACATGCATGGTGAGGTGGAAAGCTGGAAATGAAGAAAGACGATATCCTCACGTTGCATGCAAGTTCTCTTTACCTCCTGCCCTCACCTGCCTGTCCCTGCCTTGTCTTTGCCTGAAGTGACCGCTCTGAGGCTCACCCTTGCCATGTGCCAGTGCCCCACATCCCATGTGTTGGCCATGGGCTCACATACAGAGGGATGGGCATGGGGGGAGCAGGGAAATTCCTGCCTTGTGGGAGAGGGGCCTCTCACTGGTTATGTCCGTGCAGGATCCCCATTTCTTGGTTTTGATTGTGAGTGGTGAAACTTAACTTCATCTACCAGCAGCATTCAGGGAGCAACAAAGATCCACCTTTGCGTGGTGCTTACTCTAATTCCAGGGCACAATGGGCTTCATTGCCAGTGAGGAATCCCTGCAACAATCCAATTACTAATATTCATTCCCTGTTTTCCCATTTCATTGTCAAGCTCACTGCTACAGAAAAGGTCAGACAGATACTACCCCTCAGCAGTATATTGTCAGCGACCTTGAGGCCTTTTTCTGCCATGTTGAAAAGGGAATAATGAGGAGCAAAGGAGGGTTGGTGCCCCAGAGGCTCAGCTATGGACTCTGATGGGTTTCACCTTCAGGGCACTGGTCTGAGTCTAGGCCAGGCTCTGCACTGTCTGTGATCTACAGTCCAAAGACTGGGCAGTGGTTCCTGTGAAATAGCAGCTCCATATAAACCCAAAGGACAAGCAACTACACCATGCTTTGGCTCTTTTTAGAGAGTCATAATACAATACAAATTTAACTTTTTGGTAGGGTCTGGGCATTTCTCCACCTCCTCCTTCTTCTCTAACGGCTGGCATCCCGCTGAATGTTAGGATGACTTTACAAAAACAAGGTGGAAAAGCCAAAGGAAAAAATGAGGCATGAGAAGGACGGTTCAGTGATCCAGGTACTAGCAGAGAGTCTGTGAAGATGCAGATACTACTTTCTGCTGTCTCACAGACTTGTATGACGAGAAAGTCAGGCTTTCTGTGCCTCAGTTCTCATAAACTGAGATAATCTCATCTCACCAGGTCGTTTTGAGGATTAATACATGAAAGATTGTGAGCTAGGTTCTCTGTAATGACGGTACCAGAAGCCCTAAAAAAGCCTTGGACAGATAAAACCTTCACGGTAGGATATGGGAATTTTTTTCAGTGGTGACTTTCAGTACAGTCTGATTAAATCTGAAAAAGTACAGAGATCAAAATAAGCAAAATGGTAACTCTCATCTGTATACAGGCACCTGTAAACTTGGGGAAAGCAACTGAACACGATGATGATTTCTTGGGCCAAGCTGAAATCATGTAACTAAGACCTACAGTCTCCCAGTTTGACACTGGGTCCCCATCAGACCCAATTTGTGCAGCATGATCCTGTCTGTAGTCACTGGGTTGGTGAAGATGAATGTCCCCTGCCACTCAACATCCAAATGGATTTGGCCAACTTGCTCTTACTGCCCTTCCATCTCTCCCTTGTAGCTTGCCGGGATCTCACAAGGAATAGTCTCATTCTTCCTGGGGTCTCTACCTAAATTTTTCCTGTGCAGATGGCAACCACTTTCTGAAAATATATACGTGACAAGAAGAAATGTTCAGTAGAAGAAGCAGGTGCCTGGAAAATGGATTCCCATTTGCCCTTCCCTCCCCCTCTCCAAAACCCTGTTAATAAGCTCGCTGACTATAATGTGGTACTAACCTTTCACAATTGATGCCAGTGACATTTTGACAGTTCCACATATGGGCCTGCCAAAAGCAGAAGGAATATAAATTTGCAATTTGGTAAAAAGCCGGGTAAGCAGCCAAAACAGTTTGGGGGAAGGAGGAAAAAACTGCCAACCAGCCAAACAAAAGCCCACTGCACAGATGTTATGCACAGCAAAAAGGAAAAGCACATCCACAGCTGGATGTACCCCAGCAAATACGTGCTCGGAAAAAAAGCCTTAGGCACCCATTAAGCCCAGTCTAGCCTGAGATGCTTCCCAACAGATTCTCCTCACGTGGCAAATTCAGGGGAAGTCTTTCCTAGCAGAAGGGAAATGGGACACAGCATTCAATCCGTGTAAACTATCCAGTTAACATCAGATGTCACAGGACTCAGCAGTTGCTCTAACAAGGAGTCTTCAGTATTTCCACCAGTGTGATCAGCCGTAGAGAAACAACTATTTTCTAATACCGTTTTGTAGAGTGTCTTTGAATTTACATTTCAAGGTATCTCTGCACAAAACATCCCTGACAGTTCACAGATTGGCTCAGCTACTTGGCGTGCCTATCACACACCATACATCTTCCCCAAATTACATCTATATTGAGTCTCATAGTATTTGTCTAAAAACTAACTTCCAGAAAGTGCTCCAGTCATCATGTAACAAGATGAAGATAAAGAAAATGTTGCACTTAGAGGTTTGTTCAGGTTGATAATTAACCCCCACTGTTAGAGAGATAATTCTGTTCTTTCATTTGGATATACCTGGCTTCTCCTTTCAGGCACGGTTATTGCTATGTGGTGAGGTCAGTGGTGCTCTGATCACTCCCTTTCTTTCTGATCCCCATTTCATCAGCACTGAAATAACTCTTTTGCTGAAGTCAGAGGACTGTGGCCTTTAACATGGTTTACTGATGCCTCGGTGGAAAATGTGGAGGTGGAGTCGCTGTATATGTGTAAGTAAACAATTAGGTGTAGTGGTGGTATAGCTGTTGTACATGGCTAACCAGGGATGCAAAAATACTATTGAAATATAATGGTTTATGTGAATTTTCTTTATGATGATGTGGGTCGTCTGGGCAGAGCAGGCAGGGAGTCACCACAATGGTCCAGATAAGCATACCCCAGCTTGCAGCTGAGAGGCAATGGGGCATGCCCTTCCCATCTCCAGAAGCACAGAGCCAAATGTGGAGCCCAAAAGAGCTCTAACAAACTGCTAAACACTCCCTAAGGAGGGGTAGTGGGAGCCACTGGTCAGCAGATGCTGACGGAGGTGGACTGACACTGAACGTACAGCCTCAGAAAGCTGGGTCTTTGCACAGGCTGGGAACAGTAAGCCTTTTGAAAAAGTCACATTTACTATTTTTGAGATGTCTTCCCTGAAGCGTTTTTTGTGCTGAAGAAATAATAGCAGGGTAGCTGCTGGATCACTGTATTAACCACGCTCATGGGATGTGTGAAGCCTAAGACCTTTGTGAAGCAATGTCACTTGATAGGCAGGGGACTGCGGCCAAGGCTGGACCATGCGTGGGTGTTTCGTGTGATTGCAGGATACAGATGACTGCTACCAGCACGACATTTGTAAGGGGTTATGCTTGATGAGATTGAGAGGATGATGGGGGTCGGAAGTGCAGCGTGTCCAGCAGTCATAACAGGCCATGCTGGACTTCACCATGGCATGCTTGATCCCAAGTCATTCACCTGTCAGACTTCAGGAAACAGCATGAAGTTGCTTCCAAAGCCAGTACACCATATTTAGCTCTGATTGCTTCTGGCAACACATTGTTTCATCTGAAATAACTGGTAGGATCCAACTTGGCATGTAAGGCTACCTGGTCTCATCAGATAAAAAAAGTGGGACTTAGTCATTACTTGGCCACAGCTCTGCAAGCAGGCAAGGCTTCCACATACAGCACAGGACAAGCCTCTGCTTTGTTCTAGCAGTGCTGGTGACACAGAATAGCCCACAGATGTTCATCCAAAGCTTTCTACTCAAGTCAGTTCATTCCCAGTTTTGTAGACGACCTCCCCGGCCCAGCACCCAGTTCCCACCCCAAGGACCTCATTTGCTTCTCTAACTTCCTAAGCTGCTAACAAGCTGTGCTGCTGTTTGCATTTTTTTCAGGAAAGACCTATCCTTGCACAGGCTCCCCTGATGGCAGCCGCAGTGGAAGCACCCGTTAGCAGCAGATTTTTCTACAGCACGTTAGCACTCCTGCTGCTGGTATCATTACAAAAGCCTACGCCAAACTGGTGCAACTGTGGGAGATTTTCTGAGAAATGACCACACATTAGTGGAAGTTGGCCAGTTTAAACAGCCTCCGTGTGCTGACTGACAGGGTAGGAGGATGAAAAATCTTGCAGCTGTACGTGGTCTCGTAGGGCCTGTTACCTTCTCACAGAAAGCACCCCTCAATCTTTGCTGAGGAAAACAGCAAGTACTGCTAATGCAGCGGAGTCCTGCAGGCAGCACTCTGCCTATAGCTCCAGGGTCCAACAGAGCGGTGTGAGGCCACGAGATGTGCCTTGAGGTCTCTGAAGGGACTGACGCTTGCATGACAAAGAGGACAGAAGGGCCTGGATTCCTGAGGATACTACTATACATTCTCCAAGATTATCTAAGATCACCTACAACTGACAACTCCCTCAAAACCACCAACAGACCCTGGCGTCATTCCTTCACGCCATCTATTTTTCAACTGCCATCCCAACGCATGGATTATTGTCGCTGCCATATACCCCCCAACCCAGAAACTGAAGTCCCCGTGCACAGAGTCTCTGAAGTTTGCAGGCTGAACAGCAGCGTGAGGGCGAAGGATGCTACCTGACTTTACCCTCCCACCTCATCAATCAGCCAGGAGCAGGGCTGGTTATGTGTTTGGAGACATGCAAAAAGAGAGACGGGGAAAGAGTTGGCAGTTATAAATGTTTTGCAACCTGAATGTGCCATTAACATATGTACGCAGCGTGTTCACAACAGTAGGTATTTGTGCACAACCCTAATAAATACCACGTTCGACAGCAGTTTCACAAAACCACACAATGATCTAAAAGAACTTGCCATGAAACACACAGTCTAGTTTTACTGAGAAAGAAGAAATATCCCTGTATTTAGTCAGATTCTTGACTCAGCGGAAATCTAGAGCAACTCCTATGAGCTCCATGTAAAGTTTAATTTCTCACAAGCGTATTGAAATGACCAGATAGATAAGTGACCAAAACCTGATCTGTAAAACAAGTGCTTGAATTCTGTGCCCCAGAAGAGAGTTTCAGTAAGCTTCCAAGCCTAGAAATACTGATACAGGATGCATGGCATTGTAACATCCCCATCCAAGGGACAACTCTTTGTGGAAGGTGCAGCCATCCTGTTTCTTTCACTGGATGATGGTCCGGTGGCTGCACTCAGAAGTCAGAAAGTTCACCACACTACTTGGTGACTACTTTATGCGTTCACCCTAAAGGCTGAGTCTGTGATACTGACGTAGATCAGAGATGTTTTTAACGGAAGTAGGAAGCTGACTGCTAAACCACCTTGACATGTGGTGCTGTATGTGGAGACATGCACATATGTGCTGTGCGTGGTCCGTTCTCCCTTGCACGGTACCAGAGAAGCCTTGAGGCTGCTCTCACTGACGCAAGGCTCAGCCATGGTCCCAGGATGGCACGTAAGCCAGGACTGGCTGAGGCTAAATCTCCATTTGGTCACATCCTGTCCCTCATGACAAAAACTTCTTTAAGAACTAGAGGAAGACAAAGTCCTATGTTAAATCTACATGATCAGCTCAGAAACAGCGTGATTGGTGGTGGTGGCGAGCAGGGAAATGCCCACCAGGTCTGACCCCTTGCCTTTGGGAGCTACTTTCAGTGACAGCTCCTGCCTCATGAGTGCTATGGCCTCACCACATCACAGCCAGGCCTGGGCAGGGACACCCCAAATCTCAATCAAGCTGACTTCCTGGCTGGCCATTAGACCTGCCTGGCTGCTGTGGGCCTGCCTGGATGCTGTCCTGCCTGAGGAGCAGCTGGCCCCCGTGGCTCCCTGGTAGCAGAGCACCCCAAAAGCAGTGCAACAAACTGTCTGTGTAGTTACCTGCTCAGTTCTGGTTTTCTACTGGTTTTGAGACGTTATGAAAGGGAAATTTTAGTGTCACTTAAAAAATGTTGATATGCTCCATATAAAAAACCCAAAAGGTCTCACATGGGCACTTTCTCATACTAAAACTTCTGACTTTTCATTTCAAAGAGTATTTTTAAAAATTGCACTTACATTAAAAAGAAAAAAGAGAAAGGATTTGAAAGGGTTAAGTAAGACAATCACAGCATCTCAATTCAGCCAAAATTCTCTTGGCTGCTCCAAAATAAATTGTTGCTCATTTTGCTGAAAAAACTTCTAAAAGCCACCTGCAGCCTTTCCACCATGCTGTTTTATTCACTTTGCCTTTCCAGCCAGAAAGCCCTTTATTTCCACTGCTCTGTCCGTCAGTGTGGCACCTGAGCAGTGGCAGAGGGCTAATAATATCGCTGGCAAGAATGAGATGGCTAAACTTGGAAGTCAAGCTTTGACAACCAAGTAAAAACAGAATTAATTCTCAAATATTTTCTTTATGAGATGACATATGGTTTCATTTTATGCCTACCCACGAGTGATTCAATTGATTTGGGATCTGAAATCCTTGTAGCACATTTTTTCACTTTTAAGAAGCTTTACAGTTTGCCTGTATTGGCTGGTTTGCTCACTTCCTAATGGGTCTCTCCAGAACTGATGCAGCGTTTGAAGCTGTGATGGGTACATATGCGAAGGAGGGGGAACAAATGGAGGGAAAGGCCCACTGTGCATTGCTAACAGTCGCACGTTTCCGAAAAGCTGTGCTTAGGAGATTCCTAATTCAGTTAACCTCTTTGATCTCATCACGCAGTGTGAAATATCGAACGGTAATGAAAAGATTGCAAGCAGGTTTGCTACGTTTGCATATCAAAACACATGCCTCAGCCCAGACAGATACAGTAAACGGTCTCTCAGACAGATACAGTAAAAACACTTGTGATAGATGGAAAAAACAGCTTTTGATTGGCAAAGAACAGCTTTCTTCCCAGTCGTGTAGTTCTCATGTATGTGTAATAAGAAAAAAAAAATCAAAAAAACTCACACTGTATCAGAACGTGATGCACACTGGGGCCAGGATTCACTTCTGCTGCACTCTGCTAGGCTAGAGGCATGATTTATCTCCCTTTTTCCCTTAGACATTAGCAGTAGAGCAGAAGACAGACAGCTATGCCTCAGACGACAATGATATGCCCCTTAAGAGAGCCTATCCTGGCTCAGTCACCAAAAGATGGGATGCATTTTATGAGGGTCCAGGATCCGGTTCTCCTTTTCTTTAACTGAGACCTGTTCACCTAGACAGCCAAGGCACATGTCCAAAAAAAATATACCACCCTTCCCCTTACAGCTGCCAACCTGCCCTCTCCAGCTACCTCTCCACCTCTCCTCCTATCTGTTGCTCTGTCCCCATCTCTGGTGCAAATCCCCTCCTTTTCTCTACGTGCCCTACTCTGCCTTGTAGCACTTTGGTTTTCAATCGTCTTTCGCTCCTCCTTTCCAAATGCACACCTCCCTTCCCTTTCTAACCTTCCCCTATAATTTCCTCCCATCTCCTCTCTCTCTCTAGGTTGACACATCATAACACCCTCCCAGTGACTTTTAAGACGTCTGAAAAGCTGTAGTCAGGTATCAGATTCCTGATCAGGTCAAACAAAAATATTAGGGAAGTCGGTGGCCAGATGCGATGATTACGGTTCAGGGTGGACAAGAGTGACACCAGTTTTTACGGTCCCAGATGAGACTTAAATTGTTGGTAAAATGCCACATCATTGATTTTCCAATTTCTGTCTTTGTGGTATCTCTCCAGGGCTGAGGTAGAAGATCTTGGGTGCCTTATCTCTGCATTTCTTTAGCGTAGTTGCTTTTTCTTGCGCATAACCTCAGCTCATAACCTGAAATAACAGCTTTACATTGCTCCTCCCAAGTTAACCTTTTTAGGACATGTTCACTGTGTTGCTGTGGTGTCACACACCCAACGCACACTGGTGGCTTTGGCTTTTCACCCTTGATCAACATTTTTATCTAGGGGCTCTATAAACGAGCCTACCACTGCAGCGAGGGGTGCAGAGGATGCTCTGCCAAGTCTCAGTGTCCCTGTGCCCCAGGCTCCGTTCTCTCAGCGGCTGTGCCCTAGCCCTGGGGCTGCCATCCCCAAGCCATGGGGGGTTCTGGGTCCTAGCATACCTCTGCCAACTGAGACCTCTTCCTTCAGGGGAGGGATATCCCCAGTGCCACTGAGTCCTCACAGAGCACCGTGCCACTGTGTCCAATAAGCCACAGAGGAAACGTGGCAACTGATTGGGCTCATTTGTCTGCACCTCCAAGTGACCTGGCTCTGACACAGACATCAATAACCACAGCATCTAGACACAGCAATCATTAACAACTTAGCCTAATTACATCCTAATTTCTTTATGTAGATCCTATGAGCAAGATTTCAATTAACTTTAACTATATATATAAACTTAATGCATCTCTATCATTCCATTAAGATGATCTGGGACAAGACAAAGATAAACATAGATGTTAACATTCTACAAAGTATAAGATTTTTAATTAATTTTAGTGAAAAAATTAATTATCAAGTTATTTATAAGGGCTCATAAAATTCATTTTCTAGTCACAGAATGTACTTTCTGTACATTTGGGATAGGTTTGCTCTGTCTCTCAAACAAAACAGAGATCTTGAACTCCTTTTGATCTAATCTGGTCTTACCATGGAGTCATAATCAGCACTTCTTATTAGAAAGAGCTTTGGAATCCTCAAATCAAAGACCCATCTAGGTGCAAAGGGTTTTCAGTGAACATTTTTATTAGCCTGTGAAGAGCTAAATAAGGTTTAGCTCAGGTTGTAGCCTGTTTGACTGAACCAAAACTCTTCTTGCTGGGTGTAACTGCTGGAACTACAACAGACCCTTAAAATTAAGCCCCTTTAAAGTCAAGCTCTGCTATGACCAATTACAAAGTCACTACATCCCTGAGACAGAGTTTGAAGCTCTGCTGGCACATAATTAAGTAGGCATTTTCAAGCAAAGAATTCCATAGGATAAAGCTGAAGACAAATCTGTCTGTGGAAGAGGATGTGTCTTGAGTCAAAACTTCAGATTCACTTATTAAGCGGGCAGCTCTGCTTCAGGAAATGCTGGGTCAGGGTTTGCTAGCCATTAAAGCTGCCTGTTTGCTGCTATTTCTTAATTTTAAGCATGAATGCATAAGCAGCCAACAGCCTCCCAAGTGCTGTAGCACTATCTGCCACTGTTCAGCCAGCAGCGAGGTTTCCTGGCCTCAGAGCTGTCACTTGGAGGGATGCTCAGAGCCTGGGGGTGGCATCTCGTGGTTTACACACAGGGACAGCCATTGCCCACATGTAGGGCAGAGTCTGACTGTACCCACCTGCAATTAGATTTACAGGGACGTTTCTCAAATCGTGGGCATGTTTGTTAGTCCCTGCCCTCTTCCTACGGATGGTTTTGAAAATGCCTGAAGGATTTGCTCCGGAGGATGCTCCAGAGGAACCAGACTTCTTTCTCTGATGCCTGGCAAACACACTCATATCACTGGGGTTGATGTACAGAGAAGATCCATCCCTGAATCTCCTTAGCCCCCGCAGACAAACATCATGATAGATGGGAATGGCTGGGCTGTAGGGTCAGAGGCTGGGTGCTGCCTCGCAGCAGCCCTGCCAGCCATCGTCCCTGTAATTAGTGCCGGTAGCAGGTTGCTATGGGATTTTCCTCTCCCTGGAGAAAGTGTCGGGGCACCGCTCAGAGGAAACGAGGAAATTAAGGAGGAGGAAGGGAAAATGCAGATGACTGAAGGAAAAACAACATTGCCCGTCAAAACTCCCCCCAGAGCGCTATCTCCTCGGCCAAAGCAGACCACACACTTTAAAGTCAGGACTCATTGACTGTGTATTTTGTCTCCAGAGGAATGTTCGCCTTGGTATGACTAACACAACACACAAACCCAGCATAGCAGAAATGTCACCAAAGTCCCTCCCACACACGACCTGTGATTACCATAAGCAAGCACTCTTAACCTGCTTCATCTTTAATTGATAGCTAAAGAAAGCTGGGAAGGAGGAGAAAACTATGCTGAATTTTGGTCTTCTTGACTCTCAGTAAAAACATGGCTTCTGAAAAGAAAGAAAAACAACAACCAACCTACCAGGCAAGTTCAATTCCTTTTGTACTACCAATTCCCAGCTTCCAAGCACTGGACAGAAACAGAAAATCCCTCGCACGACCATACCTCCCAGTTCAGAGGAGAGTGCAAACAAAACTGAGGGAGAGATTTAGTTCCCAGCCCACACCAACTGCTGTACAAGTGGGGAGAAGCAGCTGGGGGGAGAAGCTGGGAATGAAAGGCTTTAAATGGTTTTTTGTTCCTCTGGAGTCGCAGGGGGTGAGAATCCATAGCCTAGGTAAATCTGGATGTAAAACGAGCAGGGACCCAGCTGGAATCAGTTTAGTGATATAAAGACACATAGTCTTAATTAAGGGAATTGTGATTTGCCAATGAAGTCCCAGCAGGGAGTCTGTCTGCCTGATCAAAGACTCGACTTTCTGATGGAATCTTAAGTGCATGAGCCATGAAATTACTTTTTGAAAGGGGACCATGCGGCACAAAGAGGCAGAGAGGGGATTCTAGGAAGGAGGGAGGGAAGAAGGGAGGGAGGGAGGGAGGGAGGGAAGAAGAGCAGGAGAGCAGGGCTTCAAGTGGTGCTACTGGGAGCTTCCATTCCCGCCCTCCAAACAAAGCTCGGGGGGAAAATATCCCCACATCAAAGGTGGGGCAGGCTGGAGGAAAAATGATGCCAAACTACCAGCAGAGTCATCATCTAAGATCATTACACAGCCTGTTGAATAAAGACACGTTCCTAATTTGCTCTTCAAAATTATTTTTAAAAGTACTTAGCAGAATTTGTGGGAAATGGGTTACCTTTCTTTCTAAGTAAATGCCCTTCCTTATTCACCTCAGACTAAACAAAGGCCCTTCCTATTTCTGCCCTGAGCTTGATTTTCTAGGAACCCCAGAGAGCCACAAAGCCAGGCAGTTTTCTCCAAACATTTCCTCCTTTTTTTACTTTTTCTTTTTTTTTTAACAGCAACACAACACATTTCCCCCCATTTTGTTGCATCAGTAAGGAATGCTTCAAACTATCTGCTACAAAAGATATCAAGCTTTTCAGTGTACATAGGAAGAGTATTGGATCAAATCCCAAAGTAGGCAAATTTTGCACAGTCTGGAATTATAATGCTGTGAGGCTCTAAAACACTGAAAGCTCTGTAAATCAAGACATAAAGTTGACAGAAGAGACACGATCTACCAGCTTCATTTATCATGTCTGTACCACACGAACATCCCCACAGCACTCAGTAAACTTCCCAAATCCCATCTTCTCACGTGGCAGACTTAGCACAAAGCTATGCGGGATTAACCAGGACGGCCTCAGCTCTGTTTGTGAAGGTCTGACAAGGCATCCAGAGGATGTCACATTTCCAAACATCTTACATAGGTCTTCTCTCCTCTGACATTTAAATATATATTTTTCTAAAAGTGCTCTCATTGCCAGACTAAAACCCAATGTAGTGATTACAGAAACTGTTATATCAGAAAAAACCAACAGTCACCTCACCACGCCACCTTCCTCAAAAGAGACTAGAGCAAGTGCTTCAAAGGAAGAAATAAAACACCCATATATGCCTGCTGTGCAGGGCAGGACGCCATTTAATGGAGGAACAGTCCCAAGCAAACACACCGGGCTGTTATACTGGTCAGGCAACAGCACGGACCTAATAAATCACAATTGGTGTACTGATGCCATGCCAGGATCTAAAGTAAAAGAGAAAATAACCAATCAAGCCCAATGAATTTCTAGCTGTGTTCAAAATATCTGGAGGAAAGCAAAGGATGAGGTAAGAGAAAAATAATAAAATAAAAAGAAAGATTAAACCAGGGAGAAAAAACACTCCATTTTCAAGCACCTCCAACAGTTTGTGCCCAAAAAAGCCTCAGGGCTTCTGAAAAGTGGCTGCACAGCACAGAGTGCCACTGTGATCCCAGCCAGTGGCATAAGCAACACGGCCTCCACCACTCCCCAGTTTGCCGGATTCTTACTAATTTGGTTCTTACTAATGTTGCTAGATCTGAAAGAAAAACAAATCTCAGCATCATTCACTGAGCTTTAAGGCTCTGCTTCAGGACTATGTAGCTCTTGCAAAAAGCTGCAGGTTGAACAAATAAATAGGTCACAGAACGCAAACATTTAATTACCCTATTTTGACACGTGGGTGTCTCCCTTCATGCCCCACTCAATAGGTGTCGGTCACCCAATTTATCTAGTGGGGTATGGTTAGCTATGCAGCGGCTGCACACTGCCCAGTTCTTGAGCGTAGTGAAGGTTTTCCCCAAATCAGAAGTGGGCCTCCTGGGCACAGGTGCTTTGCTTGCCATGGTGGAAGAACTTGTGAAGCTTGCATTGGTGAAAGAAATATTTTCCTTAGTGTTTTTTCCCCCACAACATCAGCAATCACCAGGCCACTCTCTGCACAGCTTCACTGCCATGGGATGAAGGAGCCTCCTTCACCGCAGCTGTGGCCACAAGCCACAACGGATTTTCTCTCCTGCCTCTTTTCTCTCTCCCCCGCCACTGTTACTGCATGCCGGCTGTTCCAATACTCCAAATTTTAAAGCGCAAGTTTATGTAAAAATACATCTCAAACTATAAAAGAAGGTGTTTTCCAGGAGACTGTAACAAAAAAAGTGTGGGGTTTTTACAGAGGATTAACAGCCATTTCATATACGTGGCTTCTTCAAAACACTTTCCTTCTCACTATCAGAACAGGTTTCACTGCAAAACTGTAAATCACAAGCCTGAGTTTTCCAAGCAGGATCTGTGCTGTGCTTGAGGGGCTAATTAGAAACACCAAAACACACTATTAGTTTGTGTATCTTGAGTCACAAACTGCTGGCTCTGCTGTTCACACCCAATCGTGCTTGAGATCTAGAGGAAAATATCCCAAAGTGATAATTCCACCAAGTTCTCATCTCATACTCTCACACTTTGTTTTCCAAGCCAAAGAGCAGTGGGTGGACACTCAGTGTCAGGAGGAAATCAGAGTTTCAGGCTGCCTTGACAGACAGAATTCCCTGTGCATGGGACTTCAGGTTTTCTCAAGGTTTCTGACTTGGTGTCCTGGTTTTGTCTGGGATAGCCTTAATTTTCTTACTAGCAGCTGGTATAGGGCACTAATATTTTGGTTGTTGCCAAGTCAGCTTCTCATACTGCCCTGCCAACGACAAGGTGGGGAGTGCCCAAGAAGCTGGGAGAGGACAAAGCCAGGACAGCTGACCCCAACTGGACAAAGAGATATTCCCCACCGCATGGTGTCAGGCTCAGTAAAAAACTGGGGGCGTTGGCGGGGAAACAGCATGGCTCAAGAAAGAGCTGAGCATTGGTTCCAGGTGGTGAGCAACTGTGCTGTGCATCATTTGTTTTGTATAGTCTATTATTGCTGTTGTTATCATCATTATATCATCATCATAATCATGATCATTATCATCATCATCATCTTCCTTTCCTGTCCTATTAAACTGTCTTTATCTCAAACCACGAGTTTTACCTTTTTCTTTTTGTTTCTCTCCCCCATCCCAATGTGTGTGTGGGGAGTGAGCAAACGGCTGTGTGGTTGTTTCAGCTGCCTGCCAGGTTAAACCATGACGCTCAGCACCAGCTGTTGAGCCATGACACGAGCCAGGATGCCACATGTGGCTGGTTACTAACACCATGAGTGGTTAGACCCCGAATAAGGGCAGATCAGCACAGCTTCACTGACTCAGCAGAGCTGGAGTACTTTATGGCATTCAAGTGTCAGACTCATGACGCACAGCTAGATCTGCGTGCATCCGTATGTGTATACAGCAACTGTGCACACATAGCTATTAAGGCTGAAATATGAGACTGCAGGCTATGAAGTCTTCCAGAAGTTTCTTTGAAAGGTTTCCTTTGGGATACTCTTCTGTATTTCTCTGAAAAACCTACATGGCCACCGTCTTGTTACACCACACCAAGTACCTCCATCACTCTAAAATTAGATCAGCAGGAGGATGGTTTTCTAGATAAAGCAAGGAATGAATACTTGGGAGGGGTGAGCTCTGTTCCTGCACTTCAGCCCTTCACCCAGGAAAGAGCACCACCCTCCATTCCTTCATCCCTCCTTCCCGCCATCCCACAGTGTGAGGTTTGCCTCCTTTTCAGCTGCTACAGTTACACCAGACAAAACAAAACAAAACAAACAAAAAAAGAACTACAAAAAACCCACTCCAGAAAAACCCTCAACCAAACCCAACCAAAACCAGGAATGAGATGCTCCTGCCCTTCACAGACCATGGGTTTTTTTTCCATTCTCCTGCATATGTATTTCTGAGTGCTTCTGCTTTCTCAAAACGCCTCTATCAGTTCAGACAGCAATTACTCCTCTAAAGAAAAGGGGTTGCTTGTAGAGAAAATGTCATCAGCAGTCGCTTCCTGCTCACAGCTTCTAGCTCTGCTGGAGTTCATACCTGTTTTGCTCATCCACAGGGATCTCCTCTACAGCAGATTCCCTCTCCCCTTCCTTATATAATGAAAAAATCCTAATCCATCCCTCCCCACAAACACTCTGCTTAAAATCAGTGCTCATTGTAGTTAGTCCCCAGTTCTCAAAGGGCATTAATTGCTTTGGGCTTCACCTCAGAGCTGTTGAACACTGATAATAACTGGTTTGCCTGGGCTTACTGCCTAAATAGCTGATAATTACAGCCCAAGAACAGCAAGGAGCATGCTGTATTTCTGCCACAGCCGTCTGTCTATCTGGTTTGGTAGGCATCTGTCCATCTGTCTCTAGGCAATTGTTCCCGTTTCTACTTGACTTTCTTCTCCTTCTGCCTGTCTCTCTTTTTTCTCTTTTTTTTTTTAAGTTTTGCTTTTCAATCTCTCTTTTTTGCCTTTTCCAGAGCCCTGACATCTTTGATCCCTTGTCGACAAGGAACACAGCGTACTGGCTACACATTCAGAGATCCAAACATTTTATCACCCCCCAGAAGCAGCTCAGGATGTGACAGGTGAAACGTCAGAAACAATTACAGAAAAAGAGAGGCTTTCCAGCCCCACGGGGGAACCATCCGGTCTGCATTCTGCGCTTCACCTTCTGACTCTGCGGGAATCGGAGAGCCGAGCCGCCCCGGCACCCATCCAGAGAGACAAGCAGAAAGAGATACAGACACACAGGCGAGATGTTGAAGGTTTGAGGGTCTGAAGGGGGAGAATCCTGCAAGGGAAACCAGTTGGATTGTCAGCTAGATTGCTCTTTAGCTGTTGCAAAATGTAGTCATCTCTGTACATCCAAAATAAATGTGCCCCATTCCCTATAACCTCATTGTGCTATTGTGACCATCTGCTCTCCCATCATTGCCAGGCTCCCATGGACCATGAGGATCACTGTACACTGACCAGGGAGCCAGGCACTGAAACAGAAGCACAAAGTTACAAGTCAGAAGGGCGATATGGGAGTTTGATCTCTGCTGTAGCCCACTGCACTGGAAACCCAGCAGGATAAAAAGAGCACAGAAATCTATTGGGAAAGTGGGCCAAAACCCAGGGTCGCCATATTGGTTTGCAGACCTTGGTAGGAGGCCCACAGAAGAGCAGAGGCATGTGTAGTGGCAAATGTTAACAGTGCCTGAGACCCCTGTAGCTCACAAGAATGCAGGTGAAACCCATGAGAATAAAGGCACACACATGAATTGGTGGAGACTGATGTCTCCCAGAGTCTGCTGGATACAGTCGAGAGAAGAAAGGGTTGTCTTGAAATAGCTCTGCCAAAGTGTCTGAAGAGTCACAGGCCACCTTGGACTGACAGGATATGTTCACACAACCCAGAGCTCCCCTACTAGAACAGGCACATGCTGAGGGTTTTTCTAGCAAAGGAGTTTACGGACCTTTCCATCCCTTCCTGGGTGCTCAAAGAGTGCGGATGAGCCGTGGAAGGAGCCCTGGCCGCTGCTGCTGCTGCCAGAGAAGAGCTGCAATGTGTTGATGTATTGTGATACACTTAGGTATTTTGGATAAGGAGCCAGACTGATTTTTATGAGCTCTGGTTGGAGAGCTCTCTCCCATTATCAACTCCCTCTTTGCAGGCCAAGAGGCCAGAGCCTGTCCCTGGAAGACCTTGCTGTCCTGTACTACATCCTCTCCTGCAAGAAAATCCCTGCCTCCTCCACTGCCCTCCTGGACACAGAGACCTCAGGCAGTACTGCTTTTTGCTGAGGGAACAGAAGGATGAGCCACCACCAGCCCTTCCTAACAGCTGCTCTGGGAGGATGGGCAGGGACCCATCCATGTCACTCCACACCAAGTTGGACCGGGTTATGCCCCAACATGTGGCACAGAGCAGGGTGCAAGATTAGCACTGGCCATACAGCAGAGGTGTAGTTGTACTGGGCTTTTGTAATGGGGTACTGTGGGATATCGCGTAGCTCTGGAAGTATGATGCCGCTGCGATGTCACTCTGTCAATCTTCACTAGTGCAGACAGAAAGGCTTCAGGCTGGGAACCCACAGGCATGTCAGAGAAAGTGATATACCCACAGGGAGTCAGCCACCCACACATGTTGCATATGTATTAGCCACCAAAGACCAGGAAACACAAGTGTTTGTGAAATGAGCAAATAAAGAAAGGAAAAACTAGCCCAAATCTTCCCAAAACTCTAAAAAAAAAAGTTGTAATTTAAATTCTTTGTGAAGGTTCATCTCCTAACTCCCCTCTTGCCTTCACCTCTCACACACAGCTTCTAAGCAGACAGCTGCTGGGTGCTGGAAGAAGCAGCTCACCTCTGCCCTGTGAAATGATCTCACATGGCTCCTGTTCCTGCCAATCATACAAAACGTATCCCGTACGCTTTTTTTTCCTCTCTTTTCCTCCAGAAAACTGATCCGGCAAATAATCCTTTTGCTTCCTGACGAATAGCACCATTTGCCTCCCGTGTGCGTGCACCCTGCCAGATGGCAGGGTGAAACAACTATCTGCACAAGGAAGTGTTCTGGCTCTCTTATGCACGGGAAATGAGCCAAAGGGAAAAGGAAAAACACTTTCAGATGATGTGCCTCCTGACACAAACTGATAAAAATCCAGGAGACTGGTAGTTCAGCCTCTTTGCACTTGTCCCTCATTTAGTTTTTTCCTGTTCTTTGATCTGCAGGAGTAGAGGACTGACAATTAATAGAGACTGGAGGAGAAGCAAATGTAAGGTCCAAGCTCTTCTGGAAGCTGAACTAGTGCCGCAGCTCCATGTCTTTGTTAGAATAGAATAGAATAAAATAGAATGGAATAGAAACATTACGGTTGGAAGAGACCTCAAGGATCGTCTAGTGTGTTGCTGTTTTCCAGCCTACGGCTGTTTTCTAAAATGGATGGGGGAAAAGAGAGCCCTTCCCACTCCGCATTGATAGTCTTTTCCATAAGCATCAGTGTCCGGAGGCAGGATGGAGGCTGCATTTGCCCCAACATTTGTTGCAATGTCACGAACAGTGATTCCTTGTTCCTTAACACCAGTTGGGATATCTGGTATATGAGAGATGTTAAACCATGTTCTCATCACAACACTGCTGTCCTTTGCTACAGCTAACAATGATGGCATGGGCCATCTTCTTGATCTTCTGCTAAAAACAGCCCCAGTAGAGCTTGTCTCCTCATCTGACCTGACCTTAAAGAATTCAGCGCAGATTCAGACCTGGATCCACAGCTTGTGGCAACAGCAATTTAAGCTGATGATGCTCAGTGCATATACAGAAACATCATCAGTGTGACCTAAGGGCAGGCACCTCAATAATATCCTCTAGTGTCCTGATTTAACCAGCTCCCAGTCAACCCGCAGAAAATATTCCATATTTGAGACTCACCTTTAAAAATAAAGTTATGGGCTACATGTGTGTTCAGATACAACTTTTCCCTGTTGTTACTGAATGAAATTCAGCTTGAAAGTCTCCTTCAGTTCATATTGTACCTAGGAGGACAAGAGTGGCTTGCCTGGGGACTGTAGACCTTGCATTCCTAAACCATCTGGAGAAGAAAATAGCCTGGAAGCTTTAAATTTTGAATGATTCAACCTTTAAAAGCAGTGAATGCAAAACAAAATGAGCCTGGTGCCATTTTCTCCAGTGATGTGCCATGGCTTATTAGGAAGGGGTTATAAGCTGCTTTCCAGTGAACTTGTTCTCAGAGAGATAAGCTGACTAGTGGGAAATCAATCACTATGAATTTTGATAGCAGCGCCTGCTAAAGTAATTACTTCAAACATCAATAATTCTGCTCACCTGCCTGTGCAGTTTTCAGTTATGCTGAAGGTTAGATTAATGCCATGAAGCTCCTGGGGACATTTGTTTTCTTTTGTTTTTGTTTTCCCTATCCTTTTCTGTCTACTTCCTTAAATATTTTTTCTTAAATGCTGATGTAATTGAAATGTCGGGTTGTCCGCTCCTCTCTTTCTCTGTCTTCTCACCCGAGTCATCAACATGAGTTTGCTCTATCAGTGAAATTGTCTCCGCAATTCTGTGCGCGCAGGAGTTGCCGCTGATCCTTCCTGTCAGACTTAGCAAGCGTTGAACGTTCACGTCACATCTCTCCTCAGCTGTTTATGCCTGATTTTAAGTTAATACTTATTTAGAGAGAAGGTCAAAACAACTCACAGTGACCTCTGTACAGTATGACTTTAGCTCCCATGCAGACAAGCATGTCAGTTCAGGTTTTGCCACACAGTACACAGACTGGGTGCACAGACAATTCATAATAATTTAAAATACATCTTACAAAGAATTTAAGGTGATATAACATCACCTAAAACATCCCTGACACAAAATTGTCTCCCCTTGAAAGCAAAAAGAGAATGGTTGGTACAATGTGCGTGCACATGCTTGCATGTTCAGCAGATGGTAAATTAAAGAGGGTATTACTCCTCAGAGAGGCCAAATATTTCATCCAGTTATCCATGATAAAATTATGACATTATCCAAAACGTGTATCATTTTCATTTTAAATACAATGTATGATCTGAGTTGTGGACTACTGTGCTTCACGGACTGTAGCTTCCTCCATTTGCCACATCTCCTAAGCTCATGGATATCTCCTGCTGCCTTATGCTAAATATCCTGCAGGTCTCCCACTGCTGCCCCTTTTATACCCAAATTTCATGCAGCCCAGTAGTTCTGTTCTCTCTGCTGGAGCAGCAACATATTTATTATTATATTATTATTGTATTTCAGCTCCCAGCTATAGTAAATTCCATCCTGCTCTAACCCCCACCTCCATCTACCATTAGACAGCCTGGGATTCCCACAGGCTTGGCAAATTTGATAGATTTGTTTATCAGCTCATCAGAACTGAAGCGTGCGTGGACTTACTGTCTGACTGCAACTGAAAGCTGGCAGAGATGTGCCAGGGGGTACTTTCTCACTTTCCTCTCCTTATCTTTCTCCATCCTGTTTGGGAAGCAAACAATGGTGATACTCCACAGACTATTTATTTGCATGCAGGCTTCATTCCCATAAACAGCCTGCTCCACTCAAATTAAGCATTTTTAAAGTTCCTTTTAATGTCAGTTATAGTGAGCTGTGAGGCCTTGCTTATATAGACCTCTTTTGTTTATAACAGTGATTGATTGAATACACGTCATGGCTTTCAGCAGAGAAAACCCTCCACAGACCCAATTTCAGATCCAAAAAGTGTCCTGCTGACAATTGCCCACATAAATCCAAGCAAGGAAAGAATGAAGACTAAAAGCAAGTGCTTTCCTGTCTGAATGACAATTCACACCCCTGGCAAAGGATGACATCCATCACTCCAGCACCACTTAGCCGATGACTGCAGCCACAGTGAGAAGGGGAGTGTAGGGAAGAGCGCTCAGCACCATGGATGATCAAGGCTCTTTTGTGCAGGCTCCATACTTAGCCGAAGGCAGCCACATGTGAAAATAAAAATCACACCTTTAGCTAAATTCTACTCCCATTATCTTAGTACAGCTTTGCTGAAGTCAGGTGACTGAGAGCTGAATTTGGTCCATATTGTCCATAATGACAAACTGATGTTTGATGACCTCCTGTGAGAATGTCTATTCAGTTTATTAACCGTAAAGTGCTCTTGGTTGATCTGACACTGTTCATCTCATTGCTATCAAACCTCGTCTGAAATTAACTGTTAGGAGAAAGGCAGACATCTCTCCAAAGAGAAATGGATGTAGAGAAGAGAGAGGCTTTTAGTGACTGAGGAGAAAGGAAGTTCAACACTACTGAGCCAGTGAACAACAGGTCAGCAGAATGACTCCTAACTTCAGATCTTAAAACTGAGTTTACACTGCTCCATAATACATTTTGGAATCTCAAAAATTTTCTTTTCTTTCTTTGAAGTAGCAGGAACATTGCACGGCAAAAGATCTGAGATTTGTGATACTTCTTTAGTACTTTACATCAGCATGTTTAGTAGGGATCTACGAAAAGGAGTGAAGAGGGAGGTGATTAAACCTCCAAACAATGACATTTATTTCCTTTAATCAAGAGTGAAGAAAATGATAAAGACCTTCAGCTGAACCTGGTGAAGACATGTGAATGAGCACAAAGACAAGAAATGCTTTTCAGTGCTGAAAAATGCGAGGTACCAGAAGGAATCATTTGAACTAGTTGCACACATTACTGCCTTCTAAATTATCTATGAACTCCATGGACAGTTCAGTGTGCAACAAAGGCAATCTTCAGGAAAAATTACATATCAAGATGTGTGAAGGAAAGAACAAAGAAGAACGCTTGAAATATTATAATTTCATTATATCATGACATCCATGCATGGGGAAGAATCTTGAAGGTAAAAAAAAATCTCAAAGGGTATGACTGGAAGAAAAAAATCAGAGGGGGTCAGTTGCAGAAAGAGTAATTGTCAGAAGATTGGAAGGACTGAGGGGAAAAAATTATTTTAAAGACTGAGAGAGTCTTTGTTCAGAAGAATAAACCCCATCCCAGAGGGAAGATAGCATGAAAACAAGAAATGGTGAAGAAAAGTTAAATTAAGAGACTGTATTTCTGTCTTTTAGTCCTATGAGAAGAAGGTAAATTAATCTCTGGATTGAAAAATGTCAGTTGCCTTGAAACCCACTATCATGACCAGATTACGTGCAATAAGAATGACAAAAGGTCAGCACCTACCAGTAATACTTACATATACATACCCATATGGATACAGAATACAAAAATATAGCTTCAGAGAAGATATGTGAAGAAAATTTGAGTGAAACTGATATGGACCAAAAATTAGACAGGTAACATGACTGAAAAGTGGAAGCACTTTATACAAGATGAGTTAATTAACTAGTGAAAATGCTAGTCTCACAGTCAAGAAAGCTTACAACCTTGGATAAGAAAACAATGCTCGGTTTGATGGCAAATAAAGCAGTAATTAGAAATAAAAGCAACATATGGCAAAAATGTAAGGCAGCAGTTACAGGTAGCAGCCAATATAAATGAAAGTTATGGGGCGTAAGTAACAAATAAGAGAAGCTGAATACGTTAGGTGAAAATACCTGGCTGACAGAGTTAAGAAAGACAAAATGTAGGTGTCTGAAAATACTTTGGGAAGAAAAGAAATATGAAGAAAGGTGAAAGTGTGATACTAGTTAAAAGTGGGAAAATCATTAATGCCAAGGTAGAAAAATGTCTAACAACCATTACTATACCTATTTAATATACCTGTTCTGAGTTGGCAATAATTAATTCCATTACTAAATAATGAACACATTGGGGACCAGAGTCAAGTTCTGCAGTCCAGAGAGCCTATACCCACAATTTTTAAAAGCTAGTTTACAGACATCCCTGGCCTCCTGATGTTAACTTTTAATACATTGCAGAATATCAAGGAAACTCAATATGGCAGGGAGACTCCTAATGTTGAGTCAACAGTCAAAAAGGACAGGGGAAGAAGGAAGTGTTCTCAGCCTGACAATATTCCCAGGAAAGATCACAGAAATGTTGAGTCAGTAATAAACACTTCAAGAATTAATGGGTGTCAACAAAATGAATGCCAGGAAACGTAGGATTATGGGGACAAAATCTTTTTCAAGCAATATGTTTTCAATCTTCAATTAAATTACAAACTCAGTTGTTAAAGGTAAATTAATACCTACAAATATTTGGGCTTTTGCAGAGCTTGTGGTTTATTACCTCATATCATTGTGATTTAAATTGCATTGTACATTAACAATAATGTATCTATTCAATGGATTGAGGACTGTCTGAGGAATCTCAAAGAGGAATAAGGAATGGGGAATCATCATTCAGTATGAGGATTTGGTGTGAGGTTCTGCATAGATCGTCAGTAAACAGCACATGATTTTACATCTCGTCACTGATGCGAAAATCAATGCAAAATACTTGAGGTGAACTTTGCAGAGATTGGTAGAGGAGCAGACATAAAATAAAGTGGATCACTTCTAAATTATACCTGTTCAAAATTAATACAACTGGGAAAGCAGGGACCTTGAAGAAGATTAAGGTTCACTGTGGATAAGCACAGCTATGGAAAAATGGGTGAATGCAAGCCTGGAAAGTGAAGCAAGACACCTTCAAACTAGAAATGAGGCACAAATTACACTGCAAGTGTTTAACTACTGGAACAAACTACCAAGAGAAGCAGTAACTTCTCCATCTTTCAGTCTCCTCACATCAAGAGCTGATGCCTTTTTGGAAGATATGGTTTCACCAAACACAAATTATCAGCCTCCCTACAAGTCAATGAAATGAAATAGCCTGCGTTCTATACAAGGTCCCTCCACACAATGTGGCCACTCTTCTGGCCTTGAGCTCTTTGACCTTGCAAAAGGAGGCTTTTCAATCAACCAAAAGGGTAGCAAACTAAAAACATTAATAGGAGAGACTTTCAAACTCAGAACACAGGAACTTTTTCCACACACTGTTGGCTGACTGTGCTGTAAGCTGCTGGGTTCTTGGGCTCAGCATGAATGCTACCTGCAAAGTCAGTGATCCCCACAGTTCTGGTCTCTGTGGGCTTCCGGATACACTGCTGGCTCTGTGCACACCCTGGCCCTCTGTAACCTGCCATGACTCAAGTCTTGGGGCTGAGGTAAGCTGAGCCTTCTTCCCATATCGTAACAGAACTTGGGTTTGGTTGATTTATCTTTAGGGCAAGAAAGAAGTGTGGTGGGAAGGCACGGGAGAAGCACTGCTACTCTCATGACTGAGTCGGTACCCTCACAGCAGGGCGGCTTTTGGAAAGGTGCTGAGAGCATGGGCCGCCTGAGGCAGGGGAGTGGGAAATGGGAGCCATGAGGCAGCTGGGAGAGCACCTGCCCCACAGCGCAGAGCTCAGCAGGGTGTCAGTGCACACTCACATGGCCAGAGGAACTAATGGACCCTGGCCAGCAGCAGACGTACATCTCAGGGCAACTTTCCCAAACAGATTTTCTGATGTTCAAGAAGGTGTGGCCCCTGCAGCGCCTTTCTCCGCAGAGGATTCCGTAACCAATTTGGCCACAGAGGTTCAAACTTAATTAAGAGGAAGAAGGGGGACTAAGTCTCTCTCTCTCAGTGTAAGTATGTAAACCCTGTTTTCTTAGAAAACCAGAACAGAAAAGATTCAGTATTTATAGTCTTGCTTCACACCCATACTAAGCCCCCAAGAAAGTAAAGCGGCCAAGGAGTGAGTGTAGATGTCATTTACTCTTGCCGTAAATGCCTAGAAACAACCTGTGTCTACACCCAGTAAATACAATCACCTCAAATACAAATTAAGCTATCCACATGCAGTTTTGTCAAGTATAATTTAAGGTATAAAACATCAAGACACACAGACCTTTGGTACCTGTGCTAAAAGGATGTCTGATTTGCAGTACAGGGAAGAGTTACCTCTGTTGTCAGGTGTGAGGGCAAAGAAGAGTCTGAAGAGAGGTGGGCAAGAGGAAGGAGTGGGGCTGCCATGAGTGTCTGAATCTGGTATGGTTCATCATGGCAATTCACACTGCCCTATCCTATTCTGCTAGATCTGTTTGACAACTTTTATGCTGGTATTGCACTCACCAGCCATGGGGCAGCTGGGTTTCAGGAGCCCTGTCTCGTGATGTTAGTGCTGAAGGAAACCAAGCCATTCCCATTACTCCATCCTGCCAAGTCATGGGCAGTTTCTGGGCATGGAAGAAGTATTGCAAGAAGGCACTGGAGAAAGGCAATCACGTCTTTGAGCCTGAATCTTCTCTGATGAGCAGGCAGCTCATCAGCTACAATAAGAACAGCACTCAGGCTTCATTTTGCATCCGAGGACAGATTAACTAGTTTTGGTTTGGAGTAATTTTTTAAAATACATGTATAAATGTATACATACTGCATTATTATGATATACATATTTATATACATTATATCGATCTCTGTGTACATATAAATACATATATGTATAGCAGCGGGACCTTGGCTGTGGAGAACACCAGAGCAAGAACCTCTAATAGCTGGACAGTGAAGACAAGTTCAAGAAAAGAGCACAAATGGGTAAGAAAGAGAAATGTGAGAGAAAGAGAAAGAGGGAGTAAGGGAAAAAGGGAGACACCAGTTATGTGCGGAGAGCCTGTGAAAGGCAGGAAGGATATGTAAGGGGAAAGGGTTTGAAAAAGCGCTTTGGCTGTAGCAGAACATGGGGACACAAAGGCAGAAGGGAAGTAGAGAAGGAGCTGAACATAAAGAAATGCCAGGGAAGTCAGAGGAGTAAAACAACAAATATCAGAAGGGAGTTCATTCATCAAAAGATAGGAAGGGAAGAGGACATCTTCCTCTCCCTGCTCACTGGTTATACTTCTCCATCTCCATGATTTTGGGGGGATGGTTGGACTGGATGATCCTCGAGGTCTCGTCCAACCTTAATGATTCTATTCTATTGTATTCTGTGATTACGTCTAATGTGTTTTATTCTCTCTCATACATTGCCTTCCATTCTTACCAGTCCCTTATAAATGCTTCTTTTTAGAAGCATTAGTCTGCAGAGAATCCCTCACTATGCCCCTGCCCCTCTGCTTCCCTCCCACCCCAGCATGCTGGCACGATAAGAGGAAAGACCCCTCACCTCTACCTCTCCCCAGCGTGAGCTTTTGTCAGCTTATGAATCACTGCCAGGTACACCACACAAAGACAGAACAATTTACCTTCAAAGAGAAAGCCTCATTCTGACAAACCCAAAGTTTGTTTCCACCAGAAGATGTCCCCCAGGGGATGGAATTTAACAAATCATACGCAGTGTAATATTAATTTTTGTGTGTTATTTCAAACTGACATGCTGTCTGTTAGATGACTTTTTTTTCCCTAACAGGACTATTCCACTGGGAAGAAAATTAACTCTTAATAAGCATTTCTCATGTACTCTGTCATGTTCCCATTTTCTCTCTTCTTCAGTTTCCCTCATATACTCCCTCTATCTGCCTTTCTCGTCCTCTTCCCTGATCTCTGTATCCCACTTCCATCTTTCTTATTCTTACCTTCATTCTTTTTCTTCCCTTTTTTCCCTCCATCCTGCTTTTCCCTTTATTTTCCTATTCTATACTATCCTTCTTCCAACCTTAGTGATTCTATGATTCTATGATTCTTTTACTTTTTCCTTATTCTTCTGTTTTGCCACTTTTGCATGCTACCTCTGCTGTCCCGCTCAATCCATTACCCACAGCCCGCACCAAGAAGTGCATGAGAATAACATTTAAGGTATTTCTATAGCCACAGAACCGTAAGGGGAGCCAGCCAGCCTATTTAGAAACCCAGCCACCTCTATATCACCTCCAGTGTGCCACATTATTCTGCAGGCCAGTAATTTCAGCTCCCACAGCCATAACAGAACCAGAACAAAACCCAGCCCCCTCTGGCACCAGGTGTTCAGCATCTTTGGGGACCTAATGCAAGAATCTGCCTGGGGCTACACAGTGCTCCAAGCTTGGAAATGAATGTCTGAAGAAGAGATTGGGCAGGATTCATCGCCCCTAACTTCAGGTGACTTTAGGGCAGGTGTCTTGTCTAACCCTGCTGTATGTTTGTGCTACAGTCCATGGGAAGAGGGGGGGGCACTTCCAAAGAATGAATCATTCTGTAATAAAAAGTTGACTCAGACAGGGTGGCTGTCAAGATAGCCTCAAAACCAGCTTAAATTAATAGCCTAACTTTCAGACAGTAAAAGCTAGGTAACATGGCACACCTGAGATAGAGGAGAAAACAGAAGGGGAAGTCTGCATGAGGGCTTAAACATGGCAGAAACTGAGGGAAGATGGGAAAGCTACCTCGTTTACTAGGGACAGACCAAAAAAAATCTTTGCTGAATCAGCAGTACGTCAAGGGCCAGAGTTGCAGAGAAGCTGAAGCCCCACAGCTCCCATTGATTTCTCCCACGTTTTGGACTGCTCAGCATTTCTAGAAGCCAGAACCCTAACACCTCTCCTGAGCTGGGGACTTACCTAAGAGTCTTGCCTTTCACGGCTCATGCTCTGGACATGTCACCCCCCAAATGCTGACTTCATTACATTTTGCTCCTAACTGCTACTGAGGAAAACACTAGAGTGAAAGAACAGAGAATTAATACTAACGGGTCTCTCAGAAAACTGGTCAATATCTGAGAAATCTGTCTCAGGCTATTTCCCTCACACCATTTTCCCCTAGTATAATTGAATCTCCTGACAGCACGGACTGTCAGGTCCCGGAAGGGAGCGCATGTGTGCGCACATGCTTCTGCGACTGGCTGCTGAAGCGTCAGCGATTTAGCTCTACAGAGATGTATACAGCAAATTGCCTCTTGCCAAAACTGGGAAGTGCAGCATCCTTTTTTGGGGGGGATCAGTGCTGCCTTCTACAGTTGGCAGGATTTGGTGTCTCCACGTGTTTATTCACTGCATATGAAGACACAGGATTTAAATCATCAATCATTGAGCGAAGCTGAGTGCAGTGCTGCTTAGCCAGTGGTTCAGCCTGCTCAGGTTCATATTCAAGGCTTCTCTAGCAGGCAAGGTACACGAGAAGCAAGCAGGAGACAGGGTGACAGGCAGGAGATGGAAATTTCAATGAAATTAAGGAAGGAGGAGGCAAACATAAACCTACAGTGTCTGCTACCAACAGTTCTGTGAATAATCAGGGCTTTCTATGTGCAGCACATCCCAAACCTCTGCAAAATTGGTGGGTTTTATAAATGGCTTAGACCAAAGCTAGCGCATAGGAATGATTTTCCCTTGTTTTTTGTAAGTGAGAGACCAAAAACAGTGAGAGACACATGGTGTTAAAAATGACTTTGACTTAGAAACAGTGTGCCTACATGCTGACTGTATCAAGCCTTTTGGATATGCACAAAATATTTGGGGCCTAGAGCCTCCAAAACTCCAGATCCTGGCTTGAGGATGGCTGGAGGAGAGCTCAACAGAGATACCCTCTTCAGCTCTTCTGGTCAACAGAGCATTTGCTGCACAGTACCTGGGGTGTTAATCAAACCTCTTGTGAAGCACAGAATGTATCTACAGAAAAAAAAGACAAGCATTTTCCAGGCTGAATGTCTTCATGAAGAAAAGGGGGTGTAAAATGCAAAAGAGAATCAGGAGTGTGTGTGGTTTGGATTTGTTTTGTTTTAGTTCACCTATGTAAAGCAGTTTCGAAATAGCCTGTGGGCTAGTAAATCAAAACAGCCCAGGAGTGCTTTCAGTTTGGGTCCCATCTAGCCTCTAAGCTACGCTGCCTTGTCACTGGTCTCTGACAACTGAAATATCAAGACTTTTGAGCTGAATTCTTTAGGACATAATTGGAGATGCTGGGAGAGGGCAGCCCAACAACAGATCCTCAGCCCTGGACCTCATCTTCTTCTTTGGCTTTGCTCAACCTGAATTTGGTCAGCGTTCATTTACATGATTTATAAGGAATTCTGGAAATCTGATTTTGAGCGTAATGAGAAGGTCATTTCCATTTTCCAATACTATCTAGCGTGTACAACTGTGTGCTATTCCTACCTTAGCCTTATTGGTCAAAACCAAGTGACTTTTGTGTAATTGCATATTAATCCTTGCTTGTGACTTTATTATGTTCTCATGGTTTTTCTGCCATGAAAGAGATTGCATTCGAGATAGTTAAGAAAGCAAAACAATAAAATGAAACTATTTGAGAGTCATGGATGCCTCTATGCTGTGGTCACACGTAATCTATTAAGTTAACACGTAACTGATTTGGAACATTAAGATGACATTTCTTTCTTTTAATTCAGTGTTAATAAGTTTGTTTAGGAAATATTAGTCTTGGGTAAGAAGAACCAGGGTTCAAATGAAATGCAGTGACTGGAAAATACCTCAAAAGAAGGAACGAGGGTGGGACAGTAAACATTCACCTCGCAAGCACTGGGCACATGCAGAAGCACACACAAGCCCAGAGACACATCCATTCCCAGTTTACTTGCATTTCGGAGGAAGCGGTGAATACAAACAATAGCAGTGATTTTTCTATTAAATGCGTCTTTCTGAAAAATTTGTCAGCAATGATGAACAAGCATGAAAGGGAGAGCAAAAAAGAGACAGTGTTCAGGCTGGATCACCGTGTTGAGTGGAAGGAGCCAAATCAAGGAATACGTGTAGATAATTTAGTGTTTCATGACAATTTTTCCCCATTGTACCGTTCCCTCTCCATTTTAAGGTGAGGGGTGACGCATGCTCTAGCAGCTATTATGACAGGAAAAGATGTTGTCAGCAACCAGAGAGACAGGCGAGCGCCCACATAACCAGTGACTGCCTTCACCCTGTGTCATCACCCACATGCTCACCAGCCAGTTCCACTAGACGAGGACAGCTTACTTCTACCATGTCAAGGGGCATATTAATTAATTAATAATGCATAATCTGGTCTGATCTGCTGAGTAAAACACACCTCCACCACAACCTTTAAGAACAACATGACTCAATTCAGAATTTGTCAAGTCTTAATCTCCAGCTCATCCCAGTCCCCTCCAATGAAGAGGTCTACCATTTCGAGTGATGTGATCTTTTTCCAGATGCATAGCTTCATAGGGGTATTTCAGCAGCAGAAGGGACAATTAACACAATTTTTCCTTCTTATTCACCCATGTTGTATATGCATGTCCTACTATAAATATAGGTAATGGAATAAGATTTTGTTCCCTCAAATTTCCCTGCATTGTATTTTTCCTGGAGCAAATGGAAAATGAAATTGTTAGAGAATGAAGAACCCAGAAGGGCAGGTACTTTCTGAAGCCTGTCAGAAAGTAAAAAAGGGGAGGGAAGTAGGGGTAGAGTAGGAGCAGATAGGAGTAAAGGAAGCTGAGCAAGGTGACCCCAAGGGGAAGGAAACAAGAATAGAGATGAAAAGAATGAAAAGGAGGGGGAAACACTGTTAATGAAGACAAAATTGATGGGAAGAGGAACATCAATAGAGAAAAAAACACAGAAAGCAAAACTTGCAGGTGGCATTCAGGGAAAACACAGTGGAAGACAGGTATGGATTCACCTGGAGAGGCTGAGAGGACTGAAATCCCTTTGGCTCTACTTCCCTCTGTACCTTCCCTTTCAATTCCAAATACTGGTTGTGGGCCAGATTCTCAAGTCTCTTGTCACAGATGTTCTGACATTGCTGAACAAGACTTCTCCCCACACCTCATTCAGGTTATGGGGAGGAATGTGGAGAGACAGAAGGGGAAGAGGTGGCACAGAAAATGAAGCAGAGATGGGAAAAAGACAAAGATCAAAAACAAGATGATAAAGTAACAAAGCTATTGCAACACATCCATCAGAATGAATTTTTTCTACCATGTGCACTTAAGCATGTGTTTAGCAACAATGGGATGAAAATGAGTGTAAAAAAGAGTGATTTCCACGGAAGCTGTTCTGACTCTGAAGCCTGCCTCTGACTGAGGTAGAAGCTCCCTCGCTTCTATATGGATGTATGATTTAGATTGAAGACTGTATTTGAGGAAACAATCCTGAAATGCGTATTACTTAGGGAAAGGATATGCAGTGATCAGTGGCCCTTAGAGAGGAACCTCCTAGACCTTGCTTAGTTCAGCTCTGATTGGCATCATCTCCCTCTCCTCCTCCTTTCACTCACAGGCTCATGAATGATGTTGAGGCTATTAATCAGCATCAAGTCCCCAGAGCACCTCCTGCTCTGGAATGCCACTGATGAGCAGATGGGATTTTTGGCAGGAAGTGACCTGGCATGAAAATGAACAGAAGAAGAGAGTACTAGAAGGGAGGGGGAACTGCCTGAAGGTGTCCATGTAAAAGAATGGAGGGAAAGTTTTTTATTCTCTGCTGATATCATATTCCAATCTACAGTCATATCAGGAATTATCAGAAGCCACCTGTGCACACCAACATGAGCCAATTTTCTTCCTTAAGAGCCTGGTATATCTCCATTTGTGTAGACACACCTACCTTAACTTGGGTAATGCTAGCACCTACCTACAGTAGTTCAATACAGGTTAACTAAAAATGTTTACTCAGCCTCTTGGGTAGGCTTTGTAACTCACACTGAAGGAAGACTCTAGCTGGCTATTTCAAGCTAGTGTGACCATATCTGTACAAACTGCAGAGGTGGCAGCCTAGAAAAAATCCCCGACCCAAAGTCTTTTGAAACCTATTGCTCATTGCCCTTCCACATATCCTTTTGCTCAGAAGATAACAGGCAGGCTTCCCCCTGACACTCCCAAAATTCACATACAGGACGTGTGGGGTCACAAATCCTTCAGTCATGAAATGGGCAAAACACCTCAAGAAGGTTTTCCATATGAGGAATTACAGGAATTGGTGTCACTGTGAGTACAAAGAAGATTCAATTCTTACAGGTCAATGGACACTCAGTTTTAATTCTACATCTCACTGGTGGTAGTAGAAGCTGGGGAGACACATCCCGGTTTATAATCTGCACCTTTGGAGTGTTACAATACTGAAAATCACTGTAACTCATCTTGGATTCAAATGTGAATATAATACTTGAAAAAGCAACAAAGACTATTTATCTTAGTCATATTTCTTCTTTTTTGAGAAATCTTACATCTCATTGCAGTTACTAAATTAAAAACACAACGGCAGAACACAGAGTTAGTCTGGCAACAAAGCAGTCTGTGTGCAGGCAGCCTAGGAGACGAGCACCTGCTCAGGGATCATTAGTGAATGGAGATGGAAATACTTCACTTCCCCACGCTCTCACTTCACACACACTTTGAAGAGACATGTGGTGCATCGTTTGGTGATGTACATGGCGCAGTAATGCTTCTTTCTACAGCTCATGCCATACAAGGCTGGCAAAGGAATTTACAAATAGTAACAAATGAAGCTCTGTCTCTACAATATCAGTGTTATCACCTCTCTTGATTTTATCACAAGTCTCGCCACTTTACTTGTTCTACTGTTTTATGTGAAGCCCTAATTCTTGGAAGTCTACTGATATATATGCAAGATCTGTAGCTATATAATTGGGCAGGGGCTGGTGAAAATCAGGTCTTATGATTGCAAATTGTGAAGGTAATTGAAAAACAGTTTTCACTTAATAAAAAAATAATCTTGCTTCTTAAGTCAATTTTCTTATTGCATGGTTGGCTTCTGATTTCTAACTCTTGGGCTGCTAAATTGGAACATTTTTCCATTAATGGGCAAGTACTCTTATCCCTAGCTGGCAGATCAGAAAATTACAAGGCAGCACTAAACTTGACCATGGTATAAGTGAGTTTTCAACACAGCTAAATTCCTGTTACACACTGCAGGCTTGAACTGTGCCTATAAAAAGGGCAAATGATGCATTTAAGAACAAAGCATGAGCAAAGTCTAAAGTAAAATCCAACTGTCTTACCCTCAGCCCTGTGTCACAACGAACAAACATGCTCTTGTCTAAACAAGGAATCCAGAAAAAATCCTTGTATTTTAAAACAAAAATCTGCCAGCCCACCTGCAGAGCTATTTGAGGAAAGAAAAAATTAGTAAAAAAACATTGGAGATTCTCATATCTAATTAGGGAGCTTAAGAAGAAAAGAAGTACATTTTTAGAGCACTTTGAAGATATTGTCTCCTATTTAGATGGCAATAAACTAGGAAGAGTTTCCTAGCCTAAGTGAGAACAACAGCAACAGGGACCTTTATGCTGTGAGCCAGCTCAAAAGACAGGAGCAGACAACGGCAGGAGCAGGGAGCTCCCCAGGAGATAAGTAGTTAAGCAGATTTCATTCCCATTCATTGTGCATCCTTAAAAAGTCATTATAGATTGGTCTCTGGCATAGGTGGGACCCAGAGGCCTTTTGTTTAGCTTGCAGTGTAGGACACGAGATGGAGCCCACACCATGTTCTTTAGTGCCCATTGAACAGGGCAATACAAGCTGTTTCATGCAAAGGCAAGGTTGCACATCATTCACGACGAGTAGATGGCTACAAACTTTTCATGGATCACACCTTGCTGTACAAAAAATGCAAGAATCATACACTCTGTCCTGCCTTGTCCTACTGTCCACCTCCATCCCACTTCCCCCCGCACAGGACTGAAAGCTGGAGGAACAGAGTGACTGGTTTACACCATTTGAACATGAAGAAAAAGAAACAGCAAAACAAAATTTAAGCAAATGCAAAGAATAAACAAGCTGTCCCTAAAAAAGCTTCAAAAATAAAGAAATCTTTACAGGCAATTTAATTTCAACACCTATCTTAAGGGAATAAGAGGACTGGATGGCGTTAAGGTCCATAAAGCAGATTATAAACAGTTACAGAAGAGCAACACCGTATATCGCAACATGCAATTTTATAGAGGCCTTCAAATGAAAATAAAACACTGGGTAGTTGGGGTTGTCTTGCCTGCAAAAAGTCAGGAAAGAAGAGATTGTATCAGGAATTTATAAACTGCAGAGGAGAAAGAAGGCACAATAGAGAAATAACTAGTAAACATTTTATTTTAAAATATCATTTTATTTGCTTCAAAGATAATTTGGTCAGTTACTTCACTTTATTTCCTGGTTAAACAAATGAGGAAGGCTTCTGTGAGCTCTCTTCAGGGCATAGCTGTTAAGTAACGAAAAATAACCCCTTGAGTAATATGTAATCAAGGCAGGAAATAAGGAGGGATTTTAAAAACAAAACACCCTACCCGAATTAGTTGCTAGCCATCTCTCGATGTCTTCTTTTCAATTTTTAACCCTAGGGAGGAGAAGGGGTGAAAGAGATAAAGAAAATAGGAATAAAATTAGAAAGAACATTTTGCCCTTCCTTGCAACTGTCTGCAAGAAAGTTTTTCTTGGAAAGTGAAGGTCAGGGTAGACAGCTACAACATACGGGTGTGCACATCCAGGGATGCAGAGGTACTCAGACTTCCCATGATGGAGGAGTCTGACCTCACGTACTCTGTGACCTCTGCATTGATCCACTGGCTTTTCCACACATAAAAAATGATCAGATTGAAACCAGGCAAGCTCACCCAGGGGATTCTGCCTCTAAGCCACTTCTGTCTGTTCCCAGATTGGCAGACAAGGCAAACAAACTTGCCAGAGCAACAACACGGACACTATGGCTGAGCTCGCTGCACATGACTCTTGTGCTTGCTGCTGTAGTGCCTTTTGAACTGGGATGTTCACAGATCCCACCTCAGAGAGGCTGAGACAAGCACATCGTTTTATTACCTGGGCTACATGACCTCCCCATCACCAGAAGCGTTGGAGGGAACTGCAATGGGAGATCCGAAGGCTGATGAGGGCATGACAGGATGGAAAGGGCTCCTACGTTAAACAGCACTGCTCCTCATTCTTCCGCAGACTCCTCCTCCTCCCCCAGTTAGATCAGTGGTGGCCATGATGATGTGACACCAGGAAGGGTCCCATCCCCAAAGGGCTCCAGGATGCACACTGTTTCACCTGGTGCTTTTGTCTCCTCTGAGCAATCCCCAACAGGCCACTGCCATGGGGCTGGGGCTGCACATGCCTCAGAGCAGGGGCCTGTTCCAGTACCTCTATGAAGAGCCACATATAGCTATAGTACAGTACCAGCATGACAGTGGCACTGACGCTGGTTGACTAAGACCAAAACCACTGAAGTCCTTTGACCTGACTCCTGTTTGTCATGGTGCTTTCTCTCTGATGCAGTTTCATTACCTGCAAGTCCCAGTACTGCTGAGCTCTCTGCTGGCATGGGAGCACTCTGCAAAATGTGTCTTTCAGAACATTTTGAGAGACAAGGAGCAGATGCAGGAAAAGGGCATTTTTTAGAGGAAACGTTAACCCTCAGCTGCCTCTGAATGTAGTGAAAGAACCGAAACACAGGGTGCTGACTACAGCCATCTGGAACATGTGGACCGGGTTAATGAGAGGACAGAAACCATCCATGCATGTAAGGAATAAAATCTGTCCTGCAACTGAATGGTTTCGTAGACTAAATCCTTTTTTAAGAAAGTACGTTTATTGTTCCCCTTTTCCACAACGGCAAACAATAGTCTGTCTTCTTTTCTCTCATCCTTTCAGCTCCTCTTTTTGCCTCCATCAGTGGCTATTTTGTGCCTGTGTGGACCACACTTCCGTCTAGTGTAAAATCCTCTGACTGCAAAACAGAAGGTTGCACAGAAATACAACTGGCACCGAGTGCTGATTCCCTCATTTCCTTCTCTGTTTCCTTCTCTCCATGAGTCAAGCTCTTGCTCCCTACTTGCACACATGCACAGAGCATGGCACAGCATGCTTTTGCATAAAGGAAACATTTTGTTAAAGCATCCCAAATTCTAAGTGAATTTCTACTCCAGCTCTTACCCTAACACTGCTCTCTTGTCCTGAAATGTGTAGCTTTCATGTAGCTTTTCTCTAGGTAGTTCCAAAATGACACTTCCTAACTGTACCATACGGCTGACAAGGGACAGCCAGCCATAGGTCACACTCAGACAAATTCCAGCAAAGGCTTAGTTTCTGCAAAGAAATATTTGAGAACCTTTTATTAACACTGCTGTTTGCACTAAGCTACAGGGTCATAACATCAAATAACAGGAAACATTTGCCAAGGAGGCAAAAGACAAGACTGGCAGCCTAGCTGAGGTCTAAATCATCACTATTTTACTCTGGATTATGGTTTCAAAGCCTTCATGTCCCTTTTTTAACTAACTGGCTTTATACACGTAGTCGTTCTACTACTAAGATTCATTTCCTTTCTTTAATTCTAACCACCCAGCTCAGCGTTTCTAAATGCGCTTACATAGGAAGAGGTAACTATGCAATGACAAATCTGCCCTTTTGTTGTTCATGTCATTTCATCTTTCACAGATGCCAGTCCTCAATATCATATGGAAGATAAATCATCACCTCCCAGGAGTCCATAAGAACAGAGCCAAGACGCTTATTCACTTGAGACCTTGTTTATCTCCAGTTCTGATGATTAACATAGTGAGCAATGCACAGCAAGGAGGGACCGATGAAATCTGGGTTAAAACCAATATTCATTAGGTGACAGTAACGACCCTCCGTCCTTCAACAGAAGCATACAGATGCTGTGGGTCAGAGTGTTGCTTTACTTGTGTCTTTTATTTCAAATGACATAATGCTGGTGAAAAGTGCTATGCTGACAGCCTTAGAGATACAAGTCCACCATCTGCATATCACAGGTAACGTAGGAAGACAACAACGGTGATGAAATGTCTGGAAAACACGACCAAGGTGGTCAGAGTTTGGAAGGGAATTCAGGGCGTTTAGTCTCCAGGAAGCTGAAAAGAGATACCACAGTCTTCAGACACGTGAAAGGTGACTGCAGAAAGGCAGGCAACAAGCAATTCTCCTTGTTCACAGGGAACAGGACAAGAAACAAGTTTGCATTGATTATGGCAAGCAAGATGTGGGTTAGACCTTAGGAACTGCCTGCAGTGGGGGCTCACCATGGGAACAGACTGTCTAGGCTGACTTCAGGGCTCACAGGGCAGAACAATGGCCTGCCTGGCCAGTGGAGATCTGATACAGGCCTTTTTCCTGTGACTCTCAGGTGCCATCATTACAACCTTTGCTTGGCCAATGTGCTTGTACCCTCAACTGGAGGCGCCAACACCAAAGTTTATGGGCTATCTCCCTGTCCATACCACTCCGTCCATGGTCGTACCGCTCAAAGTGCCCACAGAAATGCTAGCCAGTGCAATCTGGACTTTAGTGTTGTTGGCATCTGTTTATTTGCAAAAGAACTGAGATCAGCTAATGCACAATATGGCAAGCGATCATTACAAAAAGCCCAAAACAAACTGTAACGGAAAGGAATCTCTTGAAAAAAATCGCTCATGATGCAACCAGGGAGCGTTAAAGGGCACCTGGACTCCAGGGGCATTCAATCCACAATTTGGTCCAACAAAATTGCAGTGCACAGCTGAGAGAGAGACTTGCCAAGAACGTCTCTGAATCTGTCTATAGCCTCTTCATAATCCTGGCAACTCCAGATAGCTCTGAACTGCACTTGGTGACTATGGACCATAGTCCTTCCCTTCTGGTTATGTCCCTTCTGCCCAAAATATGAGGTGTAAGTACCTACAAGTCAGCAACTCAACTTTATCCCAGTCACTTGGTTCCAAAGACTTGCTGGCCCCTTTCCTTTACAGAAGTACTTGGAGAGATTTCAGTGATCACTTGCAGTTGAAGGAACAGTGGTGAGCAGTCGAAAAACTGGGTACACCTACTCATGCATTTTGGAGTGTGTAATGGAAAAAAACCTGATGAAAAGACAAAAAAAAAGGCGCCATTTGTTAGAGCTCCCATTTGATTCCAGAAATGTTACCATCAGCCTCAACAATGTAAAAACTGCCTTTCTTTTCATCAGTGCCACCATCATCCCTGCTGTGATTGCCACTGGAACCCAGTGCTCCTGGAAGCAGAGTGGTAGGAATAGTCTCTGTAATCTCTAACCAAAATTCCTTCGGCTCCAGACACCATGTTCTGCCTTCTGACCACACTGTGTTGGGAGAAGCAGGAAGAAAACAGAAAGATGTTGGTGTCAGTGACGATGGTCTCTTTGCCAAGAATGATGAAAAATAAAGAAGATGGCATTGACACATCATGACTACGGTGATGATTATATTGCCTGGAGTTAAACAGAGGAAGGAATAAATCAGCCTTCTGTCACTGACAGGCATGACAAGAAGAGTCTGTAAAGCACATGTAAGCAGCACTCAGTTTTCCATTTCGACTATTTCTCCTCTTCCACATTCCCCCACCTCTGAAGTTGTCTGATAGTGAAAAGAGAAGTGGTACGCTCCACTCAACGATAAGCTGACAAAGTTAATTTGCTTTACTTGCTCTCAAATCCCTGATTCATCCACTGCATCTTAAAAGACAGTTACTAAGCCACTGGTCTAACTAAGACATTATTGCCATTAAAGCAGAGTCTTTGGCATTGTGGTGCAAATTAGCATAACGGCATCACACCCTGTGGAGGCATTAAAACAACTGCTTTTATCGTTCCAGTTTAGGTCTTCAGAGATGGAAGCCTCTGATTGTGAAACTGCTCTCAAAAGTCCCATTGAAGTTATCTTGCTGTGTCCTATTAGGATGAACCAAATTCCAGAGACCAAATTTGTGATTTCCTTTAGATAATACTGAAAAATTCCAGCATGTCCTAGCTCTCTTCAAACTTTGAGTCATTTACAACTACCTTGGTTTTCCAGTTCTGTAAATACATTCTATCACAAAATGATCATCTGATTAGATACGGTGACTTGCAACGGGCCGGTATGTAAGTGGTTGGTCCTGCACTTTGTAAACTGCCTAAAATGCAAACTGGAATTATTCTTGCACACAACTGCAAGAGAGTAAGTTCCAAATTAGCATTTTTTCAGTTGCTAGATAGCTATACATTATGCACACATGTGCCATCATTAATTTTTTTGCAAAGAATAGGAATTCCCTCCTCTGAGTGCAGGAATGTGAGGATCCCTGCTATACAGTGAGACTGAGAATCACAGAATCACAGAATGGTTTGGTTTGGAAGGGACCTCAAAAATCATCCAGTTCCAACCCCCTGCCATGGGCAGGGACACCCTCCACTAGACCAGGTTGCCCAAAGCCCCATCCAGCCTGGCCTTGAACACTTCCAGGGATGGGGCATCCACAGCTTCTTTGGGCAACCTGTTCCAGTACTTCACCACTCTCATAGTGAAGGATTTCTTCCTCATATCTAACCTAAATCTCCCCTCTTTTAGTTTAAAACCATTCCGCCTTCTCCTATCACTCCCTGCCCTTGTAAACAGCCCCTCTCCAGCTTTTCTGTAGCCCCTTTAGGTACTGGTAGGCCACAATCAGGCCTCCCTGGAGCCTTCTCTTCTCCAGGCTGAACAAACCCAATTCTCTCAGAGAGTTCCCTGTGCACAAGAGGGACCAACCCTATGGAAATGCCCTAACTAGACCATACAACTGGAGGAGTTCCAGCTCCAGTTCTTTCTTATGACAAGGACATTAGAAAGGCACGGTCCATTTGCATTTCCTGCAAGTAGACTACTTGGTTAGCGCACATACTGGACAACAGCGCAGAGACATGCGTTGGCTCTGTCTAGCTCTATATAGATCCAACTAGCTTACCAGCAGGGGTAACCATCAAGCAAACACACCGTTCTGCTTCCAGACCAAGGCTGAATCTGTGTGCATGCTCAGCACCCAAGCTATGAGCCATTTGTTACACGCATACCTCAAAACAAGGTTTTCTCTGCCCTGGCAGTTGTGTAGAGGATCCTTCCTTTCTGTGCAGGACATGTCTCTGAGCAGCCAAGAACCTTCAAGCACAGAAGTTCACCCTGTAGGATGATGCCGCTTCTAACTGCCTTCCCAAGACTCTGCTCTTTTTAGGCAGCTTTTCCAGCCTGGCTGCTCTGGGAAGTCCTACCCAGGGGTGGCATATCCACCAACAGGCTTCCTGTTTCGCTGGGTCTGTGCATCTCTAAGCACTGGCTTCTCCCTGGGAAGCAGGTACTGAGCAGGGCAGACCAACAAGCTTGGTCAAAGACACCCAAGCTGATTCTGGAGCTTGGTTCACTTTTCAGAGTGGAAACTGTAATATGGTCTGTAATTTTCCATGCCTGGAATTCGTGTTAAACAAGATATCGGGGAGTTTTGAGGATGCAGTTAGCATTGATACATTGGTGCAATTAGTAGAGTAAGCTTCCAGTACTGTTCCCCTGACTATTTTAGCTGTATCCACTTCAAAACAGTTAGGTTTTTTTCAGGTCAGACCAATTCAAAAGAAAATCAAGCCCTTCAAAGTAGGGATTTCTCTTGAAGCCCAACCGTTGGACCTTGCTGAGTTTAAGCAGTTAAGAATAGCAGCCGTAGCATTTCTAACTCTGGCCCGGGGACTCCCTTTCCACTGCAGTGCTCCACTTCTCAGTGCTAGAGTGAACATCACTTCTATTCCTGGCTTTTGAGTGACTCTCCCCCGAACACTGAATTCCAGTTGTGACACTACTGTACCGGGTGGCAAACTCCAGCGCACAGGTTCAGGTTCCCCAGAGATGTGCCACAAACCGTGCATGTCCTTGCTGAGCACCAGCTCTTTGTTTCAGAGCTGTCTGTTCACAGAATGTACATACTCCCCACCCAAAAATACATTGCATGTCTTCTTAAAATAGGCAGTTGCTGCTGCTGTCAGATGGGAACAATGCGCTCTTCAGCAATTGGGGGAGCTTGTGCAGGATGGCAAATTGGAATGGGGGAGTCCACAAGCCACTCTCTTTACACTAAACTACAGTGTAGTAGTTTACTACTACAGTAGTAAAAAAAACAGTAAAAAGTAGTAAACAGTAGTTTACTACTGTTTTTACTAGAGTTTACAGTTGTGAAGGAGACTGAGAAGACCTGCAGTGCGGTAGCTGAGAAGTGGTTGATGTTTTGAAATACACCTAGTCCAAGATGAATAACAAGTCCTGCTGTAGTCCTGCTCAAGTGGACCACAATGGAACATGTATGACACGAGGCTAAATGCCATTTCCACTCTCATTTGAGTGTTTGGCTGAGAACATCATACTGTGTGCTTTCTAAGCTCGTAGGTAAGTGATACAAAGTCACTTTTATGCTGCTTGCCCCAATGCTCCTTCTGATTTGCATTTATGTAGCTGAAATACACTGTTTTCCTGTATCGACTCTGCCAAAGCCACCATGAGCAGGTTCAGTTTGCGTGTGCATCTTCCAGCCTTAACAATGAGCCCTCCAAAGAGCTGAGGAGGCAAAGAGGCAGTTTGTCCTGCTCCTTTTTTCAGCTGTCCTGAAGACAATCTGAGAAGCTTCCTTAAGAAACCACATCTCACAGACTAGCAGCAGACCAGCCACTCGATACTGCTAACGTACCTCTGTAACCTAAAATCTATGATCAAAACAAAAAATACTGGTCTGTGGTGTCAGCTCTCCAGCTACTGTAATGACAGCTCAGAATGAGCTGGCACCACACACAGCCTTGATATGAAGATAGAATAAAATATAAGGCGGGAAGTGAGAATATCAAAAGGAAACATGAGAGGATGCTATGCAAGGCAAGACTCTTTGAAAATATGCTGAAGGACTGCGTGTGAAATAAGAAAGGTTTTCAGGTTCCCGCTGTGAAACCTCTCTCTCTTGCCCGGCAATGGGGACTCGGTAGGGACTGACCCAAGCTGGATAATTTCCATCCTATTGCCCACACAGCTCTCTCCTAGAGTCTGACAAATGATCTTTATGATAGCCTTGCAAAAGTAATGAGAAATGAAAAACAACTACAGCCCAGACGGAGCAGCAAAACATTAAGTTCCTGCGAAGTGTGGTAGGCAGCACTAGCAGGGAAAGGGGCTTTGCAGAAGGAAACCAAAAAGAGAAGATCAGGGGCAGAGAGGTGGATGGGGCAGGTGAGCTGCGTGGAAAGAGGGAAGGTAGGCACGTGGAGTCTGAAAATGAAGGAAAAAAGAGCTGGTTAGGAGGGAGGAGAACAAGGGCAGGGCTGATGCAGCCACACAGCCTGATTAATTTAAATGGTAGCTACAGTGGCATAAACATGAGCAGTAATGGAGTGGTGAGTCAGTCCCTTGTAATTAGCCCTAATCAGTAACACAGCTAAAGACAGAGGGGGGTAGAAAAAGCAGAGCAAATTCTGTCCTATTTACACTAATGCAAATCTGTAATGCTTAATTTTAAAGTAATATATCTTACCAGTGTTTTGTTCAGAAAGGCTAAATAAAATCTATACTGTATAGGCAAAGGGCTTTTCAAACTATGGAGAATCGTACAAGCCTGCCATTTTCCTTTTACAGTTCAGCCACTTTTAGATCTTCGGGATTAATATCATGGGAATTTCCATATTTTTAATAATATTGCAGGAGGCGTCACAACTAGAAAAGAAGTTATTTCTCATGGCACAACACAACCACTAAAAAGCAGCATCAAACTATTTTCCATTCAATACAACCTATTTACTTGACAAGTTAAATGTTTCAACACAAGTTGAGCACTATATTTCTTTGAAGACAGATATATTTTAGTGGGAAATTTTCATCAACAGCTATTTTATAGAATAGAGGTGGCCCTGTGAGTCAGGACACCGGCATCTGGGAACCCGAATTCACACTTCAACTGAGCACAATGAGTTTGATAATGTCATTCTCAGCCCAATACATCTCACAAACACACCCAATATGAATGGCACCTTCTCCTCAAGACCTAGGAGTGGAGCACAGAAGCAGTTACTGCAAGTGAAATTGTCTGGCAGATTTATTATATTTGCAATGGGGTCTTTCATCTGTCTACCACATGGTAGCATATCAGTGATATCACCTCTGTTCCCTAGCTAATTGAATAAGAACTAAATACAGTCATGATGTACTTGCCAAAGAAGAGGTACCTTTCATCCCTAACTGATGACAAGGCCATTCGATGTCTATGATCCCTCATGGAAACTGAACTACAGTCAATGTACTGCTATCAGGAATAATGGGGGGAGAGAGGCTGGGTTATCCCAGTTAACACAAAATTAGTCTTGCTAAATCTGTGAGGAATGTGATACAGAAACAGCCTGGGGTCTCTGTATGGGGCCAGCTTAAGTCCAAATAAGATTACTAGCTCCAGGTGAATGTTATCTCTCCTTGACTAGATTACTTGCCATAGAGCCTTTGGAGTGAGGCATACATCCATCGTGGTTCGTAGCATTCCTGGTGGCCAGAATCCTTCTACCAGGCAGATGAGGCCTCTCCACGCCTCCAGCGTCCGCTTTGTGCGGAGCCCTGCTGGAGCTGGAGCGGCTGGAGCTTCTAAAACCAGATGGATCCCCAATGGGTCCATGAAGAATTGCCCTCCTGCCACTGCTCCTTCCCCACAACCCCCACGTCCAAGAACACCCCAGAGACACCAAAGAGATTGCACTCTTTGTGAAGGTGATATGGCCCTGAATATAACACAGCTTCATGCACACATCATTGTACCTCACTTCTGGGTTCAGGCTGCCACTACATCCAAACCATGGATAACCACCAAGCCAGGAAACACCTTCCCACGTGTTGACCCTGCATCTTGCACCAACAGAGACAAGCCTGGGCTCTCCCAGCCACTGAACTCATAAGGGGAAATGGGACCCTTCCCAGAGTGTTCCATCCATGCTGACCCCAAACAACATTCACCAACATGCAAAGCAGAGCTCAGACTTCTCTCAATAGTAAAAGAGAGAAACAGAAATGTCACTGAGGTAAAGGTAGAATTTATCTCTCGGAAAGTTGAAAAATCAGCACAGTGCATTCCTTGCTGTCAAGCTCATCAGCACTGGGAAGGTACCTGTTCCAGATGCTACCCAAAGGCATTTATTTCTCAGTTATGAGTACCAGCCAGCAGCCTATCTTCAGATGACAGTTTTTTACAAAAAATACACCCCATCCTAGAAGAAGGTCAGAACAGAGATGTGAGGGGAAGGAAAAGAACAGGAGCAATGGAGCAAGGGAGGCAAGTTGAAGGGACAAAGTCAGGGCACAGGGACTCACTATTTCATTTCTTTGCCTTCTATTTTGAAGGACAAAAAGGTGGGGAGGAGTTATTTTTTGTCTTCCTTAAATCATTCTTCCTGACTTAGACTTCAAAAATCAAAAATCAAATGGGCTCAATGGTGCGGGCCACCTGCTGAGCCAGAGGACATCATGTCAAATATCTCCAAATATACAAGTTATTTACAAACTGGTGCAGGTAGCAATTTCACTGCTGCAAGGACTCTTTCCAACAAGAGGCAGATCAGAAGACATCACAGGCTGATTTAATAGATCATCAAAGGCCAGCGATTGAATTATCATGTCAGACATCAATCTCACTCCTTGGTCAGTCTTTATTACAGAGAAACAGTTATAGAAGAACCTCTGCGAAGAAGCTGGAGAAAGACCTGCATTTCAAAGCTGTGGGTGAGTCAAGCTAGGATAATTATAGCTGTGATTCACCAGAAAAGAAAACTGCTGGTTTAATTCTGCATAAATTACTGACCAACCTAGGCAGAAGGGGAGGCAGGAGAGCAGTGTGGTGAGGGGACCTGTGCTTAACTGCTCTGTGGGTTTTTATCAGTGTGCAAATTATTTCCTTCTCCGTTACTAAAGACTCATCAGTGTCTTTGGAAGGACTTGTAATGGGGTGTCCTGCTGGAAAAAAGGAAAACTTAATTCCATCTGAGATCTTTCCTCCTCCTTTCTAATTCTCCTCATTAAAACAAGAACAGATGTCAATAACAAATGCATCTCTGCCTCTTAAAAATACTTACTTCCTGCTTGGGCCTCAAGCCTGGGAGATAACAAATGTTTTCCACTGTTACTGGACAGTGAAGCTCAGAGGAAGGCCTTGGGGAGGATTAGACACCAAATGTCACCAGTCCTGATTATCTCCCCACCACTGACTGCCGCAGAGAGACTGCAGAGAGAAGGCTGGGGCTGGAATTCGTGGGCGTGGAGAGAAAAATGCAGACCAGGGAATGCAAAACCAAAGATCTCAAATGGATTAAGGCAATCTTTCTCCAACCCAAAGACAGTATTTTGGTAGTTCTGGAGCTATTCCCATCAAAAATGGTGAAAGAGGAAAGTTAGAACCATATGGGGGCCTGGGAAAACAGAGGAAATATTTGAAGACTCCTGTTTCTGACTTTCTATATTTCACCTTCCTGTACAAGAATTTTCTTGTCTTCTTGATCCTTAAGAGCCAGAGACCACTGGGTGATTAAACCGATGTGTATTAATGCAGCATTTACTCTGCATGCTACCAATCAGCTACCTGAAATACCCCCCCAGCAATGTGTAGGTGTGGGGATCAAATAAGGAGAAGCAGGGTTTGGAGGAGTGTACTTGGCTGAAGTCGTGGGTGGGAAGTCTAGGCCTGACTCTCAGCAGAGTGCAGCTTCAGGGAGGCTGAAGACTGGGACTAAAAATCCTTTTCCACAGGATGTTGCATGCTAATGAAATGCTGGCCAAGTGTGGTATTCGGGGGGGAGCCTGGTCACCAGTCAGTAACTGTCACCACCCAGCCCTGGCATTCAAGCACCAAGGAACCACCTGGGATATTCTTTGGTAAAACAGTAAATATAGAAAGGTCTAACAGTATAGAAGCCTAAATGGAAAAGGAAAGCATTTTTACAGAACACTGAAAGGTCACTTTGCCCTTTTTCCTGTTGTGTTTGCAACTCCTAGTTCCTCCTAACCCTGACAGGGCAAGACACAAGAGGCATACATGTAAAACACGTGTGATTTAAAAAAAAGCAAACAAACCAAACATCAAGACTTCTCTAGAATAATTGGAAATCTTGGATAAAGTTGAAGAAGAGATAAAGGATAAAAACACCTTCTTCTGCCTCCCTCCTCTTCCCCCCAGACACACCCCACAGGAAGAGGCAGGTAACAGACTGTCAGCTCCTGATCCACACGCTCGATTTGATGGCAGAGAGAGAAATTAGAAATTCAGCTCTCACCCACCTCCATACACCCACTGGAGCTGAAAGTGATAGTTCAAATTAAAACGATGATACTTCCTTTTAGTCTCCAGGGGGGTGGAGAGTTTTGGGGGTGGGAAGAGCAATTTCACACTGTCTTTTCTTTTTTTTTTTTTTATAAGTGTGAGACAAAAAAAGCTGTATTTGTTTTGTTGGGCTGTGAAAGGTGTGGAAATAACCATTCCACAGGATAAGTAAAGAGCTGTCTCCCCCTTTCCATCAAAGTTACACCCACAGCCCATGAAGAGAGGAAACCAGTGGGAATTGGGTTATGGGAGTGCGAAGGGCAGGAATACCCTGTTCTTAATTCAGAAGTCATCGTCTCCAGCAGTCTTTTGCCTCTCTTGTCTCTGCTGGTCTCCATGGCAACAGCAGCCTGGCAGAAGCATCCTCCTCTCTGCAGCTCCAACGCAGACGAATTCAACCAGGGGTCAAAAGCAGCCCCTGCTTTCAGGATAGCAAGAAAACGTGCCATCTTCCTTCCTCTTCCTTTCCACTGCCATCCCCTTTTCCGAATTTTTTTTTTCTTCTTGGTGCATTGGGGCGGAGACTAACCTATTGCACTTGTTTTTCTTCAGAAAACAGCAGAGAGAAATCTGTTTTATTTTCAGGCATCTCTCCAGACCGCCCGATCGCCATATTGCATGTAAGTCGGGATGTCTGTGAGAGAGACATGCCAGGAGAAACCCAGGCCAGGACAGCGGGCTCCAGCTTGCAACACGCTGTGGGAGGGCTGCCCAAGCAGCACCCACGTTGGATTTATGAATTTATGCTGGGGGTGCACCACTGAGCCATTAATAAGTGCTGCATTGTTATCTGGTGCCCCGTTATTTAAATATCTTCTTTGAAAACCCAGGAAGCTCGATTGACATTGTCCAAATTGACAACAGAAGTTTGTTATTCTCTATTCTCCCTTTGCATTTCTTCTACTGAAAATGGTTCAGACATCTTGTTAAAGAGCAAAAGCACTACTGGAAAACCTACTCCAGGCATGAGTCAGTTGTGCAGCAGATAGCAACAATCGTCACTGAGCGAAAAGTCCCACACTACTTGGACAACACTCAGAAAGAATGCATTAGCCATAATCAGACTCAGTTTGCAAACAGAAATGAACCATATTCACTGAATATTTTATCTGGCGCTAAAAATTCTCCCAGTTCTTTTTCTGATTTCTTTGGCTTAGACAATAGCTTTGCTTACGACTGTGAGGCATAAAGATGAATGGCCAAACAGCTCAGTGTTTTCTGAGCACCTCTGTCACTGCAGGACACTCATTAATATAAACTTAAGGGAACAACATTAGTCCTACATCCAAAACACACCACCCTGTGCTGTTCAACATCTTGCTTTAGCTGAAACAGTCCTGGGAGAGATGAAGGTGGCTAAATTGCACTCTGGGTCCTCCACTCCTTCCCTCTCATTTCCACTTTGCCTTTTATAAACAGACCAGTCCTCTTAATCTCTACCAAAGCCTCTTGCCAATTTTGAGTTGGTACTACAGAGAAGGCTGGAGTCAGAAGATATGTCTAGGTCTGCCCTGGCTCCAAGGCCGAGCTGTTTTCTGTCTCACCCTGCTTCGCTTGCAGGGGTAGGCAGGAGGAGCTGGTGCTGCTGCTGGGAATTGGGAGATCCTCAGGCCAACTAACTGTCACCTGTCCGCGTGACGGGGAACCACCCCTGGGCAGCAGGAGACTAAAAACTGTGAAACAAACATTTTTAACGCTGTCACCACACATGATGCTGCGAGGCTCTGCTGCCAAGAAGCATGGTACCTGACGGCATCTAGGTGTCTAGTTCCTTGCTGGAGAGCAAAGTATTTAAATAGTTCTGAAATGTCTCCTTCCCTCACACCTTTCTGGGTTGGGAGACACTGCCAGCTGCCTCTTCCCATCCTCTCATCACCCCCAGAAGTGCTCTAGAGAGGACACTGCTCCCCAACACCAAAAAAAAAAAGAGGAAAGCTGTCAGAAATACGAACGTTTTCTTTAAGCAGCTGTGGGCCCTACCCACTCTTGCTCCGTTCCCACTCATTCTACCAGCTCCAAAACTTGTTTTCACATGTCAAACCCACTCCTACTCCACTTCCACAGGTCCCACATAGTCTTCCTTAGCTTACACCTGCCTCCCCCATGCTTCCTCTCCATCTCCACTCACCCGACCCACTCTTGTTCTACTTCCGTGCGTCATCCCACTTCTGGGGTGGGGAAGGGTTGACAACCTTAAAGCTGAGCTATTGCAGGCTCTCCTCGCTCCCCTCCCTTCTCCCTTTCCAACCTTGCACATATCTATTTATATTGATGATATACTTTAATCTCCCCTTAAGTACTGTCTTGATGGCCTGCTTCTCTAACAAGCATGCATAACTACTGATTTTGATTACCCGTCTGGTCTCTGCTTCCCGAGCAACCGCCAGAGCAGAGACTGCAAGAACATTTTGGAAAAGCTTTAAAAAAGCCACCATTTCCTTAGCCCAGAGGTCAGTGCATGAAACCCCAGGGGTATCTGGGGTATCTTTACAGCATTAAAGACAAGATGACCCCAGAGCTAGCATGGGTTTTCAGGTTTGGGGTAAGATCAGTGGTGTCACTAGAGAAACATAGCTTTATTTCCCCGAGATAACCAATATCAAACAAAAATAAGGTGGGATGAAAGGGGAGATGAAGGACAAGAAAGATTACAACAAGCTGACAGAATCTTATTCCCTCACTATACAGCTACGTGTGTGAACGCTACACTGAGGTATGTGTTTTCATGTGTGTGGATTTTGACGGACATCTAGTATACCAGCTAATAACCTCAAGAACAGAAAAGCCTTGGATATTTGGTCAGTAAAGCTTTCACTTACAGGTATCCTCAAGCTGCAATGGAAACAGATGTCAATTTATCTCAGAAGGTTTTATTGTACGAGACACTTGAGATGTCCTGAGAGGGTGTACTGAAAGACAGGAACACACACAAACACACGCAGTGTCACCTTTCGCTTTTAAATAATAACAGTGGTATGGTGGAGGTTTTAAATCGCCCTGCTGTTGAAGGGAGAGGTGAGCTGACAGGAATGAGGTTGACCCAGGAGATGAATTTAGAATTAGAAGCCAAGATTAATATGTCTGTTCTTATGATTTCCAAAGTAGAAAACAAGGTGGAGAACGAAGAAAGAGGGAGGCTGGAAGAGAAGTGGAGTATATAATTGCCTAATTAACAGGATTTTCTCCACTGATTATAATCACTTTCAAATTAAAGAGGGTTTAACTGCATCATAACCAAATTTTTTTTTCTTATGCTTTTTGCATTAGAGAAGTACCAGCAGTGTCAGTAAGATCGCTGCAAGGTTGGAGTTCCAGTGCCAGAGCCCTCATTAGTGACCTGGGGCCAAATTGTCACAGCTGGCCTAACCTGGCACGACTCCAGTGAAGTCAGCAGTTTAAGTATGACCTCGAGACTCACTCACCTACTGTGCTGTGAAAGAGGGAGAGTGAAAATGCAAATCTTATCTGGGTTGTTTGGCAGTGTCCAAGAATGTTCAATCAAACTGCAGGAAGTATTTCAGCAGTTATTTTGGAAAAAGATACTCAGTAAACCGCACATTACTATGCTGTGAGATGGGAGAAAGGGACGGGTTTTTCAAGGCAACAGCCCAGACTTCATGAGATGAAAATTTCATGTGGTAGTCCAAAGTGCAGCATTTTCATGCACGTTCCATTGCTGCTGCAAACTGGTATTTGGGCATTCAAACTTTGGATTAATTGCATATTCAGCCACCATTTATTTATGTAACTGAAAACGTGCTCTAAATTTGCATGCATCACGTTTCAAGCCTAGTCTGATGTTTCTTATTTTTTTCAAATGTAAGCAGGTAATGCCGAGACAAATCTCTTCAAACACGTGTCTTCGCCTTAGTTTTGGAAAAATTAAAAAATGTTTCAAAGACAGGTAGACGTTTCTTTGCACCAAATCTCTGAACATCTCAAACTGGGGAAAAGCCCCCTTGGATACACATGATATCCACAAAAAAAGGCAGCATAGAAGGCTGTCTGCTTGCTCTAGTTCATTTTTTTTTTCCTATGATAATCACAGAAAGACCCAATGATAGCTCTTTTCCAGCTGAGGAGATGAACCGGTCATGTTAAATTAAAATCTTTATGGGTGAAATGGACTTTCATCATTTAGACGTGAAATGACCTTACACTGCAAAATGAAGTCTCATCTTTAAATAACGAACTGATGGCTCCCTGCAGAGAACATAATGCCATACACTGTACTACACCGGATCTTTCTCTTCCTTTGAGAAACTATCACAAATATTATTAACTTCCCAGCAGAAAGGAAAGTGAAAATGACCTTAGGAAATTATACTCATATGTCTCTGTATTTGACAATAAAACCACACCTGTATGCGTAACAATACTTTTTACAACTCCACAATATATGGCAGGTTACCCCACCTAAGCACTTATCTTTGAAAAATACGTGAAGACACATGTATGCATCGCATAGTGTCAATACGTACATCTTGCACGCAAAATTTTTACCCATAACTCAGAGACGTACAAACACAGACTTAGACATATCTACACATGCATGACTAACATACGTTCTCATTTCTGAAACACACACCTTACCCTAACAACCAGTAAATGTGATGGTAAATGTTCCATGTGCTTATACAACATTACACCTGCGCTCCTGCCTAACCCTGCACACGCATCTGTAATACACCGTGTTGCGATCACACGGCTGTAAGGTGGGTTGCCATCATCATGCTGTGTGCACCGCGGCCACATGCACACATGTGTAGCGTTAAATTCCTACAATGCCATGCAACGATTCTGTGCCCTTTCCTAAACCGTGCCCGTGCAAACAGTCCCAGGGAGTAAAAGAAAGGTATTACAAAGAAGAAGTCTCTTCAGATTACCTAACCCATTCTCTCTTAATGTCGCACAACTTCTAGATTACTTCCTACTTATATGGTAGATGACTGACAGGCTTATCTGACCATACACAGAGATGTAAAGCACCTCTGAGAAGCACTGGGAGCCCACAAACCTCAAAAATTCAAGTGCACCTATGAGCCCTGACAGAAGGCAACGTACAGAAGTACACTACCTATGTCTCACATACAGCATTTCCCCCCGGAATAAAGAGATATGATGAATGTCTGACCCTGGTCTCCCTGGGGAGCTGCAATGACGTCTCTAGCTGCCCGTTTATCGCCTCCAGTCCTTGACAGCATTGGCAAGGCCATCCATATTGCTGACATTTTTCTCCGCCCTCCCCTCACGGCCACCGTTGCTCGCTATGGCCGGGTAGTCCTGCTAATGTTACCATTTACAAGAACAGCTGAGACAGTAGTGCTGATCAAGCACTTCTACAGCGCCATTATCGATTCAACAGGCGTACGAAAAGCCGAGGGGTGCTTGCAATTTTTCTGTGCAGTTGAAACAGGAGGGAGAATCACAGAGCACCGAGCAGCCTCCCCCTGCGCCGATACGCCCGGCTCACTGCATCTCCCGAGCATGCACCATACCCAGGCTCGCCCTGGATGCTGAACACGTCTGCCAACCCCATCAGCATCTTGGCCCCTTGCCATAAATCAATAAGTTCTCTTTAGAATTCCACCTTCCAAAAATATTTACTGTACATAATTTAATATAATACTCTCCTGGATAAAGAGCTGACATGTTTAATTACCTGGCTCAAGTGCTTTCCTTCTACGGAATACTGTATGCCCAGCCAGCAACACGGACAAACCCACAGCCAATTTTTAATCTGTTGGGACCTTGGGGTGGGAGAAATTTCAGGCTAGAGACCCTCCTCTGACAATGTCCTCCTACTCCTAGGGTGAGCTTGAGTTTGACCCTAGGAGGAAGCAGCCTTCTGCCCACAGCTTGACTATGTTCTGTCTTTGCCCTACCAACACCTGAAGGGTTTTCATGAAAGGAAAGGTGCTGCAAAGAAAGCCCATATCTTAATCAGCCTAGCAGGCTGCTGTTGCCATTGATTTGACGGTAGGACCACTTATCCTGGAGGGACTTCTTGACCAAACAGCACTGGCTTAACTGTATCACCCACTACACCTTTGTAGAGCGTCCAGGACCTCTGCTCATAGGGCAGCCTAAATACACAGAAGCAATTCCCCTTTTTTTTCCTCACAACTTTTAGACTGCAGTTGTGTTTGAAAACATTTTTTGGTATCTAAACTCTCATTTACCCTTTGTTTTTATCTTCCATCTCAGCATGTATATACTGCCATTTGTCAAATGTGGCTACCTTGCCAAAAGCAGTGCATCCTCCTGGGCTTAGGATGCCATCCTAGAGACCACCACCACTAACTGGAGCTTTGGTTTAGCCTTTCGGCAGTCTCCTTATGAATACACAGCCTGGGGGGGGATGATTTCATTTCAAAGTCAAGTTCTTTGATCATTTATTCCACGCTGCCTGCTCCAAGTTGCATAATCTCAGGGAAAGGTGTGTTAGAAAGCAGGTATGGACTGTTGAACACAGGTACGTGAAGTGAAGGTGGCATGTGAATCTGATACATGTCAACAAAGTTTTCTTGAGAAATATGTATATCCCAGTTCTACAAAGTTTGTCTCACATTGTCACGAGGAGGTCCCACTGATCAAGGAACATCACTGCCCTTGTTTTCACTTACATTAGCTAAAATATTGGTGGCTTTTTTAATGAAGAAATATTCCTCCAAGGCTTATTGCTCTACTGAGTAAAATTTTCTCTACAGTTCAGGGGGTACAAGCAATTCAGGGGGTACAAGTGTTTGAAGTGAAAAGTTGAGTGTAGATATTATGAAAGCTGTTCTTTCGTATGTTAATAACGCTTGTTCAGCGATTCAGAATGGCAAAATATCCTGGACTGAGGTTTTTTTTGAAAATACAGTCAACTTATTCCTTCACCTAACCTGATGCACATCCCCTATTTGAAATAGAACCCAAATTTCATCTAGTTCTCATAAGAACCCTTTAACCTAACCTGCAATGACTTCTGATCTCAGTTGAAGCTTGATGATCACTTCCAAATGCAAATCAAAACCTACTTCTAAAGAGGCGGATGTGTACTTTTAGCAGAAAGGTATAAATTTAGACCCCAAATGTTTTCACAGTAGGGGTTTTGTCAGGTTTTCAGACCTGACAAATTTACTCCCTCTCTCGGTAATTCAAGTAGGTCCCCAGCAACATTTGATTTTTTTGGATTGGTTGCCTTAGGGATTTTTGCAGCAAGGCAGGTCTTGGTTGGTCAGATTGGTCCCTAGCTTGAACACAATCTAAATCAAAATGTTAGTAAAAGTGTCCCTACCCCCCTTGTCTTTGAGGAAAGCAGAGTGTCTCGCACAGTACTGTGCCGGATCTGACACCTCGTGTGCAGCGCTGCTGTGATGCTGCACTGGGTCCAATGTTGTCACACGTTACATCCCATGGTGACGGCAACATGCATGCCTACAGCTCCCAAAGCTGTGAACAGGAGTCGCTACGTAGCTCTTGAAATGCAAGAAATGTGGACGAATTTGGAACCACTTCTGCTAAAAGCAGAAGTCTGAAACCCTCAGAATGGCGTCTCTCTGAAATGGATACAGAAGCTGAAGTTACATCCTCTATACAGTCATGCACCATGCAGTTTTTCTACACACAACAATAGATCACTGTCAATGTACCTCAGACTTCATCTGCAGCGTTTTCTGCTATTCTCATCCCCAGACCATCTTACGCAGAGGCTGCCTATCACACCAAATTTTCTGCTAGTGACAAACATCTCGCATGTAAAAATAGCCCTGAACTAAATATCCTTTTTCTGGCCAGTTCCACAGGGCTGAGAGAATACAGATTGAGAACAAACATTTGGATTTCGCAGCTGAAGTTAAAAAATCCTCCTGTCTGAGCACTGTGAAAATCTAGTAATCTTGTAATTTCGTTTCAGATCTGTTGTCTCCAGATCATCTCTGATGACCAGCTCTAGAAAGAAACCACAGATTTGTTTTGCTTGTGACCTAACAACAGTTACTGAAAGAGTGGTTTTCTGCTGTCTTCAGAGGTCAGAATCAGGCACTGTATCAGATTATAAACCAGATCTAAGAAGTAACCAGTGTGTTCACCACTCTGTTCGCATATCCTTGTCCCTCTGTGAGAGAAGAGAGCTTTGCTCCTCTGTGACATGCTGCGTGCCAGCTCCCTGCTTTTCACACAGGCTAACTCCTACTCTCCCCAGGAATAGCTTATCAGAGTCCCCGGCATTGTTTAGCTGGCTATAAACCAGCAAGCAACTTCTGTCTCCATGGTGAATGATTCTTTGTCATCTTTTCCTCAAAGCTTTCTAATTAGACATCCTGTAATTTGCAGCTTTTCTGTAACGTATTTGCAGTGGGGTGTGTGTGCATGGAGAATAAAAATTAAAATGGCAGTGAATTAACAGTCTGTAAATAATTGCAATAAATAAACAAACAATTTATTATTTTTTTTAATGAGATATGGACTGGATCTTCCTTTCAGGCAAGCAGCTGGTCATTTTATTGCTTCATCCTTAAATCCCCAAAGCCAATCTGCTGTAACAAAGAACAACATCAGTTTCCACCTATTCTCAACATTATGGGATGACATGTCTGATTTTGGTCGTCTGTCCCACAGGCTGTGGGTGAAGCAAAGAATGGATGCAGAGAAAGTGAGAGCACAATAAAAGAACAGGCCGTTTAAGAAAACATTCACCTTCAGTTCAGCATTTCTTCTCTAGTTAAGAGCTGATCAAATCTATTAGCTTTTACTAGACATCTTTTGTGTAATGAGCTGCTGATTTCATCTGATTCCTGCTGGACAGGTATTTACCTCACAAAAGCAATCTTTACAGTAGGTATTGCTTATCAGGCCATGGAGACATGCCAAAATAAAAAAGGAGCTAAAAAAAAACCAACCAAAAAAAAAACATTGGGGGGGGGGGAAGTGCAAGGATAGTGTGACAAAGAAGAAAAGGGAGAAAAAAGCTAGTGATTCAGATCGCTGATTTTCCCACTAAAGATCCAAACAGCTAAACTGCTTATGGCTGTGTCCGTATCCCCCTCACAACTGCTTGGCCACCCAAAACACGGAGACCTGAACATGAGTGCAGTCTCTTCTGATAGAGCTCCTGGGCCCCACCAAGGGAGTGAAGGGTGTGCTGCCTGGCACACCTCCTTGGGAGTCTGCGAGCATGAAGCTACCTCAAAACCTAGACCTTCCCCATGGCATACTCACTCCTGACAGAAGAATGCTTTCTGCTACCCAAATGAATGATTGAGGGGTACTCATCCCATATTCAAAGCAATGAATAAGCTCTCTACTACTGCCTTCTGATCTCCCCAATAAAATACTCACACAAAAAATAATGCTGTTTTATACATTACACATGCTCATACATACATCATATATGCTCTTTTAAACTTATTTGACATCACCAAGAATACTGCAGAGAAAAACTGAAATTTCATTAGCGTCTTGCTCATTCCCTGGCTGAAGTTGTAAACCTCTGCTTCTAGTAACACAGTCATCTGCACAGAAATATACTGCATTGTCACAAAGAGGGGCTTACAATTTCAATTTGGGAATAATTAGACGGAACAGATGTGAACGTCGAGAGTATCTGTGTCTGCAGATTCCTCCAATAATGCATCTGATGACCACAAAATGTTTTATGAGGTTCAAGCCTCATCCACAGCTAATGGCTACTAGTTAATAGAACCAGTCAAAGGGCAAAGAAAGGAGAGGGGGGTGTTCATGAATATTTATGAAGTAAAACAAGCAGCAGAGATATTCCCTTTTAACAGGCTTCATTACTTCTTCTTCCACTCTTCTGATGAAGTAACTGCATTAAAATCCAGGCATTTGAGTGTTTCTCTGCTGCCACTCACAATCAGACTCATAAAATCATTTGAACATATATATATTTATAACTACAAATGGAAACAGGAATAATCAGACACACTCTATATTCTTTTTAAACAATTTTGTTGCTTGAGGACAGGACCAGATTGACAGACAGCCCTCTTCTGTGCCTAATTCTGCAAGCTGCTGAGTGCCTCCTGAAAACACTTGAGTCTTCTCAGAGCCATGAATGGAAGATGAGAGTTCTGAGACTCTCTGAAGAAATGTTCCAGCAGTTTGCAAGATTGCTCCCTTCATCCTCAAAGCAGAAGTAGTCTGGGAAGGTTTTACCAATCTAACTGGTACAGAGAACATTCCCTTGGCTGAAGTTTGACTCCAAGACCTTGAGAAATGAAGCCTGGTCGTTCAAACAGCCATTCTCTGTTTCCCAAGAAGTCCTTTCCCTGTCTTGATCCTGAAAACCTTTGTGAGGAAGAGGGTAACAAGAGCTTTGTATAGCTAAGCTGTGTCCTCGCAGACCCTAAGGACCAAACACAGGACATTCAACTGTCATTACCAACAACCTCTCTGTCTTGAGCTTTGAAAATAAGTCTGTTAGCTGGATCTGATTCCAGACTTTTAATCTTATGGATGAGCTGAGATAGTTGGACCTCAAACTAAGTCCCTTGATAGCAAGATGGTTGTAGTGACCATATAAAATCCTCACATCCTGACCTGGCACTGTTAATTCCTCTCTGTTCTAGGAAGAAAAGTAAGGATGAAGACAGAAAAGGAGACAAAGACCATAGCATCTTGTGTCTCGGTTATTTCAGCTGAAACCCAGGTGGGAATCAACATATTTGTGCTCATTTCTCCAGAGAGCACCGCCTAGAGTGTCAGCAATGCAGAAGGTTTGAAATGGAATCCTGAGAAGATGCTGATTTTTTCATAGCTCAGCAGTGTACACACACACAGTCGACTGACACAGCCTGGCAGTTCCCCATACACAAAGCCTTCAAATGCTCCCAAAACCAGGGTGTCTCACCAGATGCAGTGCTTAGATCAAGACAAAGGTCCTCACAGCTCTTTAGCCCTCAAGCTCTACAACATTACAGGAGGATGGAACATGGTTTACTTGGGTTTTTCCCTATGGACATTTTTAATTAAAAAATTATATGTATTCTTATCAGAAACTTCTACTAGCAATACCAACTTTCACGAGAAAATAAAACTTTAAAGAAATTACTTTTGGATTAAATGCTTGTCTATATGTTCTTGGTTTTGGCTACTGATTTGTAAACTTAGATTTGTTCTTGTAAGGAAGTATATATTTTCTGGAAACAAACCCCAAAACATAGTTTGGGCCAAAATTAAATTTGACATCAAAGACAGACCTTGATAGAGGATTTTTACTCAGCTGTACCCAAAATTTTGTGCGACAGATAAACGCTTTTGGCACCTCTTCCATATGGGGATAAATTGGTACATGTCGCTAGCACTTTCCCAGGGCAGCTTCTCAAGCAGATTTCAGCATCCACGGCCATGGACCTGACTGTTCACGCATTCTGTTTGTTAATCTTTCAGTCATGATTGCTCTCAAATCATCAATGCCTATACTTTTTCACATATGTACCCAGTCCTTTTAACAGCTTCTTGACTTCTAGTCTTTACCTGCACATGTAAAACATTAATTCTGGAGATTTCTAGCAGAGAGAAAACAGTTAATGAATATTTTAAAATTGAGCATAGATCAGCAAGTCTATGTCATTTTAGCCCCCTGCCGTTAAATCTGCAATGCCTCAGCAGGATGTATACCCTCAAAATCCCACAGGATCATGTATGGCAGACCCAAAATTGTCCTTCTTGCAGTAGAAAAATGTTCCTTCTTTCTTTAAAACTCCCTTTAGTATATCATATTTGCTAAATGTAAATTTTTTTGTTCAAAACAATGAATTTTATCTTTTTTTTGCATTAACATAATAAGCGTGAGACTCTCATGATTTCCATGCAGCTATTTTTAATTTATTTCAATAGAAGAGAAAAGGCAACTATGTTTTCATCCTGCACTTATTTCCATACACAAGAGATATTTTTTCACATATTCATCACTCCTGAAAGCCAGTTCAATCCTGATCATCAGATTATATCATTTGTCTAACATGCAACTTTTTGCCAAGATGAGAGGAATAAGCAACTACCTTTGCTTCAGTATAAATTCAGATAGATATGACATTAGCAGTACACATCTGTTATGCTCACTCAATACTGTAAGTCATTAACAAATTCTGAAATATATACACATGGTCTAAACTAGAGTTCATCCATAAAGTTTTGTTCCCAATGGCTAGAAATATTTGGGGTCAAGTAAAGGTGAAGGGTATTAGTCCCTTCTAACCTCTCAAACTGGACAGTTAATTCCAATCTGCTCCCAGTGATGCCTAGTTGCAAGCAGCAGCGGCTTCTCAAGTATTTCTGCAATCGTCTGTATGGATCTCAAAACTACCCAGAACCTTTTTTATGCATTTAATAAAAGTAAAATATTTTTAAAGTAAATTCAAACGTCTGCGTTGTAAATTTTCAATGTACAAAGAAAATCTTAAGACTTCCTTTTGACTTGCAGTGGCACAACTGTTGGGTTTTATCTACTGACAGTAGAGCTAATTAGGAAACAAATGATTTCCCAAATAAATAGAATACTGGAAGTCACACTACTTCTATAATTTCATTTCTGAAGGAATTTTACAATACTCGAGCCCAATAGAATTGTTTCCATGGGGTTACGTGTTAATTAAAAAAAGAAACAGTGGAGGCATTTTAAATATAAACGAACAATCTGCTCTGGCGATTGCATCTCTGTGATGTTGCATAAAATCTAAAATTGAAACTGAGCAGAAAATGACTATATAGGCAGAAATGAAAATCACTAGCACCTCATTAACGGAGGAAACTGCATCGTGGTCAAACAATGTGAATACTGACAAATGAAAACTATAATTTTATTCTTCAGTTTTAATCTTTTAAGGTTATTTTAAGATAGAAAGTAAGTACATTTCTTTATTATTACTTTTAAATACAGAGACATATTATTTCCTGGAACAGCTCCGTGGTATACTAGTAGCCCTGACCCGACCCTTTTAAATTCCCTGTTTGTAGGGAAATTTTGCCCTCATTTTGACAGCATAAAGCACCTGATTACCCTAAAATTACATGGGGTTTTGTGAGATCCAGTCTAGAACACAGTTCAAGAAATAGACTTTTTGGAGATCCAGAAACTGACTGTGAGAAATAAGGTCAAAAGTTCCTGTCAGAGCTTATTAGATGACATCTCAAAGCCACTCCCCAAATAGATGTCTGAATTCCCTTTGGGAACTTCTTTACTTTTTCAGAGACTGTTCTATTAGCTCCTTCAGAAGTGTGTGACATCTAGACAAAAGTGCAGGAGAAGCATTTCTCTACTTAACTTTTTATTCATAAACCTTTTTATAAACCTGGGCTGCCACATTTCAGCCTCAGAAGCTGGGAAATGCTATCTTCATAAAGAGAGTCACAGCACCTGAAAGGGCTTCATGGACTAGTCCAGAGGAGAGTGACTAACCATGGTCACTGGCTGTGACTTCTCCTCCAAGCTGGAAGGGAATGGAGAATATATTAGAGGTCACTCTCAACAGTGACGATGGATACTTGGTTTAGTGACTGAAGAATCTCATATTAACCATTAGGAAACTGGATACTACAGAAACATACTCCACACTCCAGCCTCTCAAGCCACCAGTCTCCCTTTTCAAAGAAAGTCAGTTGAGAACTTGGCACAAACTCAGACTTGTGTCAGGGTACTGGATGCTGTTTGGTCACCTTTGGACCAATGCACGGACCGAAGACAGGACCTGCTGCACTGTGCGTTGAAGGGCTGGCAAAGTGCACCTCTGTTCTTCTGGGTTACGTTGTCCTGTGAGAGGTTGCAGGATTGTACAGGGTCATCCTTGAAGCAAGGTTTATAGAGAAAGATAATATCTTTTATCAGATCAATTGATATAGCTGGAAGAAACAAAGAGACAATCTTTCGGCCTGAAAAAACTTTGCTTTTTTCAAGCTATATCCATTGATCTAATAAAAGATATTCTCTCACTATGAAACTTGCCTTATTTATATATTTTAGACAATCATGACTACAGAAATCCTACCACTGCTTATTTTAACCACTCCAAATCGCCAAGGGTCCTTCCTCTCAGATCACAGACAGATGGTCACTGTGGTTAATTTTTTCTTCCACCTCCACAGCCCCTTTGGGTCCATTCCTCCTACTCAGACTGCTGGTATTAGTTATGAAACCATACAGCATGAAATGCAGATGGTTCCGAGGTATATTACCTTCCTTATAACTAAAATAAATAGCATTGTTCCCAGCTTTTTCAACACAGGCTTGCAGAAGGAAGGAAACACATCAAAGACCTTTCTTCCGCTAGCACTGCAAGTCCTCTACCAACATGTTCAACCCACATGATCTCACAGTCCACCTCCACAACAGGCAGCCTTGCCGTGCCCTCTCGTCCCCCAGCAATTCATCCTCTTCACTGTCCTCTCCCTGCTGGCACGGCACAAGATTGAGAACCAATCTGCATTTAAAAATATGCATTTTGTATATATTAGGATTACTAAATACCAAAATAACACAAAACACATCTCTGTAACTGCCTTCCTACAGAACTGCAAGTTGTGACTTTACCTGCTGCAATGTACCCAGATACATATGCATGTACACACACAGTTTGTGGAGTAGGAAAAAAGATTATTAATATTATTTAACTTCTAATACCTTAGCAGAAGTTCACACTATTTATGAGGTCATATAAGTGTTCATGTGATAGTTTGATCAATCAACAGATCAATTGCTTAACTAATCACGTCACCTTTAATCCTTTCAGGTTTATATCTCTTAAGACAAAAGAAAGACGCATCTTTCAAAAAATCTTTCAAAAAAAGCAGATGTATCAGCTGTTTCTCTGTCCCAGTTACTCAGCCTGCAGAATGGATGTGTTACAGCACACTATGCACAGCAAACATTGCTAACCAGCATCAACGAAATGCAGGACGCAGCAACCTACAAGTGAAAACCTCATGTCTGGCTTTCAGCAGGACCTGACCGAAGGTTTTGCAAGCACTGAACGCATTAATCCTCCCGATTTCAGGAAGACGAGAGGTTTCCTATACTGCCATCTCGCCCAGAGAAGGCACAGAGAGAAGGTACACTTCACTGCCCATGGATCATCCTGGCACAGAAAAGCGAAAGCTCCTAATGTCTTCTGTGGCTATAAAGGGTCCCAGCCCTGGAGAACAGCAACACAGTGATGCAGAAGCAGAGGCACAATTTGAAGACACTTTTCTAAAGGCAAGTCATGATCTAGGGAAGCTCACAGTCAGGAAAAAGGAGGATCTGCAAAGGGCAGGTGTGCAGAGCAGCAGGAGCAGCAGAACCACTGATATGAGATCCTTAATTCACAGTGAAAAATGATGAAGTTGCTAAGCCACTCTCCATCATACCTGAAGTCATAGCAGTCTGGTGAGGACCCCACTGACTGCAAAAGGGGAAACATAACCCCCAGTTTCAAAAAGGGAAAGAAGGAAGACCCAATGAACTACAGCCCAGTCAGTCTCACCTCTATGCCTGGCAAGATCATGGAGCAGATCCTCCTGGAAACTATGCTCAGGCACATGGAAAATAACGAGGTAATTGGTGACAGCCAACATGGCTTCACTAAGGGCAAATCGTGCCTGACAAATTTGGTGGTCATCTATGATGGGGTTACAGCATTGGTAGATAAGGGGAAAGTGACTGACATCATCTACCTGGACTTGTGCAAAGCATTTGACACTGTCCTGCACAACATCTTTGTCTCTAAATTGAAGAGACATGGATTTGACAGATGGACCACTCAGTGGATGAGGAATTGGCTGGATGGTCACACTCAAAGAATTGCGGTCAACGGCTTGATGTCCAAGTGGAGACGAGTGGTGTTCCTCGGAGATCGGTACTGGGACTGGCACTGTTTAAGATCTTTGTGGCGACAAGGACAGCAGGATCGAATGCACCTTCAGGAAGTCTGCCAATGACACCAAGCTGTGAGGTGCGACTGACACACTGGAGGGAAGGGAAACCATCCAGAGGAACCTTGACAGGCTTGAGAGGCGGGCCCGTGTGAACCTAATGAAGTTCAACAAGGCCAAGTGCAACATCCTGCACTAGAGTCGGCAATCCCAAGGACAGCTACAGGCTGGGCAGAGAATGGATTGAGAACAGCCCTGAGGAGAAGGACTTGGGAGTGTTGGTTGATGAAAAGCTCAACATGACCCCAGCAATGTGCACTTGCAGCCCAGAAAGCCAACCATATCGTGGGCTGCAGCAAAAGAAGTGTGACCAGCAGATTGAGGGAGGGGATTCTCTCCCTCTACTCTGCTTTTGCAAGACCTCACCTTAAGTACTACATCCAGCTCTGGGGTCCCCAACATAAGAAGGATATGGGCCTGTTGGACCACGTCCAGAGGAGGGCCACAAAGATCATCAGAAGGCTGGAACACCTCTCCTATGAAGACAGGCTGAGAGATTTGGGGTTGTTCAGCCTGGAGAAGAGAAGGATCTGGAGAGATTTTACTGTGACCTTCCAGTATCTAAAAAAAAAGCCTGCAAGAAATCTGAAGAGGGACTGTTTACAAGGGCACATAGTAATAGAACAAGGGGTAGTGGCTTTAAACTAAAAGAGGGGAGATTTAGATTAGATATGAGGAAGAAATTGTTCACTGTGAGGGTGATGAGGCACTGGAGCAGGTTGCCCAGAGAAGCTGTGGAGGCCCCATCCCTGGAAGTGTTCAGTTCCAGGCTGGATGGAACTTTGAGCAACTTGCTCTAGTGGTGGGTGTCCCTGCCCACAGCAGGTGGGTTGGAACTAGACAGTCTTTGAGGTCCCTTCCAACCCAAACCACTCTATGATTCTATGAAAGGTGCTTGGGGCAGAGGCTGGCACTTCTCCAATGCCAGAAGAAAATTGAAACACAGAGAAGTGATGGCAGGTCCATCCATCATCTTTGGATTTCTAACCACCTCATTCAGAGTGGACAGACCACGGTGAAAGTGGAATTGTTCATTGACAACATTCCTTACAACAGAAACTGCTGCTTATTTCAGTTGGGATCACATTTTGATATGAAGATCGATGAAGTGAGGCACCACAGGAAAGAGTTAAAGTAGTGCCGTTCATTTCTAGGAAAGTTGTATAATGAATAGAGAGGGCAGTAAGGACAGCAGGAGAATCCTCTCCAATAAAACTTTCCCACTCCTGCCAAAACAGCTATAGGTTGTGTTTTTCAGGAATTCATTTAGTCTGAATAAACTTAATGGAAAATTGGCCAGATGCTTGGGTCAGTGTAATTGTTGCAGCTCCCCAATCTTCTGGGTAGCCAAAGCTCAGCACAGGGTACACCAAAAGTGCCCGACATTCATCATTACTGACAGAACACATCACTGCTCACTGAATTTAAGGTTTTAGTGCTGCCTGAAGACCCACCCAAGTACACTACATTTAGCTTTCCTGCTGTTCAGTTGTTCTCTCCCTTCTTGAAATTAATGCGCAGGTTTATTAAAGTATTGTTGCAGCAGTGTACCTTACTTTTACTTACTTCTGGAAAAAGTTGCACTTTCTTCATTAATCTCACAACACACACAGACACTCTGAGTGTATACAATCAGTTTGCAAAATGCTGGGTGCCCTAGCTGGCTGAAAGGTGCTCGATGAATATCATAAATCATTCTTTATCTGCCTTGGTTCTTTTTATAAATAGCACATCTTGGCTTTGTATGTCCTAAATGCTTTGTACAATTTCTTTTGTTTAGGGGGACAAAACAGCGATAAGGATTTGTTTGTTAACAGGGAGAGAAAGACAGGTATTAATACTTCTGTGCTGTTGCTGAAAGCACAGTCCCAACAGGGGCTGCGTTTCCAATCTTTTGTTGTACAAAATATATACCTTTTTCACTAAGCTACCCAGGACGTTGTTTAAAGCTCAACACACACAAGAAATTTCATGTAAATTAGTCACCTGAGGGTACCAACATGGACTCATGATTGTAATAGAAACATATTGACATGGGCATAAAAAAAGGCTAATTAACTGCTTCCTTTCTGCCAATTGCACACTAGGTGCACGCTGCTGCTCAGCGTCTCCTGGGTTGCTGCAGACACGCCGGCATTACTCTTATTCCATGGAGTTCAGCACAATAGTTGCTTAAAAGGTTTGCATAGAAGCGTAGGGGAACAGCAGTATGAGGGGATGAGTGCCCTGCAAGCAAAGGGATAGAGAGTTCAAACCATATCCCCTTCCCTCATACGGAGCAAAGCTCTCTTCATGCATGCACCATTTCTGGAAAATCAGACTTGACTTCATATATTTTTCTTCCTCAGTACAAAGAGCCATTGAAATGCTGTAGTCCTATGCAGCATGGTTTTAGCTGATAAGAATAACCGCATGCAGGGAATTCAGGCCTTCATTTCAGAGGAAAACAGACTTTGTGGCATATTCTGACTGAAAGACAACCTCAAAGAAGGATGTAAACTCACAGCTTCTAGAGGTTAGCGAGACAATTCATCCAGGGACTTGCACACTCTGATTAGAGGATCTTAAGGTGTTAAGTAAAAACCTGTACGCTTCCATGAATGCAACTGAAGTAAGCTGAATTACTGAAGTAATTCTCAAGTGGTATAGGGCTTGATTGCCTTGTGTAGTGATTTGCACCCACACATGGTGAGTATCAAGCAGGTGTAAAACCCTTGCAATAGGAGAATAGGGAATGATGATTTAAGAGCATTTTAAATACACATTGCCCTCAACTTAGTAGGTATGAGAGTGTCCTAGAACGAAAAGTAGAAAAAATTCAATGTCCTTTGTGGCTATTAAGTCCTTTATGTTTGCAGGTGTCCTGATATTAATGCTTATTCTTCGAATGCACGAGAAAAGTCCATACCAAAACCCTGTTCTAAGTCCCACAAAGATCAGGAATACCTGAAATCCATTCCCAGGCTTTCTTGTTCAACCCCAATTTTTTGGTTTATAATCTTTTGGTTCTTTTGACATTTTTTTTCTGTTATACACAGCAGAAGATGAGCTCACTGTTGGTGATCTCCCTGTAATCATTCTGCATCCACAGCATCCCCTCACTCACATAAAAACAACCTTTATCTACCCATGAAGATGACGTAAGAGTGAGTGACTGCACAGGTCAGGTGAGTGATAATGGGGCCATAAGCCTTTCAGCTGAAGTCACCAGAAAGAATCCAAATTGTCTCAACACAAAATGAAAGCAAAATGAAAGTTGTTCCACTTTAATGACTTTTTGGTCAACTATGAGAAAGCAGTTAGTCACAGAAAATAAGTAAAACACATAAATAGAAAACAGTGCATTCATCTGACACCAATGTTACACCCAATAATGAAATCGGGTCTGAAAACCAAACTAGTTCTCACCTTTTATCTTCTAGTTAGGGAGGGAGATGCTCTGGTGGGAGGCAGAAACATGCATGTCTGTTGCCTGTGCAGTCCTCATTCTGAAGAAAAGCACAGGATTCAGTGTCTGGGCATGCAAAGCCCACACTAAAGTCACTACAAAACAGGGGAAGAGATGAAGGGAAGGCAGAGTACCAGAGAGATTCTTTTTTTGCTCCTCACAGAGTTGAAGCCCATGGAGGAGCAGAGGACCCTGCCTGTAACATCAGCTCCTGCCTACTTAGTATTTTCTTGCTACTAGATGGACATGCACACTTCTACAGTAAAGCTCTTTATGTGTCAGAGAGCACCAGAAGCAAAAAGAGTAATTTATAAGCAGCCAGCAGCCCTACAAAGCTAGCTCATTTCACATTTTTACGTTCTCCAAACTCATCTTAGAGATAACACTTTCCCTCTGGCTAGAAATTAAAACATATTTTTTCTCTCCCTTTTATTTCACTGGCTTCGAATAAAGCATTGTGAGAAAGATGGATGCAAAGATGGATGCTGTTGGAAACACACACTGAAAACGTTAAGAGTTAACAAAACACTGGCTAGGAACAGGAGATGAGGTTAAGGGCAATGACCTTCTTTTTGCTCCTGAAAATGTAGAACAAAGGTTAGCTGTTCTACTAACCCTGCTCAGTGTTATTTTTTGACTCCTCGCTGCCCAAAGAAGGCCTTGAAGCAAAAATATTGCCTCAAATCTCATGGCCTGTTTGAGGTGTGTGTTCTTTGAGAACCTCTTCCTTTCATCAGATACAAAGCAGCCGATGAATGAAGCCAGCTATCTTTGCAGAAATGAGAGCACACACACACTGGGCTTGGGGTGCTTGGAGCACTCTGGCAACCAGCAGCAACAATTAGGCAATTTATTTCTCCTGTTACATCCCTTCACGTTAACCACTGCATGCCCAGTTGGACTGCTCCAAAGAAAAGGGCCAGTGCTTAATTCCATTAACCATCACTGACTAAAACTCCGATAAAACAGGACAGGAGAGTAATGCTGGAAGGCATACGGATACGTCACTATCCTTAAAAAACCCTGCAGTTGACTGTAAAATAGAAAAGGAAGCAAATCTCTTGCATACCACCTCCCCTAGGCCTCCAGACTCATTCAGACTGGTGGGGCCTCTCTGAATTGCTTTCTTATTTTATTAAGAACAGCAGCGGCGATCTGCTTCCCCTGTCTCAGAGCTCTGCTAGATATTGGAGACTCGCTTTCAAACTGCAGACAGCTTTTGTGCGGGAGGATCGCTTGTCTCTTTTCTTCTTAGATGTCTGTCTTTAAATGAAATTGTAAGGCTGGCAGGACTGGACTGGAAAAGAACCATTAAACCTTGATAATTTTCTGCTAGAAGAAACACTTTAAGCCAAAAGGACAGTCAGATCAGGAAAAAAACATCCGCTTTGATAAGCTGGTAATTAAACAGCAAGCAAGCTGGTAAGGCAATGTGATCAGTCAACCATGCCAGCCAAGATGTTACTGTCAAGGGGGACAGCAAGTTTTAAAGGAAAATTCTGCTCATCACCTACTTAAAAGAAAGACAGAAGATGTCACAGATACTCCACTCCAGAGGAGAGGTCATGTGCAGAAAACTGGAAAGGATCCTGGTCTTACAAGAGAACCCAAAACACAAGGAACACGCCAAAGGAATGAGAAAATTGAAGCAGAGAATTTTTTTAGTATTTTATTGATTTTGTCACATTCCTTGTGACGTGTGAGCTGAAGAGCAACTGATTTGGAATCCCTCAGACAGCATATGAAGTATTTCAACTATCCCAGGGCAATCAGCTGGAGCAATCATAAAGCTGAAGATTCGGGAAACGATGGGTTTATATGGTATGTTTTGCAGAGATCAGAACTGGCCCTGGAGGCCTAGGAGACATGTAAAGTGATATGTGCCACAGGAGTTAAAGAAAGGGACAGTACAGAAATCTACAGAGAGGAAAGGTTTTTAAATTGCGTCAGCTCAGCCTGTGGAAAATGAGCAAAGGCAGGTGGGAGAGTCCATGAGATTCAGGCCTGTAAAAACAACCAATGTGCATGAATTTAGCTGTTAAGCTTTGCAGATCTTTCCCATTTCCATATGTTTGCTAATGCTACTGAAGCTGTTGCTACCAGTTCCTCTATCTCCTTCCTCGGTGGCAGTCTCTGAAACGAACTGTTCAAGGGACATTGGGGGACCCTTTAGTTCAGGGCTGAAACCTCTTCTCAGGAGGTGGTGGTCTACCGGCCGCTGCACAGCCCCACGCGCCTGCCAGGGAGAAGTGCGGAATCGAGAGATGCCCTGCGTTGGTGGTGTTTTGACAAATCACATGTTCAACCATAAAAGAGGTCACCACAAAGCCCAAGTGGTACAGTTGAGGAAGAATGATAAAATCCCACTTTTTTCCATTTTTTTCTATTTCTGTGCATGTCCACCAGGCCCTTTCCTGCCCAGCGGAGACTTGGCATGCTTGCCACCCATCAATGTGCATGCCAAAGGATCCCTATTCCTGGCAGGTTTGAGTGAAAACCAGATGCATGGCAACTGCAACCCACACGACATTACAATTTTGGTACATGACTACCCAGATATCTCCATTATCACCTATCAGAGAGATGAAGAGATCAGCACCTTTAGCAAAAAAAAGACAATTGTTTTACGGCACAAACTAAAAATATAACATTTTGTTCTTCATAACGGTATTAGGGCTTACAAAGTCCATGTATATAACAAAGACCAGGAGAGCTGGTCTATCATCTATTTAATGCGAGACACAGAGAGCCCAGAATAGGTTTTTCAGAGAGTCCAGATGATAGAAAAATACAAAAACCCCATTGAAATCACTAAGAATATTAAGTAATGACCCCTGACATGGCTAGAAGTTTGTGTTACCTCCAATGGATGCTGGATTAGACTCTTGTAGAGTTATGTGAATTATTGAAAGTAAATAATTTATTTAGAGGTTGATACTCTCGTGGTTTTTTTATTTTGTTATGAACAGACTAACTCAAAAAAATATGTTTCCTAGTCAATACTGACAAGTGAAGGTTTAGTGCCAACAAACCTGACCTATAAAGTGCATATTAAATGCCTTTTCTGGACAACTGTTATGTTTATGTGATTGATCATTTTATTCCCATGAAGCTGCCTCAGTTCTCTGAACAAGATGAAGGCCAATGGTGAGAGTGGGAAGTCAGTCCCTGCAGAAGTCTGTCTGTCTACTGGCAGATTGCATTGTCTTTCAACATAAAAAAATAATTTGTCAACAGGTAGCAAAATCATACTTACAAGGAAAAAAACTGTAACACATGGAAGAGGAATAAATATGAAATAAAATAAAATTTGTCAAACTGTTTCTGAATACTTTTTGATACCATTCAACTCCTTCTGGTCATAAATTAGTAGCAGTACAATTCCCAGACCAATTCAAAAAAGAACAAAATATTTTGAAGGGTATCCTTAAAAGGTACCATAATGATATGAAGTGTGTATTTAGGGAAGGAGCATTTGAGAGTCTTTGAGATATCAATGTGGCATGTTTTTATTCCTGTCATTATAGGTTATAACAAATTTCCATAATAGTGAACCAGACCAGCTATTGGAACAGCAGGCCATTAAACAGCATCCTCTCAGGTACAGTGGTCTGTCAACCAGGGTTCAAGACTACGGATGAAATGATAGACCAAAGATAGCATCCGGAGAGAGAATTACTGGCAGAAGTAGGGAGAATCAGGAAAATTAAGACCCGTGATAAATAAAACCAAGCTGCTGTTGTTCTCGGTTATTAGGACAGCAATGAATGACATTCAGTTCCTCCTCCTTCAGGATTTGCCATCTCTGGTCAGGCCACTGGGAACAAGTCTTGAACTCCTCTGCTGACTGAGGCTTCAGAATAAGGTGATGGTGTACATGGCCAACCAAATAATAAGCTGTGGTGTGCACCGGGGGTAAAAGGACGTCCGTACTGGCTTCTGCACATGATCAAAGTCCACGTGTTGAATGAATTTGCCTCAGAGCCTCCTAACATGCTTCAGTCAAACCCACATATTGAAAGAGATCTCAGTGGAGAAGGAGGGTGGAGATATACACCTTCTGTTCCTGCCATCGGTATCAGTTTAATTCACACATACACACACACACCATTGCTAGCATATTTTGCTACAGCATTTCATCAGGGCTGTAATAATAGTGATTCTGACTAAGCGCTGGAGCTAGCCAGTACCAATCTCTATTACCTTCATAACTTCTGTTCTCCCACTGTAGCTACACAGTGAGGAAACAGTCTTATGAGCTCCCCCTCGATGTACTGTTAAAAAGTGAAGTGCTTCTCCAGAGCACTTCCCAAACTTATCGTAGTCCAAGATGTTATTCTGACTTACACCAAATATAGAATCATAGAATCATTAAGGTTGGAAGAGACCTCAAGGCTCATCTAGTCCAACCGTCTCCCCACCACCTATTACCCACTAAACCATGTTCCTAAGTACCAGATCCAACCTTTCCTTAAACACCCGCAGGGACAGTGACTCCACCACCTCCCTGGGCAACCCATTCCAATGCCAAATTCCATATATTGCAAATCACGTGGCAGAGCCTGCTGGAGAACCATAGGAGAGAAAAGAAACTACAGATGGATGACAGGGCAGGGAGGAGGGGAACAGGAAAAAAACATTTGCAAATGTGTAAGGATGCTTCAAAGCTACCAGGTTCAGTCCAAGTTTCAGACTCTTCCAAATGCAGAAGGATTTGAATCTGTAAAATATAGCTTCAAATTCATACTTAAACTTCTCCTCCAAAACCTCCGAGGACTTTGAGGTTTAAGGTTTGTATTCAGGCATATGGACTTCAAAACTCATAGAAGTTTCCTTGTCACTCTGAATAGTTTGAAATATTAACGACCAATAACATTTTCATTATCGCTGCTACAGTTTCTCCCAGAGCAGGCAGTAGTTTCTCAGTCTCTGTTTTCACATAAGCCACAGAGCTTCTTGAGTGTTGGCTGCTAAACACTTGATTATTATCCTGTGGGCTTGTCCCCACCTTTTCTTTTATGTACGCTCACTGTGTATCTGCACAGAAGACGGGATGTATATTTTGCAGCATGGTGTTTTAGCATGTGGCTCAGCATGCAGAACGGAGGCTCTCTAGTCTGACTGTCAGTGTTCCCAGCATCAGGACACAGCTAAATAGCTCTCAGGATAGTGCTTATTAGGTTCCACCGAATAGCCAAGAGGAGCAATACATTTCATAAGTGAAAACATTCACCAGGTGGAAAATACTCATCACTAGATTTAAGCAAGGACACATATTGCTCTGAAAATACTTCCTAGCAGCTATTAGGAAAAAAAAGGTACAAAACCACATCTGCATTCATACTGTCTGGCTTCATCTTCACTGCAGGGAACATGCATCCTGCAGCGCACCCCAAAGTCCTGGGTCCACCTAAGTGGGGAAACCACTGCAACCCTGTCCTTCCCACCTGCCTGGGCCCACTGCTAAAGGAAACAGGAATGAGGTGGGAAATGACATCTGCTCAGGCACTACCATGACAGACAGTTTTAACACTGCCAAAGCACCCACTGCAAACAGCTATGAAGGGTTCCTGATTGTATGTTTTAGATATACGGGACCAAATCATGTTCCTTTTATACTGAGCTTTTCATCTGCACTGCAGAGGTCTGAAAGTGGCCATTCCAAACTGCCAGCTGCACACCATGACTCCTGAGACACACAACTAAACACTTGAATCCTCTGAGTACGCTGGAAAGCATAAATGGAAAACAAAGGTGACGACCAGGCATTAGGATACACTGTAGCTGTACAACTCAGAGCTGCTTCCTGATGTAAAGTTATCGCAATGTCTTGATTCATAAAGAGAGGTTTTCTGGTACTTACACTATATTTGAGAATCTTTCATGCCCCACTGAGTAAATTTGCATGATACAGAACTTATTAACGGCAGAATGGTCCTACATAATGTGTTTTTGTTTGGTTACCATAAAGCCTTCTCAGGACTGCTTTAGCACAGAAACACATCCTTTTTTAGACCATGAGGCTGTTGAACTGAATTCCCATTTATTGCCAGTGTGAGCACTAGGACAAACACTGACAGCAGGAGGAAAGCTGTAGGGATCTTCTTGGGGCATCTAGTGTGAGGGGGATCTTCTGCAAAACCAGTTCCCAGAACAACCCATGTTTGCAGGGTGAGAGGCTCGGAGGTTCATGGTGGAAGCGTGTGCACCAACAGGGACACAGGGTCTCGAGGAATTTGCCTTCAGAAAGAGCTCCACCAAAACAGAGATGGAGAGCGCCAGCTCCTGACAGTGAGGAATAAATAGCAGCTTGGAGACAGTCTGAAGGAACCACTGAGAGTGTCAGGTCAAGAAACGAAATCTGTGAGGAGACCAAGAAGTGATGAAAACCGCCGTGCCAGAGGCCATGTAATCAGTGCCTTCTATCCGCACCCCTGCAGAGGGGAGGCACCGCTGGTGCCCTGCCAGAGATGGTCCACATCCACAGGGAGAAAGATCTGTCGCTGCCTGGTCCTCCTCACTGCTGTAGTCAAGAGGGTGGTGTTGGGCTGTAATGAGCCCTCTGACACCAGGGTTTAGCACAGCACTGCATCCCCATTTGCCTTGCTGCTGCCGGTGCATAGACAAGCCTGCGATACGTTTACTGAGACAGGGAATGCCTTTTGTTACACACACACTGTCCCTACTTGGGGTTTTTTGTCTTTTGCTGCTGATGCCTGCCCTTGATGAGACTAGAAGTCCGATTTTCATATGTCAGTGGTTTCACTTCAGGATTTATTAAGCATGCTTAAATAGCACATAGTCAATAATGCCAAATCAAGACAAATATTCATTTAAAATGTAAAAAAGAGGTTTCAAGTCAGCAAAAGTCAATGATACATGGGTTCCCACTCTGGGGAGTGCACTGGCCTGATAGCACCAGAATAGATGTCCCATCCCAGAAGCATTGTTTCAGTTTCTCTTGACACTTTAGGATTTCTTTACAGTTTTTGTTTTGATTGCAGTGTCATGTTTATCCTTCTTTTAGAAATAAAAATAACAACCAGAGTTACACACATACAAAAGGCATTTCACACCCCCAGGTCCTGAGAGATTTAGAAATAGCATGTAAGTCATCCCAGGCCAAAAACTTCAAATGACTAGTGTTTCGTGAATACATGGGACATGGCAGGGCAGCACTGAAAAGGCCAGGTTTTGCCTTATCACTACCAGCTCCAGACGTGACTGTAGCATGGCAGGAGAGTTCATGCTCTGCGGCTTGCCTGCAAGCGGTGCTCAGCCACCTCGCAATGGATGCAGTCAATACCAGGCATTGCTGGAAATCCCATAGCTGATATGAAAAGGTTTATGAGCACAACGTTCACTGCTGAAAGAAAAATCAACACTTTCCAAATTGCTCTGCCTGTAGTGTTCCAGGTACCATGATGCTTGCTCTTCACTCGTGCACTCTTATTGATATGGCAAAGCTACAAGACCCTTTGAATTGCAACCATGATTATTCATGCACCACCTAGCACTTGGCTGTGGTTAGGTTTCCTTGAGAATGTGTGAGAGGCCTAAAAAGGAAAGATCCTGTATAGAAAAGTGTCATGCCACAGAAAAGTCCTTCTATGGAGGCTGTCTTCTCAACAGAGGAACACGGTTAGCACGTAGCTTGAACAAATTGCTGGAGATCCATGGTGAGACTCCAGTCACAGCTGCAGTTAGGACCCAACTAAGAGAAGAGGGAAAAACACCTACAGAGTCTGATTGAAACCCCAGAGGACTGACTTCGCAGGGCTTTGCCTCTTGCTTTACAAATCCTCTCAGGCTTGATTTCCACATCAGCCAGGTCTGCATGATTTTACATCGTTATGCAGCATAGTGTATGAGTCAGAATGCGTGTAGAAGCTTCCTAAAGGTTTTCTCTTAGGTTTCTGTAAAGCACCACGTACTTAAACCGCATTTCCTAAATCATAAACAAATAAATACATAAGACTTCCTGATTTATGCTCAAGGTGTTTTTTTAATATGAAGGTCACCTTGAAAGCTGCAGTGTAAAGAGCTATCTCATTTTATCTCTAACATCGCAGTCCTGTCTCTGCCTACAGTAGCAAAAGATCCTTACCACATGAAAAACTCATTTTTAACTCTTGTGTAAAATTGACCTGTCATAGATTTTGAATATGCAGCCATGATCAAAGAGCACCTACCTGGCCATGTCGAAGAGCTGGCTGGGTAGAAAAGTGCAATATCCCTTGGCACTTTGCATACTTCTGAAACAACTTTGGAGAAGCAATATGGTTTTGGAGATATGGTGGTGGCCCTGCCGTTCAGGAGACCTGCGTTCTATTCCTGGCTCTGCCACTGGCCTGCTGAATGACTCAAGACAAATGACTTCAACACATCTGCCAAGTTTCACAGAGCAAGTGCGAGACTCACGATCTCCCATTCCCCTCCAGGCTGTCTCTTCACAGCACCTGCATCCCACACATTCGCAGCATAGTCACAGCCTCTCTTCTACATCTTGGTCCCTGATACAAGCTGCAGCTTACCAGCCCCCCTCCTGACATGTCAGCCTGCTGTGTCTGGTGTACAGGGTCCCAAAGCAGGAGGGAGGGTTCAGTGCTAGAAGACACATTTGCCAAAAGCACCTATCTCATCTCTCTCCACGTCTCAAGGCCTGATGTGGCGAGGAAGGCTTCCTTCATGGGGCACAACTCACGGACTACATCAGCTGTGCACACTTGGTGTTGACCTGCATGTATCTCACAGCAATGTGGGAAGTCAGGAAGTTCACTTCCATTTGTGGGCCTCTATTTTTCCTTCTACCACTTCCACTGACATGAACAATCACTTGGTAGAAGGATCACACTTCCCATGGTCTGCACAGCACAAAGAGGCTCCAGGTCTCCCAAGGACCCCAAGTCCTTCTGTGCCTTTATCACCACGGATTCATTTTCCCACCCAGTAGACCCTTTCTCCACAAAACCATCTCTGTAGCCACTGAAGTACATCACTAGTGATCCCATTTCACAGGGTTAGCACTAATTATTTGCTGGGTGACTTTTGAAAAGTATTTTCTTGTCCTGGGCTTATGTATCTTCAAAATACAAACCCATCAGTAGGAAGTGAGCACTGTAATATTTGACTGGAAAAAAAAAATCCTACATGTGAACTATTATTATCATTATTGTTAAATATTATGATAATTTCATTAGTTACCCTGGCAGAGGAAAATACGTACTATGAATAGGAGGCACTAGGGGATTCTCTGCCCAGCCTGATAGCAGTCTCTCTGTAAACATGGACTGCCTGCAGCATGTTGATTTTTGTTTACCTTTCACAATGGAGAGGTAGAACTCTGATGCACCAGTCTCTTGATTTTTTTTTCCACAAAATGGTGTTACAAGCAAACATAACTACCTGTGTGATTTAAATTAGGCTTCTGTGCATAAATTCATTAATGCTGCTTTGCATTTGGTGTTGCTTGAAATCCGCAGAATTCTTGGTGGGAGAGAGGGGATGGACATTCTCTCTCATTTTGAGGGGAGAAAGAGCCCATAGTAAGCAGCAGGATGACCAGCCCTTTCTGAAAGAAATTTTAGCCACTGCTTTCATCATATAGCAACAAGGGGGATATGTTTTCTTCTTAAAGTAACTTCTTAAAGTTACTTTACATAAAGTGTCTCCCCACAGTCGCTGGATAGTAACAAAAGAGAGGAAAATGTGTTTCATCAGGTCATCAGCACTATAAATGGCAAATCCACAGGGGGAGAGAGGGGATAATAGAGCATGCCTTGTTGGGGGGAGAATCTCAAAGGGAACCTCAACCATCATTGGAGAAACCCACACAGACTTCTCTCAGCAGTGCTTTTTGTTCTACATGTAATAACTGAAATGCCAGCAAAGGACGTCACTGAACGGGCACTGTACTTACACAGAGAGTGAGGAGAGTGAACCTGAAATGTCTGAAAACTACATGATGATGATACAGAAAAGGGAAACAGAAGGAAAGAGCTGTCTGAAAGGAGAAAAACCTGTGGCCAAGAGATAACAAGTTCGACATCACAGAGGAAGCCTGTTTCAGAGGTGAGAGTTTGAGACCCAGGACAGTGCCCTGACATAGGAAACGTGTATTGGCTCCAAGTGTCCCTCAGCAGGGAGGAAGAAGTGGGAAGGTGGGACAGGCTGAGGAAAAAAGTTCACTTGCCTCTATCCAAGAACATCTGCATCCAGGAAACAAAGAAAACAAGAATTTTCTTTCCTTTTAATGAAGGACATAAGTTCAAGCAAAAGCTCAAAGGCTTGATAGAAAAGAGCCAAAGCCCTATAACTGAGAGGTGGGATCAACCAACCACAGAGGCTTCTCTTAAATCCTTGTTGTTTTATTCTTATCTCTGAGAGGAAAGTAGCTTTTTACCACAGTTTGTACCAGTCTAAATAATCCTCGGTATTTGAAAACCGTGAAACGTGTAGTTCCTCCACCCTGGCTTTAAAATAGCATCCACCAGACTATAGAACAGAGACTATTCACCCCACTGATCTTCATTCATAGGTAAGCCAATAGCAAGAAAACACTCATTCCAGGCCAAGCCTTATTCCTCAAGCTTGCATGTACATTCCTTTGGGAAGACTGCTCAGTCCATGCTCATGCAGCCACAAGGAGCCAGGAGATCCTCAAGCCTGGAGCTTGAGGTCCACCTCAACCTTACTCTGCACAGGAGTTTGTGTCTCTGCAAAGCATGCATCAGCAAGGATCCGGCAGCCCTTCTCAGCAAGCTCCCACCACTTACCAACAGAGCGGATCCACAGGGATGCCATTCCCTGCTTCATCCCAGTCCAACAACTCACAGCTGAGTATCAGCACAGCAGTGCTTTCCCCTCGTTTAGGTGTTTGTGCTGGATGTTAAACTACTTCCTATTTTGTGATCTTCTATTTCTGTAATGCTGCCAATCCACACTTACTGCAGGCTGTTCTCAATGGACTTGGAGATTTATCTGGGGAAGCTTCTGGTTGTGCAGTGTACGAATCCTAAACTCTGACCTTGGGAAGGCAAAGTGTGTTGGTAGCTCTGTCAATATTTCAGGTCACTAACAGAGGTTATGGTCTTCCTCTGGGGAACACAGCCACAGAGTGGTGAGCAAAGGCTCCTGTGGCTGGGTTATTTAAGAGGGTCAGGATACAGTTATCTAACTGTTTACAGATAAAGACCTGCAACCCAGTTAGCTGTGCATGCCTGTGAGAAGAGGGAAGAGCAGACTCCAAGGTCTCCTGAGAAGCAAGAGTGCTGTAGGTCTTCCCTGGGCAAGGCAGCATTCCCCTCTCACAGGCTTAAGGTTTCAGACTCCTTACTCAAAGGTGAGGGAGTAAAACAAAAGCACTGAAGAGATGGGCATGACAGCAAAGAGAACGGAGGATTACCAGGCTCTAGCAAAGCCACAGGGAACCCGCTCACTTGAAATGTGAAATGAACAACTCGCCAAAAATATGTGCTGTGGATATAGGGTCTTGTTGTCAGCCCCTTCACTGTTAGCTATCGATTTTACAGTATTTGTAAGATTTATTCCCTTTTATTTGTGCCAGGGGAAATTAGGCTGTCAGGATCTATTAACCCGAAACAAGCCATTATCCCTCTCATGATTATCGCCTTCCAGGGCTGGCTGCAAAGTGCCCCCAGGCTTCGTCTGCTGGGGAAGGAGGCTGCTGGCATTTACGTGCCTCTCGCTGCCTGTCCCGCTCAAGGATCCAGCTGACAAACCTGCAGAGGACAAAGCCAGCAACGCCTGCCTAAACCCGTGTGTCCCCCTTCACCACTGCTTGCCCAAGGGCCAGCAACAGCGTGCCCAACTCCTGCAGTCCCATTGCAAAGCAATGTCCTCATAACAAATGGTGACAGCCCCAGGGCGGTGTGCGCCCACTGCCAACCAGAGGTACAAGCTGTGCGTGACTCAGGAGGACTTAACGCGTTCAAACTCAAAGGCAATACATGCTTTTCCGTTTACTTTCTTACAGTGGTTTTATCTGCTTGCTTTATGAGAAAGCAGAATATCAAAAAAGATAATCTTAAATCCACAGGGATGTAAAGCTCCCCAAAATACAGAAACTAATTTGCTAAACACCACCAGAATGGTTCTCTCTCTCACCAAATTTTGTTTGAAAAGTGCGTGCAGGCTCATTAGTGGCACTTCGAAGAGATCAGGGACTTCAGTCTGGGCCTGACCTCAGTAGAGGCAATTTTGTAGAGCACAGCCGTCCTCAGGGGCTGTGTTAATGCGCCTACTAAAACCCCTGCTCCACACATTCTGCGTGGGATTTTCAAAACCCCTTAAACTGGTCAAATAAAAATCAGTCACCCTTGGATCAGAGCCATATGCTGCTCCCCAGTGGCAAGTATTTCCATACCGAACCGCAGCTCTCAAATTCCAGCCGGCTCAGCACCAGCCAGATGCACTAAATAGGAGTTGTGAAGCACAGAAAATTAGGAAGCACAAACCTGGAAACAGGATTCATGCTCTCTCAACTTCTAGAGTTGAGTGCATTTCCCCAGGCAACAGAGGCGATTTGACTGGTGGAGCGGCAGGCACTATGGGACACACTTTTCTTACCTTACGTTTTTCAAGCCATGTGAAAAGCAGCCTGTGCTTTTAAAACCCTTTTGAGGCCTACCCAGTTGACTGCAGAGTGAAGTTATTCACTCGCGAACACTGCCTAGCTCCTGAGCTGCACACTTAAGCCCAGCAAAACCACTCTACAGTGCAGGCTCGGTATGTGATTTTCAGCATTAATAGTGTGGTCAAATCAAACCAAATTTTCTCTGGAAAAAGGCCACACATCACTCTTCAGTGAGGAATATTTCCACCTTGAATCACAACTTTCAAACCTTTGCCATTACAGAAAACAGCTTAAGAAAACCACCACCACCACCTAAATTACATCCCCCCTCCACCCAAGCCCCGTTTTTACTTTTCTCAGGAATAACTCAGTTAACTTTGCTCTTATTTGGAAAGATGGGGCAGGAAAGAAAAAAAGAAAAAGGAGTAAGAAAAGAAAGGAAAAAGCTTTATTTCAGACTAGAAGCCAAGTACGACCAATCTTTGCCGATGCAGCATGCCTCCCAGGTTGATTCGGAAAACAGGACTTCAAAATTTAAAGCACCTTGATAATCTTAAGAGCAATTCTAACTGCACCATCCCCTATTGAAAATGTTCTTTCTCTAGCATTCTTATCTACTTAAAACTCCTGGTGGTTTTGGGAAGAGAGAATGTGGCAAGTACATCAAGGCATATGTGTGTCGGCCACCGTTCTGCTAAGCGAATAAGAACAGCCAGCTTCCTCCTAACAGCTGGTTACCAGATTTGGCACTGCAGGCAAGAGCAGCTCCAACTGGGACTCAACCACTGCAGCCAGGCCATAACTCCCTGGGAAAGGCTGAGCTGCACCATCTGGGGTTGGCTCACATTTTGCCACAGGGTCATCTGCATTCCTCTGATGTTCAGCCTCGCTCTGCACACACACGTGCAAGAAGCTAAAAATAAAGACTGCATGTCCTGTGGATGTGGTTGGGGTTTTTGCTCCTGACAGCAAATGGGGATCAGCCCTGTAAGTTCTGTCCAGGAGCAGGTATATTGCCAAGCAAGCCACCAAGATAGTGTGTTTCCATGCATGTGATAGCAAGCAGCAGGGGGACTGGATTAACAATAAAACTTGTAGAGCAAGTTCTCATCATGCATTTGAGGCTCTGCGAGCTGTGAGCATTATAGTCGTGCTCACGATCAGGATTTGACTGCTTCTGCAAAAAAAAATGATATCCTGGAGTCACTTGTAATGAGGCACTCCCAGTGCAGTCCTGATTGCATGGACTGTAAAAGCCCAGCTGGGATCCTCAAGGGTAGCCACCACCCCAAAGCCACTTTGTCCTGGGGATGTGTGAACTGGACCTAATGTGTTGTGGAGCTTGTACCATTGAAGTGCTCTGGGGAGATTGGAAAGGAATGGTCTCTGACACACCATTCCTCATTTAATTCCCTCTGGAGCAGGATGGTGCCAGAGCTGGCCAGAGTAATTAAGCACACCATCTGGGCCTCGGTGTCTCATGTACACACAGGCTAAGCCCACATCTTGTTAACCCTTTTACATCCACAGTCATTCACTGAGATAAGTTCTGCACTAGGATGGACAAAAATTTGGAGTAGGCATAAGGGATGCAGCTGCAGAGCCTTAGGCAGGCGCACTCAGCACTGCTGGGATGAAGTAGCCCAGTTCAACCACTGGAAGGAGCGAATGACCCAAGGGTGAACCGGGTGCAATCCAAAAACAATCAGCCACAATGCTAAAAACAATGATTGTGATCTTTCAGACTTGTCAGCAGCGGCAGTCAAACCTTTTCATAGAGTGAAATTAAACCAAAAAAACCAACAGAAGGAACTGCCTCACCAAGAGCAGGAGACTGGCCAGATCACAGCTGTCTCTACTGAAGGGTTTCCCAGGTTCAAATGTTGCAAGTCAGGTGATGAGCCAGTGTCTAGATGGTGTACTGGAGATAGAAAGCAGCAGATGTCCTCACAAGAGAAACTCAGAGTGGAAGCAACGGATGGGTATCCTTGTGTACAGAGCTCATATGAAGGAGAAACTTTGGGGATTGCTGATGAAAAAGCTTTGAAAACCCCCACTGCAATTTGTTTCACTCTAGTCAGAAAAACAGAATTTGCTTTAATTATCTTAAATAGAAATTAGGTTATACCAAGACTCCTCTTAATTTAGTCTACTGACTTCCCATCCTACTAGGAAGACAGTCCTAAAGGGCCAAACTTCAGGTAGCCACAGAAGGAGCAGGATACCATCACCCAGATAATGCAAGCGGTCTTCAGGAAAACCTCAGCTAGAGAGCAGATCAGAAGTACTGAAAGACTCGTTTATTAAAACATATGCTTTTGATCACACAGAAATGTTTGTGAGATTTTCAGAATGACTAGCTGGATTTGAGAAAGTGGAGGAGGCAGTCAGAGAGATCTCGGGCTTACCAGATTATGCAGAGAGATTCAGGGCTGAGGGTATGACATAGGTCATGTTGAGAAATTATGGAAAGAGTAAATAATACATAGCTAACATACAGGATTGAGGGGAGGAAGATTAGTTCTGGCAGAAAATCCTACAGAGTCTGAATCATGATGTGAACTGTCCTTACATGTGCAAATACCACAATCCATTCCAGCAGTAACAGGCCAACCCATGACAGTCTCCGGTAAGAAAAACACCTCTTAAGCCCTGCCTGCATTAGAACAGTGCTAAGGCTTAAGGAACAGCCCTTTACTTCACCCTCAAAAATGCTTCACTGGAAAGTGTGTAGAAGCATCTTGGCACTGTCCAAAAAAACAAGTAACCCAGGGAAAATGAGACAGCACCTGATAAGCACACCGAGCTCTTAACCAGCTGAGAAACCCCACTGTCCTTTCCACCTCTGCTCAGACATGCAGCAGTGGACAGACAGAGAAAAGGCAACTGAGCAGTTTATGAGTACACTCACATCTCCAGGCCACGTCATGCAACTTTCTGGCTAATCAAATATTCCTCAGTGGTTCTAGAAGAGGAATTATAGTAAAATCCTGGGTTTATGTTCTGTTACCACACGCTGCATCTGAACAGCTTAGGAAGTCAGGCAGCAGCTTCCTCCAAGGGACTCCAGGAACACAGCCTACACATACAAAGGAGGGAGAGCACTATCTTGTTTCCCTCTTCTACTGCCAAGGCACGCATTAAATGTGTTCCTTTATTTTAGTAAGTCAAGAAGCTGCATCTCATTCCCTTACAGTCTTGTTCCTTAATATGTGCTCTGCAGTCTATGATATGCTTGGGTGCCTTGACAAAAAGGAAGAGCAAAGGAGGGAAACATGGAACCAATAAATGATGTGCAGTGGCAGACACTGCTGAGGTTGCAGGGAAAAAGTACAGCCTAGTGGGTAAAGCAAGCACGGTCAGAAGAGTACATTCTTCCCGACTTACAATGTGGTTATGGAGCATCCCACCTTCTTCACCTGTTAAAGGAGAGCAATAATGCTAACTTACCACAGGGCTGCATAAAGATGAGCAATTAGTCTTTGGAGAGTGCTTTGAGATCTTAAAATGGAAGTTATTATGAAACACAACGCCACTGTTTTCCACAGAGGATCATACAGATGAATTTTAATGGGAACAGGTATATTGCCTTCGTGTGGTACATCTATAGCATGCTACAATCTGTTTAGATCTATATTTTATTCCAGGAACATGAGACGGAAGATTTAACAATGGTAGCACAATAGGAACAAATGAAATCCCAGGGCCTTTCTTCATCACCAGATCTTCCTCTGAAATTCCTATTTATTGCATTTTTCCCTGCAGCAAGAAAACCACAGGAGCAGTAGCTATTACTGTTCCCATATACAAACCATATTAGACAGCATTTACAATATTAGCTGTCAAATAATATCCTTTCCACTACCACCCACTCCTTAATATACACCCACTGATGTGAGAAAATGAAGATTTGGGTATTGGGAAGGGGGGAATCTCTCCAGGTAGCTGTGGCTGCAGACTACGGTATCATAGGATCATAGGGATAATATCTGCAGAGCATGTGATGGAGAAAGGCAGAACTGAAAAGGAAAGATAAAAGGGCAAAACTTGAACTATTTTCTGCGGAGACTACTGTGTTTCAATTTTCTAAGGCATATTTCTGTCATGCTGCTGCTAACTGCCTCTTTTAAATGACGTGAAAAGCCATGATCTTTATTTGTATTCCTGCAAGAACCCGATTGCTCAAACAATGCATAATTAAAAACATTTTTTTTTTTTGCAACCAAACATAATATATTTTATATTTACATAATAACTTTCAGCCTAGGATCTCAAAACCGTTTGCAAATAATAAGAAGAATTTGGCCTCTTAGTATCAGCAGAATACAGCAAAAAGCTGCAGTCTCTTTATACCAACAGAACAACTGAGGTACAAAGATGTTGTGCTACTGGGTTATGGTCACAGAGGATGGTGGCAGGATTAGGAGTGGAATCCAAGTCCTCTGACTCCCAGAGCCATGAAAAAACAGTGTCGCTACCCTCATCTTCCATGTGTTTCACCCTGATCAATCACATTCCCCACAGCCCCGTCTGCTGCCACAAATACGCCAACTCCAGTGCAAGCACAGCTTGCCTTGGACACTGACACACCTCAAAACACGCCTGCAGTTCCCCATGTGCCCTCAGGTATTGTGCAAGCACAGGTCTGCCTTCCCTTGCACACGACAACTTGCTGAGAACTTCCCTATGACAAGTGAACACACGAAACAGCTACAACACCATCTGCAGCAAGGAGATGGGGAAAGGACCACCTCTGGTCTCTCAGACCACACAACAAAGTCCTGTACCACTGCAAGGACCATGTGACGAAAGGGAGACCAAGCCGAACTGATGGTCCCAGCCCTCAGGGGCTCTTACTGACTTCTGAAAGGAAGGGGAGGGTGGAAAGTGATGTGCGTGACTCAGCAGCTCCTTAGGCTGCAGAGCAATCCTCACCGCTGGAGCCATGTCTGAGCTTTGTTTTCCATGTGTGATTTCTCATGGAGGGCTCTCTGGTATAACGAAATGCTAAACCAGTTTGTTTAAAAAGAAAAGCAAACTGTCTCCTGGGACCATGCGGAGCCGTTCTCATGGGCGTGCAGTGACTGCAGCATGCCACCAGGCCAAAATGGTGGCACTTTGAAGAAGTCCCTTTTGCAGTGATGCAGATGACCACACACGGCACAAGGCAGCAAGGGATCAGAATCTATCCCCCAGACATTTTTTTCTGAAGAAGATAAACCTGCTGTCAGCCACTGAGAAACCTCTCACGTCTAGAACTACCAAAAAAAAAGGAGTCTGGCTAGTGACTTGAGGGCACTCCTGCAGTCCTGTACGTGCCCATCCTTTCACATACACCAGACCACACAATCAGGACAAAGCTGTTATCTTCAAAAGACAAAGCTTCTCTGCATGAACACACACACTGAAAGACACCTCTAGTTGTGCTGACAGCTTTTACGCTCTCTCAAATTGCTTCTGCAAATGCAATTGTTCATCTTCTGTCACAACACGAGGAAATAAGTTTGCTCATTAGTGGCAGTTTCTTAATGGGGAAGAGGGATTAGTATCAGCATTTAACACAAAATGAGGGTCCACTTCATCGTCACAGTCAATTCCACCCAGGACCATGGGACCTAAGCAGCCTCCTGCCCTCAAGTCCATTGATCCAGTTCCTACATCTTAATGAAAAACTGGACTGAGGAGAAGGAGGGAGGGAAGGAGGGGAAGCAAAGGCATAAGGTCAGAAACTATGTCAAGTAGAAATTACTTCAGGGTACCCTTCCACACTACTGGGATTACTTTTTTTTTCCTTAACTGTTTCGCTGCTGGTATTTCTGCAGCATGCTGGGCTACTCTTCTACGGTGAGAATAAAATAGGATGGTGTGAACTAAAAAGGATAATCTAACATTTAGGATCTTAACCACCCATCCAGATAACATCAGTGTCATCATTAATTTCATCTCAGGAACATTAAACTGGAAGGAACTTCAAGCACTAGATTCAGCTCCATAAAGGGTAAACATGAGACATCCCTTGTGTTACAAAGTTACAAAAGTACACAGAAATCAGTATTCTGGTAAAAACTAGATGAAATTTAATTTTACTGGTAACTACAGCATCAACATTTGAAATAATTCCAAAAATAAACATAAAGGAAAAGTTTTTAAATGAACTTTTAATTTAGAAATGAAGCTTTCTTCAAAATTTCTTGGGGAAAAAAAAACCAAAACATTTCAATTTATAAAGCAATGCTTGCAGGAGTTTCCATCCATATATGAAGCTATCAAACTTGCTTATTTTGCTCACCTAGCCATCTTTTGAAAGGATTTTATCATTAATTTTTTCCCCCCAAAAAAAGCAACCCTCAGTCAAACACCCAGAAGAGACTGCAGGGTGCTGTAGTATGGGTAGAAGAAGCAGTTGCGGTGACTAGAAAGCTGGAGCCTGTCCATAAAGCCTTTACATGAGCCAGCCAGCAGCCAGGGGTAACCTTACTTTGGGTTCAAAAGCTGAAGCTGTGCCTTGGGTTGCTAACCCTGTGCTCCAGTCCTGGTGTGGGCTACAGACCTTCCACTCACTAGTGGTGTGACCACTACCTTATCAAAAACTGTGCTTGAACTAGCTTGCAAAAAAAAAAGTGTTTTCAGTTTCCCATAGCTAAATGTCACTGACAAGAACAAGTTAAAAAAACACTTCATGAAGCTCTCTTTAAAAATGGCAGGAGTTTTTATTATACCCAGGTTAAAGCACAGCTCCGCACCATGTCCCAGCACTGGGACTTCACCTCAGCAAAGAGGCCACCCAGGCAGATGACAACCAGTGTAACCACTGCCCACCTATTCCCCAGTAAATCCTCTCCTGATTACGTGTTTACAGGAATATGGTTGGACTAGATGATCCATGAGGTCTCTTCCAACCTTAATGATTCTATGAAAAGACACAATCCTGCTTGTAAGAATCAGAAAAGACTAAAGCCTCCAAAACTTGTAAAGAAACCACTGAAACCGTACCCTGCATTGAGGTGAGTGACAGCAGCCGGCCTGATGGGCACCAGCTGGGAGGTGTGTGACTACCACTGCTCTCAGCTTTGGGGATCCGACGAACAGCATCCTGCCAGCGTACAAGAGGAGGAACGTGGCACAGCCTAGGCCAGCCAGGTGCTTATCCTGCCCTCAAGCAATAAAATAAGCCTTTTTCTCCGTGTTACAGATGATACTCGTGCTTCCTTCCTTGAAGGAGGACTCGCAGTGGGGAAGAGGATGCAGCGTCGCTGTGCTCACCTCTGCAAAAAGGGTGGGGATACCCACCAGGGACACCTGAAGTGGGGGCAGAGAGAATTGAGGCATGAGGGCGCAGCTACAGGTCACAGCACGGATATTCCCCCAGCTCTGGTGTGGTTACAGTCCTAGGTTGCTCATTTAAGTAGCTGTACTTTATGTCTTCCTCTAAATAATTTTTTGGATTACCTATGTCCATTCCCCATCCCAGTTATACAGCGCTTTACATTGTAACAGGGTAATGAGTCAAACCAACTTCTCCAAGTCAGCTTCCTTGCTGTTTTTTAATCCATGTACAGTCCCTGAATATCACAGTGATAAGCACTTTATAAAGGGCAATAAATAGAATCTATGGATTCTGACACTTGCAAGTGTAACAGGCATTTTTCAAGGATGAGGAACAGCAAAACGTTCAGCAAATTGCCAGTATCTGAAAACCTAACACAATTCTCCAAAACAGAACCTGATGTAAGAAAGACAAGGCATATATTCTTGAGAGCCATTATCACCAGTAAATCCTTTATTTTGACCAAGAGAAAGATACTGGGCTAATGGATCTTTTATAAAATACATTTTCACTAACAGAATTTTTCTTGTGACAATTTCAAAGCCATTACAGGTGCATCAAAGTCGCTTTCAGAAATTACTAGTTTAGACTGAAAGTCTTGATTCTTAAACTGAATTACTACTTAATAATTTTTTCAAGCACCACTGTCTCTTTATTTACGTACCAACAAAAAAGAAATTAAATGCTTTATAAAATATTTAAGATCTTGGAAGATCATATAACAAAGACATTTTGACTTAAGCAACAGTTAACGTTGCTAAATGACAATGAAGTTATTTATTCATCCATAAAACATGCATACCAAGGTCTGAACTTAAGACAAACAAGCAGTGATATTTTCTAAAGCATCACTCACAAAGTGCAATACTAAGCTAACTTGGAACTGAGTACTAACGGACTTGACACAACAAAGCAAAACATCAGCCACAAATCCTGCAGCTGTTAAAACTGCTTTCATGCATGTTTTGCCAGGCATCTCTTGGAAGAGTTTCAGAGGCGGGACCACAATTAAGGAATAGTTAAAACTGGCCTGTGTGTAGGAAAATTCTTCCCTGGGATGATCTTGATATGCCACTTGAAATAAACAACTTTCACTACTCATTGCAGTCAAAAAAATAAACACATCTGTTCATAAAATGTTTATCCCTTTACCACACCACAGATCAGCAGTGCAGCAATTCGTGATTTTACCACCAAAATTAGAGTAACCAGGCACCAGACTTGCATGCTACCGAGACAGGTCCTGGCATGTCCACAAGCTATGGTTTCAGGCTGCCTGCAGACTCAGGTGGACACTGCTTACTCATTTTCATAATTTTCTTCATAGATAGAAAAATGAGTGACTTCCTTAAAAAAAAAAAACAAAATCAAGATTTTGAAACAGAAGAACAAATACGACCTAGCTCAATTCAAGCCCCAGGAAATAAATAGCTAAGCAGCTCATAACTTGCATTCTGCCCGTGCAATAAATACAATCTTATCAAGTGGGAAGAAATACCTTTCACCACAGCTCAGCAACCCTGAAGGTGACCTATAAAGGGACAACCAGCTTGGTTTTGAGGTCTGTCTTTATTGCTCTATGACCTGTGAGAAGATTTAAATTTTTCTATGCATTTGCATTTTACAAGATATTTTTCCTGCTGGTATCTTATATGTGAAGTCTGGATTTTTCTGGAAGATGCTATAATGACTTGAGGAACTGTGAAACGTTATTTATCACAATTCTAAAGCCAGGAAAATTTAAAAAGTGATTAGTGGAAGGGATTTTAATCACGTTATTTAAAAGTTTGGGGGTTGAGTGTCTGTGGTTCTGATATTTGGGTTCAGATGTGCAAAGGATCTTGCCTGCTTGTTACCATACTTTCAAATATCAATGTTACATAGCATTTGAAGGAAATCAAGCTTGAACACTCTTCTAATTAATGTGACTTGCCAGTGGTCCTAAAAGGTTAATATGACAGTCAAAAAGCAGCACTGCACAGGAAAGAGATGGTAACATCCATTGAACCTTTAACTCACCATTGCCAGCATCAGGAGAGATCAGACAGAGAGAAGCCAAAAGGCTAACATCATCCAACTCAACAGATATGCCATTTTCCACCACAAAACTTGACCAGGTTGCAACAAGAAGCATCGATGCTAAAGCATAGGATTTAGGCCATTACAACTTCTGAAATTCCTAATACTGTTTTCCTTCTGAATGCCTGCATTTTGTCTGCAATGCAGGAAGCACGTTCTCAGACCTTAACCAATTGAAGGAAGCTTTTTGGTTTTGATCTGTTTGGCATACCCAACCTTAGGCACTTGCAAGGCAGAGGTTTATTTAAACTTTATCTTCCCTAAACAGCAGTTTAATAATGACCTTGCTTTCCTCACCAGAGACTTTACACATGGCTCAAAAATTAGAAGAGGAAGAAAGTCCATGAGTACAACTTTCAAAAAACTGCATCTCTGCGATAGGGAAGACAGACACACAATGCAGAATAGAAAGAACAATGTTTGGATATACATGAGGCCAGAGCTTTTTCAAAGGCTCTTGGCTTTGTAGGTAAAATTTAAATTTTGAGCAGCAGCTGAGCAGGTTCTGTGTTGGGGAATGAGAGGCAGTGGATATCAGAGGGATGAAGAGGGGTAAAGAGGGCTGGGAGCGAGCTGAAGGCTCTCAGGAGATGGTGGATCTAGGCAGTGGCCAAGAGAGAATAAAGGAGCTTTAGAGAACCTCTTTTTTTGTACACAGTCTGCTCTTTCTCCTTGGCCCTTTCCTCTATCCCATCCTCTAGAACACAGCACTTCCCTTAGTCTAACCTGAGACCCGTAAACTCTCACTTCCAGTCCACTTCTGCAATAAAGTTGTCTTCTCCTCCAACCTTTTTCCCCACACAAACCTCTTTCTACTCTCCTCTGCTTCTGCCGGCTGCTGAAAAGCGCTTGAGAGGAAGAAAAGGCAGGGCTGGCCATCAACTCCACTCTTGCATGAGACAGGGCAGAGAAAGGACAGAATCAGGAGAGGCAGAGTCCCCACAGAGCAGGGATTTCTGCTACCCTCATGCCAGGAATAGGGCAGGAGCAGAGGTGAGGACTGTGATTTCTGCAATTAGGAGATGTGACTTCTCATAGCAGTTGTCATTCCCTCCTAACTCCCCCTGTCCCTTGCCTGACAGCCCAAGCTGCCTGGACACTGTCTGGGGGGGTGGCTTCTTGGAGCAAAGGGGCTGCTGTGCTTTGAAGCTGGTGGACCAGACTGCCAGGTGACAGAGAAGGCTAGGAGCTGTCGCTAGAATAAAGGATGGCAAGGCAGGGGCTGAAAGTGCAGGGCCAGGAGGGGTTCCTAAAAGGCATTGCAAAACAGAGGCAGGGACAGGACTGAAGATTTCCTCACCATTTCTCCAGGAAAAAACAGGCTGGCTGTCATCTCAGCCAGCTGCCTACTTTTCCTCTGCCCTGGTTCAGCTCTGGACAGGCTGACTCTGGACAGGTTGGTTCAATACGGATTTGATAACACTCTGGCTTTGAGGGAAGTGCTGCTTCTGCAAAGTACCCCATAGTGCCAGGTGGGACTGATGCCAAGCGCAGGTCATCACGTACACTCCAACCACCAGGCTCAAGAAGCAACAAATGGTGAAAGAATGCCAAACAGGAGGCACCTCCACAATGGGGACTACACAGTACAGGAGATAAATGGGCAATATATTAAAACAGAATAAATCCAACAAACTGCAGCTGAACTACAAGGAACCTATTAGAAAACAGCTATTAGCTGCTCTGATCGAGCCTGGACAAATAGTGCTGTGAAGCAATCCCTCCTTGAGAAAAAGATATGTAGGCAGACAGAGCTTGCTGTAAGAAATGAAAAAAAAAGCAAAGAAGAGTAGAAAGAAGATACCCAACTTTTCCAGGAGTTCCTTCAAGGTTTTTTGTGTGGGGAGAGACAAAATATCAAGTACCATACTCCAGAGCTGGGAGCTAGGGATCAACTATTATTTTGCCATGATCACAGAGGAGCTGACATCATCCCTACAGTTACATTAGCTTTTAACTGCTGCTTCTTCTAGCTCTACAGTTGATGGTAACATCCATTGAACCTTTACCTCACCATTGCCAGCATCAGGAGTTCTACAGTTGATTGTTTTATGAGATTGTGCAAAATGTCTAAACTACGTGACTCAATTTCCCAAGCTCCAAGATACAGTTTTGGCTTCTCTTCTTCATTGGGACGTTTTAATTAATGTTTGCAAATTGCTTGGGAACGTAAGTGCTAACTATCGGTACTTTCTGCAAATGTACCCAAGAGGAAAGCTTTCCCACTGATGGTGAAATTACTTCTAAGGAATCGTGCAAAGAGAATCATGCAGTACGTTCATCACACATTTTTCTTTACTATTTAGCAGTCCAGTCTCTCCCTAGCTAAAGCCACTAAGCTTAGGAAAGCTGCACTCTTTTTTGGCCAGCACAATGAGCTGTTAAAAGGGCTTCTTTGCCACATGTCCTTTTGCTGAGGAATGCAGAGGCCAACTTGAAGGTGCAGCCTGTAGACATGGTGACTAAGTGGTGACTATTAAAACATACCAGCTCAGCCACCTGGAACCAGCCTGCCCAAAGCTGGGTGAGTAGAGAGAGGATAAGGAAGAAGAGGAGATTTAACACTCTTCCTTCCTCCTCTCCCTCGGAGCAATGGTGTGGAAAGACAAAAGAACCATAAAAAGGTGGAGAGGTACAATATGGGACTGAATGGAAAGTATTAGTGTGGTAGTCCTACTCCCTGTGTCAGTTCATTTACCAGTGAACATCTGTGGAGTGTGTGCAGGTCATTTTTTAGCATGGGTGGTATACCCCTTAAGGGGATATGTCTCTTACAGGACTGAGCACAAGACCAAAAAGGATTCACAGTTTCAGTACTAGTTCTCTGTACGTCCATGAGGAAGTTATCTAAGTTTTGTACCTCAACCTTTCCATCCTTTGCAGGAAATGAAGAAAATCCAGTTTACCTCACAAGGGGGTAGTGAGCCCAAATTCAACTCTTCATTCCTTGGGAACCTGGAGGTCAGTTCTTAGCTTTAAACTTGTTTCAGAACAGAAAAAATGAGTTGACTTCTACTAAAAATCAAGAAACCTGCATTTCCCAGGAATAATACAATCATACCATTAGATGTCCTGAAAATGTAATAGATTAGCCCTGGGTAATGCTAACAGGATGGCTAACACATGGGCAGAGCAGGCAGGCACCACTTGGGTCATCTCCCTGCTCTGCTGTCACACATGTGGTGCTCCAAAGTTGTGTTCAGCAGTGGGCATGGTCCCCGGTTTGCTCCACTGACAAAGTCAGCTTTGCCTGGGAACAGGACAAGGACTGAAGCCCTGGGCTGTCAAGCAAAATAACACATCCTAAAAGCCACTTTGGGACTCCTTGTTATGGTTCCTGCTGAAGAGACTATAAAGTGAAATAAATTAATACCAGAAACAGCAAAGAAACTGGAAGAGACAGGGAGCTATTAAAGATGTCAGTCGGAAAGGGGCAGGTAAGGAGGGAACAGCCCATACAATCATTAAAGGGTCACAAGCACACGAAGAAAAGAACACAAAGCCCCTTCAAAAGAGGAATGCAGACAATTTTCCAAGACAAAACATTTGTTTAAAAGACACTGCCTATATGTTGCCGGGGCAGCCTTAGAATAAGGAGTGCCAGGGAAAGGGAGCACCTTCTCTCTAGCCAGCGTGGTGTGGTAACCTGGCAGTAAAATGAACCAATATTCAAAGCAACCTTTGCCATCTCTTAATTTCCCCCTGCAAACCCTCCCCTCCTCTCCAGCTGTACTCCAACATAACAACCTAGCACAACAAGCCCTGCTTGGAGAGAGATTCGTTACCAGCTTCCAGGGGAAGCAAAAAAAAGGTCTTTCACTTGGTTCTGAAGCCTTAATACTGCGGGCATGGGCCGGGAAGGTCTATCAACTCCTCAGCCTTGTGAGTGAAGCGCAGTGATTTTCCCTTCAGACCAGGTTTTGTGTCGTTGCCTGCAGCAGAGCTAGTGCAGTGCCATCTGGTGGTACTTTTTAATGACTCACGCTAAGTGAAAAGCCAAGTCTAAAGCTTAATAAACAGATGTCAAAATGGAGTTCATCACACTGCAGTTCTGCTGGGGCCTAAGCAGTAACACCAAGGACCATCAGCAAAATGCCAGTGTGGGTGAACAGTAAGACAACCCCTGCCATGAGCAGTGGTACCGGGCTGGGGAGACGGATGGTTTTGAAAAGGTTTCATGCCCCCTGCTCAGACAGCTCACCAGGCACACATCCAAGCAAAAGTAGCCTTCCATTTCACACAGAGATCCCACACGGACCAGAACCGATGACACAAATTCAGGCAGCAACATGAGGTGGAAATATCTGGCAACATAGGGCAGGCTGTATTTATCCCAGAGAGTAAGTGATGCTCTGTGCACTGTCCACCTACCATAAAACTGACTTTGTACTGCAGCGTGGGACTGCATTAAAGCTGTCTCCCATCATCTCTGATTACAGCCCAGAAACACGTGCAAAATCCAAAGCCCTAGAAATGCACCTGTACTGTGGAGATATTTATTTTAAGACCAGCACCTTTGTTTTCCGAGATCCAGAGAGTTAATGTAAACCAGCGGCAATCAGGGAACAAAGACCTTGCATACAAATATCTCATCAGTAGGTAGAAAGACAGCTATGCAAAAACATAAGGAAGCAGCCTTGTGCATCTTATTACCTTTCATTCAGCAAAAAGTATTTTTAGGATACAAGGGTGATCCCAAAGATTTTCAGAACTACTTTTCCTCCTCGAGATCAGCGCTGGATGAACGCGTGCACAGGAACCGGGCTTGCACATATGCTTTGGTTATGCTCTGTTGTTTTAAGATACTGGAATGGTACTAAATCCCAAATTAACACGGTCCTAGAGATTTCATTTCACCTTCATACAGAAACCTGAATTCTGGATCTCACAACTAGCAAATGGAGCTCATTGCCATACCTAAGGTGAGAGACTCACAGACCTTTACTGCCTGTACTGTCTCCAGTTCTGCTTCTGAGGAAACACACCAGCCCACTCAGCACTAGCCCTTGTAGCTTCATCCCTTTTGTGGGCCAGCAGATCTCCCTACAAAGGAGTCAAGGTAACATTAACTGAAGTTCTGTGATCAGAGGGCAAAGACTGAGAAGAAGAAAAAATCTTCTTCAGTTATCTGGCATTAGGCTATTAATTTGCCAGAAAATGACAAAGTAGACAAACTATGTCCCCATATATGCTTACATAATACTTCCTAGGTAGATGGTACTTTTTTTTTTTCTTTCCTTGGCCATACTCAGCACACATGTGGCACCAAGTAAGCTTGAGAGATGGGAAGAGTGAGTCCACTTGACTCTGTAGAAGGCCATATAGATGCACGGCTTGTCTCTTCACCCTCTCATACATGTTCCTCACTCCTCTCTTGTTAATATACTCATATACATATTGCTTCAATGTGTCATAAAACCCACACACCAGTACAACAACGATCAGTCAAGATCTATGGAAGTAACTCAGATTTGAAAAACCTTGAAAAGACAATAAACATGACATATGAAATAATGGTGTCAATAGCGTACGGTTGAAAAGGAAAATCCTAAACTGACATTTTAAAGAATCTTCTAAAGAAAATTTCAAACTGTTCACAAGCCATAGATTTTTTTTGTCCCTTTTGTAAAAGAGACAGAGATGAGAGAGAGCAAGAATCTCAAAACTGGTGGAGAAATGGGTTTGACAGAATGACCACAATGCGTACAGGAACACACCTCCACCCACACACACACTGAATGAGGGGTCTCCATGTGATCTTGAGCTTACCAGGTAGAAAACCCTACAGCAGATCTCACATACAATAAGGCTTCAAGGGTAAGGATTCTTTGGATTTTGTGCTGGGAAGAGATGCAAAGCCTCATGTACCTCAAGGGTGCAAGAAATAAGCAACAGGTTAGAAAAGAAATCCATACAGCCTCTGAGCCTCATCAGGTTTACAGCCAGAGGAGGAAGAGGAGAAAGCTGTGATGATCTTCTTGACAGTTATTCTCTCTCTTATTGAAAGCTATTTAAAAAAAAAAAGTCACCAAAGGGAGGATGAGAATGGTGGCAAAGATTGCCAAAATTTACAGCAGTCTCAGAAGGTGCCTAAATCAGGTTCAGGGCTCTTTCAGTAATTGCTTAAAAATCTACAGAGTGCAACAGTAAATACTTCTGGATGTACAGCACAACCTGATCTTTTATTACACGTTGTCCCTCCATTTATATTAGCATACACATATGCTATATTAACAAATACATACATGTGCACAAATGCCTGTGTACACACACACACATATATATATGTACTTATGGCATTATTTCAAAGCTTTACAGTGAGAAACACTGTAAACAGTGAGAACACTATGAGGTTAAGTCAGGTGAAGCTTGTTTCGACGTTTCTCATGAGTGAAAAACAGTTCAGGTGACTCCCCGCAGAAAACAGGCAGTACGGAATATATACAGCTCAGGTTTAGAGACCAAGTCTCCTGGTGACCCGCAAGGCACAGATTAGCCATGAACAACCTGGACATATGCGAGACCTACAGGATGGCATTCCTCTTCTGCAACCTTAACCAGCCTCTTGCTCATGTCACAGAGGAAGGATGTGATGCTGGATTGAGGGCAGTGCCTTGCCCTAGCAGGCTTTGTGACTTTGCAGCTTTGCCCCTTGTGAAGGTTGGAGGATATGGACTGGAAAACACCTCAAGTAAATATGTCCCTTCATATTTAGTGGGCACAAAGGAAAGCGTGGAACAGACATAGCCTCAAGGAGAAGATTAAATGAATTTGTTGTCTGCCTGGCAGAGGGTACGCAGAAGGCTAAACTGAATTTTTTTTGCATCCTACTGGCCAGTAGGATGAAACTAAATGTGTTGGTTTACTGGGAGTAAGTGGCTGTAATCCTTTACTGAAAGTGGTTCCATTATGTGGGACAAAATTTCATTTCGTTTAAACTGTCATATTCTGGTATGGGTCTTTATACCTTCTCCCTTGTTCATCTGATTATGTATCTCTGTGAAAAACAGTGTGCAGATACAGCAGAGCATGAGCAGCCCTGCCTAATGCTACGAAGACACTTGCCCCTGCTCTTACACCACTGCCCCACTGCACATCACATGAGCTGTGGGCCTCTGTAATAATCTGGGCTGGGAAACTGATGAAGAAAAAAATAAGCATTTCCCCCCCTCTATGAGTCCTTATGAAGAGGGATAGTTTCCTGATCCAGTTCACTCAACAGACACCCACAGTTTTGCACTGGCACCACTAAGGAGGTGGTATAGAGGTAGGAACAAGCAGACAGAAAACAGCACACTACTAGTAGAAATACACACATCACAGCACTTCTCAAGTGACAAAACCATGAACTGCACAGTTTCTCTGTTCTGTATCAAGTAGACTTCATAGCCTACTTCCAAAACTTTCTACTATCATATATTCTCTATAAGCTACACGTAAAAAAGGCCTTTCTGGAGCAATACAAAGAGCTTTTTAAAGTGCTGCTAGGAGTGCGTTACTCATTTTCTCAGCTTAAGCACCAGGTGCCTTAGTTACGACAACCCCAACCACAGAGGCCTCAGAGGGAGCCATTAAAATTGAAAAAAAAAACAACACCAAACCCTTAAAAATAGCTTTCCTACATCTAAAAATATCTTAACTCTTATCTCAGACCTTCTGAAAGCTGTAGGAAAGAGTTTGTTCCACTGGGAAAAGAGGGTGACTTCCCTCCCCAGTGGCACAAAACTCTTGTCTCAAGCTTTGCACAGCTCCAAGTTACCTGACTTGTACCATGTCACGTCACTATGTCCAAAGAATCAAAGACAAAATGTTGACCATTTTAGGCCATGTTAGTTAGGATGGGAAAAAAAAATACATGTAAGTTCATTCTAAGAGAGGAAACACTACTCTGCCAGGCTGATTTTTTTTTCCTTACTTAGTGTCAGATTTAATTTTTCTAAAGACGCTGGAATACACTCAGAAAAATAAATTACTGAACAGAAGCAAGCCAACATACGTGTTTAACTGGTATCACATGACTTTTCAGTTTAATATCACCTCTGCATTTCTGAGGGGACATCCATGTGTATCTAATCCACAACTGCTGCCAAGAAATGTTGAAATAGTAATTTTCTCTGTTTATGTAGGTCCTACCTTGTGTTATCTTTCCAGATTCAAAACAAGCAGAGGGAGCATCTGTTAACTGAAAAAAAACCCAAACTAATTCCCAGGGCAGAGAAGACATTATCCAACATTGTGCAGGTGTTTCAATAATGCACTCAAGCCAGGTTAATTTTACAACTATTGGAAACCAAGGGCTATGGAAAAGACTTGAAATGACACTTGTATAAGGAGTCTCTATCCCACGTGTACCCCACAGCATAACGGCAAATGGAAACATTACTTATATCCCTTGAGAAAGTTCACAAATATGAGAAAATATACAAATCCAAAAATAAAAAGCAAAGCAAAATCTCAATTTTCATGCCAAAAATCTGACTCCACTTCATATTAGCTATTGCACAGTTATTTATACAGGTGTTTCAAAGCTCCCTTTACATTCAAGAGTCAGAATTTCAGTAGTGCCCGTAAAGCCACTATTTGGAGCTTTTCACTCTGGCTGTCCAGCCATAATCCAAAATTCAGTCTGAAGTGCTGCATTTTTACCACCACTGCATATTGTATTAATGTAGGTGAGGAATCAGACTGAAGAATATGGTAGCAATTTACCCCACTGGGATTAAACTGACTCTTTTATTTTTGTTCTTTCAAGATTGCATTGCTTGCAGGGAAAAAAAGCAGTGCTTTTGCCTATTGAGTTGGGTTGTTGTTTTTTTTCCTTTGAATAGTTGGAAAACACAGCTTTGTTTCCCTGTTCTTCCAAAGCCTTAAATGCAAGCATAATTCCAGTTTGGTTGCTACTATGTCCATACATAAGTATTACTGATCTAACTAGTGTTCCTTGGACTTTCTGAAGTGCCTGTGACAGTAAAAGAGCAATGAAAATTTTAATGGAAAAGGCAGTTCTTTCTGGTAAAGCAACTGATAGAAATGGAAAACCCAAGGTGTAGTCAGACACGCAACCCCTTCTCCAAGGGGAAGAGGTTACCTCTTCCTACACAAGACTTGATGCAATTATATCCTGAAACCATTATACCTAAAACAACATTATCAAAAATAGTTTGGTGCTGTTCATAGATTATACTCATACTGCCTTCCCACAGGACTGCCTGTGGTTAAGCACTTGCCTCTGCCTTACTACTCGTAGCTAGATTTTTCCAGCTTCCCTTTAGGGAAATTTTCGATGAAATGGCAAGTCCTGCAGTGAAACACGAAAGCAGCAAAATTTGGATCCCTTCTTGGTGCACCACTGGAAGCTTTCACAGAGGCTGCTCCCCACGGTCACACTTCATGTACTGCATCTACATGATAGACTATGTTTATCTCTCGCAGGTTTATTACTGGGCTCTCTCTGCTGCAATACATCAAACAACTGCAGGTTTTTTGCCAAGTCCTGGCAGGTTTTCAGATCATACAGCTCCCACTTCACCATGGGACAAGGCTCATCACACTACCCATCCACTTTGTAAGCAGAGCCGTAGCTTCGGCTTCAAGTTGGTGCAGTCCTGGAAACTATCGAGTATTTAAGTTCTTCGTTCTTTGAGTTCACTCAGCAGAAATGAGTGTATTATCACTGACCACGGCTTCTATTCAACAAAAAAAGAACAGACTTTTAAAATGTTATTTTTAAAAGTCTGCCACTGTGAAAAATACACTAAGTAGCAAATTTACCTCTGCAGCTCCAGTTTTCACCAGCATCCCAGAGAGCTGTGGTTATGCGCCTGACAGCAGAATTTAGTCCCTACAATGTAGAAGCAGGCCTAGATCAAAATATAGATTTTTGAACCTAAGGCATAATCTGAGAGACATATTTTTAAAATAATAACTCAAACATCAGAAAATTAAACTGAACCAACTAGATAAATATTTAAAATTATTTAATGTTAGAGATTTATGCCTAACCAACCAGTTCTGCTTAGAAAATAAGTACAGTTTATGGACTCCCCATATATATCCACTCAGCAGACTGGAATTCTGCTTCAGGTTGAACTTCTTTTCATTCTACTTATATTCCCCCAGTTGCACTCATCTACACTTCTGCATTATTTACAGAACTTTCATTTACATAGTATTAAAGTACCTTATAATTTATAACATCAATCAGGGAAGCAACATTTATCCCAATTTTACATATAACAGCTGAGGTGCTGAAGTTACATGGCTTGCATGCAGCCACCTCGCAGGCATCAGTGATGAAATCTGGAACTCCGGACTAAATCAAGACTGCACACTGCCTCTCCTTCCAGCTTGTTTCTGTGAAGGCTGTTGTTTTTTACGCTCCTGGGTCCCAAGTTTCTATTCTGATTGTCAGCAAGGTACGTTATCAGCATGGTTTAAAATGAAGTGGATCCGATAGCAACAATATCTGTCCACATTATCAAGTGGTAATGATTGACACCCACTACCTCTGGGGTGGATGTAAGCTAAAGACTTAGAAAGTTCTTCATTCTTGAAAATGAAGTAAAAAGGTGGAATCGGCAGCTGGCACTGTATTTCTACTATGCCACTATCTCCATCCATCAAAGTTCAAAACCTACCCCACTGAAAAATGAGGAGGAGGGACCCTCTTCCAGAATGCCCAGATTGCTGCAGACACAGAAGAGGAACAAAGGAGTTAGTGCCAGACCAGTGGGCTGGCAGAGGAACCAACCCTTTCCAGTCCCATTCTGAGGAATGTGCCAGGGACAGGACAAGCTCCAGTACAGATGTGGCTTCTGGGGTGAAAGAGATTCAGTGGTTGCAGAGCAGCTTATAGGGCTACCGTAAGTCCTGTCAGGCTACAAAGTCATTTCCTCTGCTTTTTCCTGGTTGAAGCTTGTGTGCTGCACCCTTTCAGTTCACAACTGGCTTTAGTAGGAGTGAAGCTGGTTCCTGGCACTGCATTGCCTACTCACAGCAGCAGCAAACACAAAGTTCACCGATGACTGCAATACCTACAGCAGGGACATGGAAGCGCGTGTTACCTCTTGCAGAGAGTGTTAATGAGTGTAACAGGGAGTGGGACTGCAGCAGAGCATCAGAGTAAAATGATATTTTGTCCAGAGAAATCCCCCAAGCCTCCACAGGTGTCAGTGTTGAAGGAAATAGCTTAGAGGCATCAGCCTAACCCCTTATGCCTCCCAGATGTTGTGTGAACAGAGTTGTGATGTGCAGCACGTAGGTTTTGGGGGTTTGTTAACAAACAAAACCAATTAATCAAGCAACCCACACCGAGGTGGTTCCTAGGAGTGTTTCCAGTGATTGCTACATTGCCCCTTTTGGCACGTATGAGACCCCCTCTAGGCATTGCATAATACTAGCATCTAGATCATGGGCAAGCTAGCAGCTCAGCTTGGAGACTGGAGAACTGGCAGAGAAGCAGGAACTGCTCCAGCACACAAGCAATGGCAGAGCAGAGGGCTGTCTCTCTTTGATCAGAAATCAGATTAATTTCCTTACCACTTTTTAAGCAGAGGCTGCATGGAGAACGGTAATTGCTGGTTCTCCATCAGGTAAGTTTTATACCAATTTCAATACTGTCAGATAAGAGATAATAAACTCATTTTCTTCCTCTCCTGTTTATTCACTGACTCACTCTCGCTTGCCTTCTCCTGCACTTTTACATTCCATCCTTTGGCAACCCATTTTCACTCCCTTCACTCATTATTTTTAGCTTGTGCTACTGAACCTGTCCTTCCTTCTCTCTCTTTTGTGCTTTCCTTTCCCTTCTATTTCACTCCATGTACTCATTGGCTTCTTCTCTGTCCTTTGCCGATCTTCCATCCTCTTATCTTTGCTCACCCCTACAACGACACAGACACACACATCTTTTCCGCTCTCACGCTTCCACTGGCTCTTCTACGAGAGACCGTTAAAAGTGAAGGATACAAGTAATTATCTGACCAAAACCCTGACATGCTAAATTAAGAAAACAACCTGGGAAGCTTTTGGCAGTTGCATCTCATGGGCAGGAGTCATCTTCTCTCAATTCTCTAATGCGACGAACAGCACAGAGTGACCCAGACGTGGGAGACACTTCAAGGCCTGCCACTCTCCCACTATTTCATGTACTTCTGTAATGCCATAAGACATCAGCTAATCCACCTGACTGGAAAGCAGGGCCTTTACAGTGTTCTGGTAAATCTCTCCTTTGAAGCAAAAAGCAAGAATTTTGTTTCTGTTTCAGAACATTTCTTGCTTTGCATTATTAATAACGTTCGGCACGCTATAGCCCTTAGGTAACTAATTCTTACAACCACTTCTCGCCTCCAGCCTGTCAGGTAGGGAGGTGTTATCATTTCAATTTTAACGTTACAGACGCTCAGCCAGAGATAGCAACCGAGCTGGTAAGAGCCACTGGAAGAGCAGTGTCAGTGCCGGGGGAGAAGTCAGGGCGCTCTGCTTCCCAAAACCGTTATTCCATCCAAATCTCAGGGGAAGAAGGTGGCACTAATAGCATTGTATTAGCATATGCGTAGGAAAGCTCAGTGGGAGGTATGGCTTGCTATACTCCCCTGGGGAAAGGCAAGGAGGTGACCTAGAAGAAGGATCTAAGGGCTCTGATATATGATATATGGCAATCTAGAAGCAGCCTAACTGGAGAAGACACCTTAAGGGTAAATCCACCCCAGGCATGGAGAGACGCAAGCTGAGTCTCCACGTTAAACTCAGAAATAGAAATGCTGCGAAGCATCACGCAGAGCTACCAAAGGCAGCGGGACACAGGCTACCTCAGGTCTGGGTGTTAGTGGGAGCTTTAGCACATGCACAGTGCCACGGGGAGGCAGTTCTTCTGCCTCTGGGTGCAAGACGATGCATCCACTGGGGTTTTCACTGTGCTGTATCACATGAAACAAATAGCATTGGTATTGCTTGGGGGATCCTGCATCATGCCCCGTGACACAATGTACACATGATCTTGGATTCAAGCCGGTGCTGTATTAGCTTGGCCACCTTAAAACCAAATCTCAGGAAAAACGTAAAAAAATCTAGTCCTAAACAAAATCCATGCAGCCTCTGCTAGCTCTGTAAAGCATCTGGTTGTTTATATGTGCCATTACAGCTTGCTGGAACGTACTGTCAAAAAAAATTATTATGTTTTAAAATGGGAGCCTTTTAACTCAACACTACTCATCAGAGATTGTCAAAAATTTTCTGTTGAAACATCTTTTTAAATAGATAATTAGATTTTTGACAAAAAGTGATGTGGAAAGCATTCTCTTTCCTTGGAATAAAAAAAAAACAACCCACCAGTTTTTGTTGGAGAAATAAATGCTGAAGACTTTTCAGCATTTGTCTGCAGCTTGAGAGGTTTTAGCAGTTCGTAGTTATAAAAGATCAAGACCCAAAATGCTTTTGCCTGAACACTATGGAAGAATTGCTGGGAAACGCCAACATTCTCCTCTAAAAACAAGCATTATTTTTCTTTTTTTGGTGAGGATTTTTAATGAAAAAGCATTCCCCAATCACTCTTATTAATCATACTTGGAGCAGTTATAACTTGATTCATTTAAACAAGCATCTCCAGTTCACATTTCTCTTGTACATGATCTTATACTACCCACCTGTTTTATTCGTGCAAACAAGTTTTTTTACTGCTACACTAACACAAAAATGAATAAACTGAACTATATTCTGCCTCGCACATCAAAGTAACAATTAGCTAACCTCTTACCGGCAACTCTCCTTCGTGCCTTTCTGCAAGAAGCAAAAAACACCCACCTTGTATTTCAGAACAAAGGTTTGTTTTAAAGATTTTCACAATTAATTAAGATTATATCTTAAGTTCAATAGAAAAAACAGAGCAGGCAGGGAACACTGATGCTCTTTCCACTTTTCTGTCTACAGATTCCCCCTTTAAAGCTTTCATCCCCTATCTCATTGCCAACAACCTGTGTGGAACTGAGGAACAAAAACCTGGTATTGAATTTTTATGAATAATAAGGGTTTGTTTAAAAAAGAAAAGTAATCTTAGAGGTGCGTTTCACACAAAATCAGCTTACATATGGAATTTTGAAAGCTGTAGCAGGAGACTATTTCTATTCAAGTGTATTTATTAAGAATTGTTTTCTTCTCCTTGTTAATGTAGTCCTACTGAAAGTTACCAGATTGAAAGATCTAGAGGCATAAGTCCTATTTATTCACAAAATAGGTCAAAAATAGTCATTGAAGCAAACACTTTCCCACACACTCATCTCAGCCAAGAAGGCACTGTAGTTTGTGCAGATACAGTGATGCCAGTTTTCTGCGCTCAGCTGCTAGCAAAGGTATTTTCTCTGTTTAACTGTGCTATAGCCATCTCACTCCTGTGAATTATATCTGCATCTCAAATCTTTAAAGAGGCACCATATTGTAAAAGCTTTTCATTAATTTATGACTTGATGATGTACCTTGAGGCTCAAATCCCCCTGAGAAGACAGGAGATGTACCAGTCTTCTACCCCTCACATTTAATTCCAAACCTGCCTGCAGTTTCTGAGTTGTTGTGGGTTTTGTACAAAACAGGTGTACACACAAAACAAGATGACATCCTACTGCTCTTTCTGGTGTACACACCTTAAAAAAGCAGAAAAAATAGTATGATCATCTAGGAGCCAGGTTCCTCCCTAAGAATCCCCACTCTTCAGTAGCATCATCAGTCTGCAGTTGACACAGGGACAAGCCTCCTTTAGAGAACATAAACTTCCATCAGTCCTCAAAACACATCTGGTTCAACACAAAAATGCCACCCTGCTCATCTAGCATTTCCATATTCACCCATTCTTTCTCTATGTATCAGTTAACAACTGTAAATTAGATTTGTCTGTGAAATCACAGCAGGAAACATTAAAGTCACAGCAGGGAAAAAATTCAGCTCTGTGTTTAAAAATAACCCCAACTATCTGACAAAAAAAAAAAAAAAGAAAAAAAGAAAATCTACTGGTAATATGGAAATTAAGAGGGAAGTGATGGCATACCAGAAACTGGTATCCTCCACCAAAGATCATGCGTATCAAAAATGGAGTCACCTTCTCTACAAAGATCACATCAGTAACAAATATCCTCATCTGTACAGTGACGAAAATGCAAGGCAACTTTCTACTTCCCATGAGACAAGCTGGGCCTCGGCAGGCTTGCAGGGAGCAAGCTGCGGATTCCAGAGCAGCATGACAACACACTGTGCTGCTCTCCTCCTCCTCCCCACCTTTGGTGAGCTCTGTTATTTTTCAGGGACTGGTGAAAAGCCAAAAGGATCTCTTATTTTTTATAAAGGCCAAAGAACAGTTTACAATTAATAGGTCTGAATGAGGCTTTTTTTTTTTTAATGTAATTCCTTGCACATGTCTCTTTTAACAGCACCAACTGGAATGCCTGCCAAAAACTTTCAGACAGATGAGATGCTTTCTAGTTGCAAACAAGTGAAAAGATGGATGGTGTGCCTTCATGTCATGGCACTTTTACCTCTTAAGTAGTTCCTTCAATACTGCTGACTCCTCATAATTTAAAGCCTCAAAAAATGCAGCCATTCCAGGATCCTGCATACAAGTACTCATGGGCTAAATCAAATATGCATGGCATACGGTCAAGCCTCTTTCCACCAGTCAAACTGTATTTTAAGAGGATTAAAAAACAAGGTATGTGAAAAAAAAAATCTGATTTTCACAAGGCATTTTTCATGTACCCATATATGAGGGTTGCCTCATATATGTCACTCAGCTGGCACAATTTTATTACCAGTTCTATCTCCCAAATTGGTCAAAAAACACTGCATAAAGAAAAGTCACTCTTCCCTTCTGCCATCCACTAGCGGGGAGGGGGGTGAAACCTCAAAGTTAAATCCAAGTACAGCTCAAGCCTGCTCTCAGCATTTCAGGAGAAGGCTTGGGAACCCTCCTCAGAACCCAGTTGCTGGGGTTCATCTCAACTAAAGCTATCCCAAGCCCAGTCCCTCTCTCTCCTTATAAGTCTCTTCCTTCCACGAGCCAGCAGAATGAAAATTACCTCTCCTAGCAGCATAAATACCTGCAAAAAACAGAGGATGATGCCAAAGAACATTGGCAAGTAACTGCTGCTTGTGAAGTTTAGTGTGAGCAAAAATTTGCCGTACTGAAGTCCCCAGTTTATTCACACAGCAAAAACAGCTCACGGAGAGGCAGCTTGCAAACACAGTTAAAAAGAGCACGAACTCATCTCAGCTGTGACCAGGAGGGAGCTTACCTGCCAGACTGAGATCTGCACACTCTCTTGATTGATTCGGCTCTTGACCTCTCTTCTGAGACTGCTACAAGGTGCCAACTGCACAGGTAGCTATGTGAAATTGTTGGGGAGCTCACGGAAAGAAAAGAGAGCGCGCCTGTCTCTCCCTACTGAGGCCCTGGCACTTTCCGTCTGAGCACAGGGTAACTCAGGGAAGTTGTATTCTCACTGACAGCATTTGTATATCAATGTTAAGACACTCGTCTAAGGGCACTAAACCTTAAGAAGGCATGGAGAAAATGTGCAAGATGTCAACATACCTGTGATGAAAGTTATAGGTACTGTCAAGCTCTCAGACTATTCAGTTGCCTTCCACAGTTTTTCGGTGCAGACACCAGAATCCATAGTTAGCATTAGTAACTGCATAACAACCAAAGGTATGTTTATATTCACCTCATGCACACGTAGGACATCTAGGCAACGTGATGAGTTTGCCCTCAGTCCTACATATATATGCATGTGTATGTGTGTGCTACAGACATACGGGAGACAGCACGAAAAAATAACTGGAAAGAGGCAAATTCTGTCAGGAATGAAAACTGAAGTTGCAGTACTTTTAGAAGGGTGGATTTATTTGCTACACTTCAACTCAGACAATCACATCACATGGAAGGAAAAGTTGGAGCATTTTAAGTTCTTACTTGAAACAACAAAATACCATCACCACATTCCTGTGATGAGCAGAGTACTGGGGACCATGTTGGTATGACAATCCTTCAAACTAGAGGAAATTTAGAACTGAAGAGGACATGATAGCAGAAATGCAGGAGAACAAGCAGCTTCATTCTTCATGGACTAGTTCAGGTAAGTTCAGTGGGAAAGACAAATCCCTCCTCTGGAGATGAAACAGAACATGAACTGTGAGGAGAAAAACCCAAGTGAACATCCTTGGATGTCAGTACAGTTCTGCTTTCACTGCCCTGTAAGAAATCATATTCAGTACTCGTAGGATGAAAAGTGAGTGTTGAAGAACAAAAAGAGAGGGAAATAGTTCTGTAGAATATTTATAGACTAGGGAAAGCTAGACAATTACAATGTAAGGACGTCAGTGGAAACTGAAGAATTTATTCAGACACTGTAAGGTTCCTGTCACTGGGACAACATCACTCTATGCCCAGAATCACTGAGACCGTAGCTAAACATTTCTGCCTGAATAGACTAAAAATGCCTCAGCCAGACTGCTTTTAAGAACACTCAACCCCCACACACTCTTCCGAACTTGAACTGATGTCTGTGGATAAGGAGCTATACTAAATTTATCTCTAGCCACTTAACTAATTCCAAATAAAACACCTTTGATATTTTGTGCAAGCTGCCTGTTTAAATCAAGTGTCCTGAAGAAACCTCAACTACAAATTAATCCCTTGAGCACTCTCTGGCTAAGAGTTGTTGTTTCTTATGCTTATGAATTCTTCATGGCTTTTTAATGTAAAACGAGATCTGTCTTTGTTTACCAAAGGGTTAACAAAAATTCCAATAATTAACAGCAATCAGCTAGGGAGGTCCCCAGTGCAAAGCCTAGTAAATATCAATTCCTTTTTTCCTCCAGGGTAACGGACCAGCCAAGAAAACTTCTGACTGTCCCCTGCAGGGCTGTAGCTAACAGGCACAAATGTGTACATGTACTGCCCCATCTCTCTCCTTCCATCCACAGCATGACTCCAGCTCCCTGTGGCAGATGTTACATTATATAAAATGGGCCAACTCACTTCTGGTTTTCCTGCTTTCTCCAAGGCTGAGTCTGGTCTAATATGACAACTGCAGGAAGTGATTAGAAAGGGAGACTTAACAACATGTTTTTAAAGATCCAAAATACACAGTGGTCCCAGAAAATTAGAACTTATACCTGTGCTCAGCAGAGGTCTGAAAGCAGCCCTGAAAACGCTCCTGACTCCCTGACATGTGCTTTCTTTTCACCATCCCCCAGGAGTGATATCTCCTGGACAGACAGTCTCTCTCAAACAGTCAACGCTTTTGATGCTCTAACAGAGCAGAGAGCAGCCCTCCCCTCTCCAGGTGTTAAAAAGCCGATTAAAACTCAAGAGTGGGGAAGAACCACCACAAAGTTAGATCAGCCACAGAAAATTCTCTTGGACCCTTTGGATGATACGTGTTACGTCTTGTTCCGATGCCCCTTAGAGGGTCATATGGGAAACAGAGCTTTTAAGAGAGTCACATCCATGCTGGGGAGGTATTCATGTTAAGAGCCCAGTGCAGCATTTATTGAACAATGTCACCAAGATGTTCTTGATCAGCGATTAAGGGAATTGCACAGCATCCTGAGCAACCGCAGTGCCAGTCAAACCTCTCAGACTATTTAGGACAGAGCAGGATGCAGTCCCAGAGGAGGAGGGCAGCTGCTTCTTTCCCCGGAGAGGGAAACACGTGTAGTTTTTTCCAGCCAGAGATCCAGCGGCTCACTGCTGCTGAGGGCTTCCCAAAGACATACTGCATCAGCACATTCACTCATCAGTTTGGTTCTGCTGCTGCCTAAAATAGTCTTGTTTACTTGTGAGCAGCCACAGCTGGAACCAGGGGTATTTGTGTGGCTTGTGCCATTATGCCTTAACCCTGGCAGTGAATAAAATCCACAGCGATTATGAAAATATTTTACTCGTGATGTAAATTTATAAAGCACAGCGCATTGCACTTGCTTTGCACTAGGGAGTGTATGTTTGTTACTGAAAATATGAAGGTGAAAAAAAATTTGTTGGTTTCAGCATTTACAAGCTGATTTAAATTTTACATTGAAAGTTTACTACAGCTATTTTGAAATTTGCAAGGATCAACAGCAATAATCAATACTAGCTGAGAACATCCACCTTGCCATGTACTTAAAGGATATTAAGAAAGTGAGGCTTTAAATTTGTCCCTAAGGGAGTGTGAGGTGACACACGACATACAGTAACAGTAAACTAACTCGATCTTTATCATCAATATTTTTAATGTAAACTGAAAAATACAAGCTTTTTTCAATATTTACTACATCAAAACAGAAGTGCAAACACATAAAGAACGGGTTATCTGTGCATTACTTCTAATAAATAAACTCTGGGCACTGCTAATAATAAATATGCTAAGAACATTCAGTTCATAATGCTGATATTCCTCAGATACTAGAACTGTGTGACAGCTGTGTCTGAATTTTATTCTGTAAGTGATTCAACTAGAATAATAACTGACTAGTTATTTTCTTCTCTTTTGTAAGTAGAATGTAACAAAAGGTATCCCTGTGATAAAACAGGGACAAGGTTAAGGAAATGACATCAAAAGATTACAAAAAGTAATTCCATCGTGCAGATAACCTCCTCGTTGTTAGACTTTGCAGCGAGCACGTGTCAAAAGCTCTCTCTACAGTTAATGCGTCTCTAAAACTAAGGTTCACGAACTCAGACAAATTTTCCTAGCCAAGAAATAATTTGCAAGAAATTCAAATTCAAATCACGGCTTGCTCCACCACCCACTCCACAGGATGTTGTGACACTGCGGTACTGGACTTTCTGCAGCTCTAAAGATAGAGCGGTGCAGTCAGAGAGCTGCCAAAGCAGCGCGTGAAGGACCTGAGCAGCCCCGGGGCAGGAGGGCGTCCGGAGTAACTGCTGCCTGCAGGATCCTGAGGCTGAAAGCATGGGGACAGGGGTAGGACGCTGGCATGACATTGTGCACAACATTAGATCTTGCTCAAAAATTTCTCTTGTAATCAAACTGCTGATGAACAAACCTGTCATAGGTGTGCTCTGGAGCTTGCCTGGTAAGAAAGCAGAAGCCCGAATCACTTCTCAACTCGGCTGCAGGCAAGCCGCTGCCTGCCCAGCCACGGCCACCACCGCGTAGCTCCTGCTGCCTCCCAGGACATCCGCGGCTCATTCTGGGCAAATGCATTCACAGCATCTCCTGGGAAACGTCCCAGCCTACGTGCTACAAGACTAGCAAGGTGGTAGTCTGCCCTTCTACAGAGGAAATGGACATGGAGAGAGGACTTAAGAGAAACAGAGCAAAGGTGAGGCATACAGACATATTTCATCCATGTAATAAAAGAAGTTCACAAGTACTTTCTAGTAGCAGATTGCTGACTGTCTCCCTTAGGGAACCATGTTCAGTAAAAAAAAATACCCATATCCGATGGATAAATGTCCGATACCTGAATGTCAGAGAGATGATGAAGCCAATGAAAGCACAGGAACAGGGCTGCCGGGAAGCAGTATGAGAATTTAATAACCCTATTGACTATTATAGGAAGGATAGACAATGACTTTTTAAAGGAAGGATTTTAGAGTCTGGCTGCTGCAACTTTTGCATGGTAACTTCTAAATCCTATTAGGGAGTTATGGAGGAATTTGTTTGTTTCATTAATTGCTATGGATTAGAAGCCAATAATGGGAAAAATTAAAAAAAAACTACCCTGAGTACCAGTTCATGCTACAGTTTGGAGACAGGACAACACATGAGTATGATATCTTCTAAACATATAAATTTGAAAATTCAACTCATTGCAAGTATATGCTATTTTGTGTAATTACAATCCTCAATCTTCTCCTGAAAGACAAGTTGTTTTTTTCTATGTTTGGTCTACAGGGAGTTCTGAAAATAAGCAGTCATCTTTTTCTAAAATTTCTGGATTATCCCAGATTTCTCTAATGTGCTGTCATAAGAACTCAAGAACTACATTTTTATACAATACTGGTGTGACTTCGTTATGACATTGTCAAACGTCTTGCTAGGGCATGCAAAATATCCACGTGAACTCAACAAGACAGTAAAGCTTAAGTTGCCTGAATAAATGAGACTTTGCCTGCAGTATAATCATGTTCCATTTGAAGTTAAACCAGAGTTTTGCATTACTAATCCACTCCAAAATCCAAAACAAGTCTGTGCCGGTAATCATAGTGGTCCGAAAGAGGCTGTTTCAGGATTGAAAGTAGGGAAAGGGCACAGAAGTATATTACACAGCCCAATAGGACACATTAAGGTCTGTTAGTTCTGCACTTGCTAAGAGCTGATACGAGGCAGGCTGCTACCTGGAGCAGCAGCCGCACGCTCCAGCTGCCACTGCTGCCACCAAATGTTGCTCCCAAGCCCTCTGCCAGCCTCGCTAAGGGCCACCACCATACTCCAGGTTGTCCCCCATATCCTTGCCAGCAAGCAAATGAAAAAGGGACGATGTGCTTTTAGCTGAACGTTGCCTGCCCAGCTCCAGCTGGTAGTTTAAATGGCTCATGAGAGAATTATCTACAGATTTTCACTCATTCATCCTGCCGAGAAGTCAGTTTGCCACTACTCACCTCTCCCAGATCAAAGGAAACTCAATCTCTCCTCTATCCTTTGACTGTCACCACAGACAGAGGCAGGGAAATGAACCCAAGTATCTGAGATACCATCCTTCAAAGAACTAAAAATTCTCACATCAGGAGGTACAGGGCACCAGCCTCATTGCTACAAAATAAACAGGCAAAGAGAAAAATCAGCTGGGAAATCATACTAGATAGTTTAAGGGAGAAAGAATATAAAAATGATATATTTAGGAAGGAAGGAAGGAAAAAAAGCAGGAAAGGTAAAGAACCATAATTCAAAATTCTTGCTGGAAGGCTGGAGGGAAAAGGAATTCTACTTAATGAATGACCCACTCCCCCAGACTGATACTCAAGCTTGTGCTACGAGATGATTATTTCAAATAGCATTTCTAAAGGAATCTTAAGTTTTGCAATACAAGCTACAGATAATTACAACGGGTTTGCACAGCAAGGTTTTGGTAGCGGGGGGGCGGGGGCCACAGGAGTGGCAGCTTCTGCAAGAAGCTGCTGGAAGTTTCCCCTGTGTCTGACAGAGCCAATGCCAGCCAGCTCCAAGACGGACTCACCGCTGGCCAAGGCCAAGCCAGTTAGTGACAGTGGTAGCACCTCTGAGATAACAGAGTTAAGAAGGAAAAAAAGCCAACCATGGGAGCTTTTGCAGCCAGAGAGAGGACTGAGAAGATGTAAGGAACTTTTGCAGACACCAAGGCCAGTGAAGAAGGAAGGAGGGTGTAAAATATGCTTATGAGGTTTTTCTCTCTCCTTCATAAATACATCCTGGAATTCTAGTATATGCACCTGCCCTCAGCATCGAAGAGCTCGAGAAGGTGGAAGAAAGATCATCTCGACTTCCCATTTCAAGGCACAGGGCTCACCAAAATGTCATGACTTAGAAACAGATGGAAGGCAATGCCAGCACCATAGACAAAAGGATTTACAAAAGAATTAGCAAACGACTATCACTTCTCTCACTGCAGGACTTTTCTGGGTAAATTATTACTCATTAAAGCAGTGCGCTGGGAGTAAGCTGCCTGACTCCCATTAACATCAGTAGCAGTGGCATAGCATAAGCTTCGTGCCAGTTAAGGATTAATCAGAGTTCTATCTATAGGGCACTCACTTTGAACTCAGCAAATCTGCAGCAGAACAACTCTTCTCTGTCAGACCCTTCTTTGAAGAAAAATCACAAGAAAGTGGGTGGGCTGCTGGCTAAGCCCCTTCTTCCATAACTCTAAGCATTTCCCCCATAACTCTAACAGAACAGTAAGGCAACAAGTGAAAACATTAAATAGCTCTCTCGCTGCATCTCCTGTAATATTAGCAAAGGCAGGGGAGCAAGAAGGGACAATTTTTTTTGGAGAGGGAAGAAAGGATAAAAGAAATCACACAAAAATAATGCAATAAATGTGCTATCAAGATGAGATTTATATTTTTATACAGGATGAAAGCTGGAACACTTGAGAACAATTTCCATGCATGGATTTAGAAATCTAAAAATAACACCTCATTTAATACAAAAAACCACAACTGACCCTAGAATAGATGGTGATGAATACATTCAACATGAAATTTTCTCTATTCTCTCTTCCCTTTAGTGCTTGCTGGCACCTTTCCCCCAGCCCACCCCTTGTCATTTCCCTAAAGAAGGAGGAGAGATAATTGTTTCTGAGCAGTCTCAAAGTAGCTCTGGCAGAGCAGGACAGCCACAATGGCTAAGGCTTCGCAGGAGGACAGCTCCATCAACTCAGGGCTTGTTGTTGTTTGCCTGAGGTGCTGGGACTTTGTCTCACTTGATGTTACAGTGAGAAATTTCCACCTCCTGTGGTTTCCACATGATGTTGCTCCATAAGCTTGTAGACCTCCCTTTTCACAGTTTTTTTGTTCTCCTCCACTCAGCAGCAGTGCATCACCCTGGCACAGGCTTTCAGTTTGGTAAAGCCCTCAGAAGGACCCACGCAGGGGCACCACCGGGGAAGAGGGGAGTGCAGGGATGCAGCTGGCTCCTGAGCCTCAGCCTTGCCCTTCCAGGGGCTGGAGACAGGCCCATGGCCCCTCTGCACCCCTCCAGCTGTGCCACAGCAGCACCTTCAGCTCACTCCTCAGGCAGCTTGCATGCCTTCAGCTTACAGAAAATCAAAATCACTGACTATAACGCTTAACACTTTCTCCCACTTCACAACTGAATAAGAGCTGACTGGTCCCTCCAGTGGGCTCTTGCTCTCCAATGGAATGTACTGGTGCAACAAGTTCTCAGGGCCATGTTTGTCATGTCCAGTTACAACATGCTTGCCTCAGGGGCCAAGTTATCCTTCCTTGATAGCTGTTCAATGAGAAGCATATAAATGCATCACACAGATGCTCTTTGTCCCTAAACTAGCAGCTGGATAAAGCCAAGGACCTAAAGATTGGGGTCATGGGTTGAACTCATACGCTAGAAATGGGTGTTAGTCTACAGGTTCTAACCTCCTCCAGGAGACCACAACACTGAAGCAAGACATGTTCTGACACACATGGTAGTCCCGAGAGCAGAGCTGCGTGGCTGCAGCTACAACAGTGCTACATTTCAGGAAAAGCAGGGCAATACTGCAGGAGAAGGCTCGAGACACAGCAGCAAAGCTGTCTGAAGACAACAGAGCGCACCACACCAACAAGGGATCAACTCTTGCTAGAACAACAGTTTGTACGCGGTGATTAAGCACACTGGTGTGGCTGTAACTGGGAAAAGTGCCCAGTACTTGCTGCAGTATGCCTGGTTTTAGCCAGTGCTGTCAAGTCTCTTGCTTTCCCAAGCAATATATTATTTCAGCCTTCCCACACACACACTCCCCCAAATAAAGAGAAAACTCATCTTATTGCAGGAGCCAATGTTCTGTTCCTACTGTCTGTTCATTCACACCAGAGGCCCACCAGAACGGTCACATCCAACTGCGTCTCATTTACTTTTATTGATGATGCCAGCATTGTAGCAAGAGAAATAAAACACCACATTGAATTCAGGACAACTGTAAAATCAGTTTTCCACTCCTTCATAAAAGGAAGAGAGTGAGGCATCAGCTATTGATGTTTTCTAGCAGTAATGTTCCACTTACACTGTTTACTCTCCTGTGCCACCTGCTGTATATCCATCCCAGACATTCATATACAGGTAGATATAAGATGGATATATGCAGCACCTCCATGAACTAATACCTCCGATAGTGTTTTATAATTTGGTGCTCTAAGTAGCCAGTGATCCTACCAGGGCAACTATTTTCTTGACAGTACTGTGTACTGACACACCTTTTAAAACTACTCGGCCAAGACCTACGTTTCGATACCTGAATGCAACAGTGAGCAAGCCTTTCCGTACGCAGCACCGCACCAGGAAACAAAGCCCAGTGAATCTCACACACTGGGTAGTCACGCTGCCTTTGAGCTATACCTGTGAGGTTTGTTGGGGTTCAGTGCGCTGGCGTGGCTATGTCCCACGTGGTTGATTGAATGATCTAAACAAAGTAATCATCAACTCCCAGACTATCACGTAAGTCAGCGCACCAGATGTGCTGTATTGCTGGACAGCTGCCTGTGATCTTGCACCAGTCCACATTACAGATGTTGACGAACACCAGAGTATAGTCCCATCCCCACGTTACCTGCAGCTCTTCTCTGGATACTGTGGTCTAGGACATACATATGACCAAAGCTCTATGGCACTGCAGCTGGTGTCATGAACCACTGGTAAATAACAAAACAGTAAATCTAGTCTTAGTCAGAGTTTCACCGGGATCCTCCATGCACATGGCTCAAGGCACATCTACCTGCTGTGATTCTCACGTCTGTGCTATAATCATTCCTCTGATGGGGTCAGTATAAATATGGTGCAGGCAAGAGCTCTCCTATGTGTCCTTTGGTACTCTGATTTTGGGAGCTGCCTGCTAGCTATCGGCATCAAACATACTTTTAATTGCTGTTTTTGTTTTGTCATTCAGTCAAAATGAAGAGATTGATCTCTATCGATCTGTGGAAAGGCTTGCTTTGTTTGCTCAACCTTTCTGTTGCTTATCAGGGTTGTGCTGAGAGCTTGACACACAGACTGAGAAGTAAATTTTAAAAAGTAATGAGTGAGTGATGGCAAACTCATGCCAGTCTCATTCACTATCAGACTTTGCTGCAAAAGGAAAGTGTCAGAGGCAACAGCTTCTGGTTATTGTCTCAGCAGTGCCAGCAATGTCAGGAATTTGTTTGATTTTCACATTAATCTAATGCATCCACATTGATGCATAATAAACAGAGGAGAGGAATTCTCTCTGTATGCAGAAGAGCAGCTAGGCATCACATTTTTATTTCCCCCCAGCAGCTTTTCCATTACTGTCTGTTCTCTCTTTTAGCTTCTCCCCAGGTGTTTACCTTGGCTTCCTTATTCGTATTCTTAAAAGCACCACTATATCTCCTTGGCTTCCTTATTCGTATTCTTAAAGGCACCACTAACAGCTCATCCAATTGCATCCTCAGAAAAAAATAAAAAAATTTAAAAAAACCCAAACCACCAAAAAACCCCACACTGTCCCAGTCATACAAAGAGTGCCTCTCTTCACTCACCACTCCCCAAGGCTGTAAGAGTCCTACTCCTATATCTGGGAGTGTTTTCTCTGCTCACGCTTACAGTACAGGAATAAAAGACTTGGAAAGCAGCAGTGTTCCTCCAGCTGCCAATCATGCCACTGAATAGCCACCCACCAGATGTCTTTCCCTTTCTATCAACATCAAAATGAAGGCAGCTGTCAAAGCAGGTGGCTTTCTGCCCCAAACTGGTTTCCCCAACCCCACCAAGATGAGATTGCTGTATGGGTCAGAGCTCTCTGCAGAAAACTCAGGGACACATCAGCACCCTACCTGTATCCTCTGACTGAAGCTCCTGCTGCCAGCTTCATAGTCATATTTGCAATTCTTCTAGGTCATTGTTGCCTGGGGGTTATCTCTCCCCAGTCCCCACTCTGGTGAAACCCTTTCAGGTAATGGATCTCTTCAGGGAACTACACCACCAGATTTAGGGGCCTCTCAGACCTTACTACAGGGTCTTAGCCCCTACAGCAGTATCTGCTATGCCTTCTCTAAGCATTGCTTTTATATAGCAACAGATCAACTCTTCTGCTCTGTTGAGAAAAGGACAGCCAAAAACTTGTCATGAATCCAATAAACTGCTGACAAATGGCCTCTCTTTTCTGGCTAGTAAAATACAGAGTCTCCCCCAGTAGTGATGATTAAAAAAAAAAAAAGAATATCCTTAAATTGCACTTGGTGTCATCTGACTGCCATAAAATGGCAATTAATTTACCTCTGGAACTCTGCTTTCTTACTTGCGTAGGGGATACCTTTCTCTGGAAAGCCAAGGCCAGAACTGTTAATCAGTCCTACAAACTAGCAGCCAAAGAGATACATCAAGTGATCTAATCCATCTATGCATCATACAGATTTTTCAGAGTGCTCCTGCCTGTACCACACTTGGTCCATCAAAAAACTTCACCTAGCAGAGCTGTCAATTCAGCTCTTCAGAGAACCACTGATTCCTCCTGGAAAACGTCAGGAGCACTACTCTGAAAAGCTAATCCTACTGCCATATCAGGTACTTTCTGCATTCCTCCGCCCTGTTTTTTGTAACAAAAGGTTTTTGCATAGCTTGTTTGCTGCTTAAAAAAATTCTCAACTCCTTCCACGTGAAAAATCTGGTCTTCCCTGGAAGTGATGTCACCACAGACTTTTCTACTTCATTAGCTGCAGTCAGTACAGAGGGCTAATGAATCAGTGGAGGGTTAAGTGTTACAGCCAAGGCTTATTTACTGAATGAAAATTCTGCTTTCATGCAAAGACCTAAACAGCAATAAAATACGTCAGAAATAGTCAATATGTAGGTCCTTACATGCCAAGTTCTGTGAGGGATGAAGATACTCCTGAAACAAGAAGACCACCAGTTCAACCTGGGTTTATGATGCAATAAATCACAGGTTGCGCTAATATATCCTGGCAGTGGATGGTCCACAGCTAATAATCATGGTGCAGGACCATACCTGTCAATTAATCAGTTCCTCACCCATGCTATTTTGGGGTGACATGTGGAACTGGCTGTGGCACTCTGCTGGCCAAGGGGAACTTGCCATACAGGACAGGTTCTCCCCAGGCCATATCAGGAAGGCCATTTTGAAGTTATTTGCCTACAGTTTTCCATTCAGGGCGCATTCCTTCTTTCAGATTGTTTTATGCCTCTGTAATAGGACTGATAATTATTTCTCAAAATGTGCTCAATTTGTTTGATTTTCAAATAAAACAATAGTTGAAATTACTTGCAGGTAAAACTCTGAGTACCAGTATGTTATTCTTGCTGTTGTCATGACAATCAGTGAGGACACTGGTTTATAAACGCAATTCATATGTGGCAGAAAATCCACAGCACCTACACATATTCTAATGGAGATAATTTTTGAAATTATTGTTAATTTTAGTTGCTCACCCTCAGATATCTCCAAGGACCTGGTTTTCAGCTGGTGTTAAGAATGCCTACTTTGCATACCTTAATCCACTAACAGCCTTTGAAGGTTCTTTTGCCATTATTTTTGAGAGAAAAATCATCGCTAATGTCAGTAATGGATTCTGGGTTTGGCCAGTAAGTTTTTATTTAAAAAATACATTATCCTTGATATATAGGGGTTTGCAATGGTCTCTTCTAGATGTGCTGCGTAATCTCTGGCACTACAGGAGGCAGCACTGTCTAGCACTTACAGCAGTGGGAGTCCAAAGACCTGAGTCTGGCTCTCCCACTCAATCTCCACATGACATTTAGCAGGTCAATTAACTAACTCTTTTTCTGTATGTGAAATGGGTGTATTTGGGTTGTATTCCTCCTTTGGCATCCCGTTTAAGTCAGAAGGAAGCTGAGTGAAAACTGCTGCCCAAGTGTTTCAAGATGCTAAGATGGAAGGTTCACTGCACGCTGTCAGCAGAATCATTAACAGAAAAGTATAATTGTAGAATCTGTTCATTTTCACTGAAATATCAAAAAGTGATGCTTGAGATTTTATTTTTCTGAAATCTATTGAGTATTTTGCACCCAGATGCTAATTTCACATTATTTATATCTCAGAATATCTATTCTTGTTTCAGTAGAATTATTATTCTGGTATAAATATAAGCAGAACCAAACTCTTAGCCCTCAGCCTATTGCTCTCTTCTGATTAGGATCTCTGTGTATATGGATTCATGCCACTAGCGACTTCCTCCCGATACTGGAAAAAAGATTAAGCCTTGCTGTGGCAGTTTAACACTTTTCTTGCCATGACAACACAATCGGGCACGGGAGCAAGTTGTAAGGAATGGCATTACCTCATGCTCACATACGTGATCATAACATGCTGCAGAATAGATTCTACAAGGAAGACTGATTTAATATGTGCCTATGATGATGAGTGAAGAGCAGCCAGTATCAAGCTAATGCATTGCTAAAGATTGTATCAGATAAAACCAGTAATTCGGCCACCTCCATATCCCCTCCCATAAAATTTTAATAAACCCAATCTTATGGGAGGAAAGAGAGAGACAGGGACCCTACTGAATTATTTACAGCCTTAGCTGTGTATGGCAAAGAAGCCCCTCTTAGGTCAGTAAATGATATTCTTCCATTGATTTCCTTCTCTCAGAATATCTAGGTGAGAATCAAGTTTTGGGAGGGAAAAAAAAAAAACAACAACAAAACCACAAACAAAAACCAAAAGAAACAGGGATGGAAAGAGCAAGGCCAAAAAGACAAAGCTGATGGAGGCAGAGATAAGAGAGTATTTGTATTTATGAAAGAGATATTGATCAATTGCACGCACCAGCAGCAGAAACACTCAAATTAGCTGTCATAATTCCAGTGATGCAGAGTGACACGCAGGCTCAAGCTCCATTAAATATAACCTACATCCAGAGCAGCCAGATGAGATTTGTGAGACTGAACTCTGAAGTCCCACAGGATATACCTGCAGTTGATTTATATTCCTGATTTCCTATTCCCTCACCAACTGTGCAATCAGTTCCCGGAGGTGGGCAGGGAATAATTGAACAGCTAAACTGTGATTCACCCAGCCAATTAAGGAGTCTGGGGATGGGCCCTAAGACAAATCTTTCAGCTTCATGCAGTCTTCCTGGGCCAGAACTACATTGAGCTCTGACAATGTGGCCGAAATCATCATGGCCCAGTTAACGACACAATAATCTGAGGATGTAGAGCTGCACTATAGTTTTCACACATTATCATTCACACACTTTAGACCTTTTCAAAGTAGCAAGTAGGAGGATGCCCTGGTTTTACACACAGATCAGGTTTATTCTGTAATTCAATGTACAAAGAACATCACTGCAAAACAGTAATTAAAATGGCAGCCACTGCCTAGTAGCTATCAACATATAAAAATCACCTACATGTTTCAGCCTGCAGCTTCTGTCAGGGTCAAAGCCAGGTTGCTTGATTCAAAGTTTGTTGGCATCTATCTCATGCTGGCTGTTGTGATGTTCCCTTATGGATGGTGCATGGCTTTGTGAACAAATCAGAATAATCTCATTTCCAAAATGTTCCACTTAAGTCTTTCTTCTTGCACTGAAGCTAGGAAGCACTTACTTCTCATTACTAACCCTGTGTGTGGCATGTGGCATGTAATCACCTTGAAATATTTAACTAGCTGGCTTTCATCTTGCTAACAGTGTGGGGTGGGGCATCAGACTGGGGTATAAATAAACTGGGATATAAATCATCATAAACCAGGCATTAAATTGGTATATAAATCAAAAATTATAGAAGTCAGAGATGGAAGAGACCCATTAGATCATCCTGTTTGTTCTTTCCTGTGTTCTCACCCTAAGAATGCACAAGGCATCATTCTTGATTAGCCAAGAGACATAGAAAAACGCCCATCTCTCCCCCTCTGTGTCTCTCAAGAGGGAGAGCAGCGAAACAGAGCGCTCTGTATGCATATTAATAAAGCTATATTTTGACTGGCTGAATGACTGAAAATGATTAGCAATGGTATGTTTTACCTGTCAACATCTCCACACTGCAACAGGCAAGATGTTTCTAATACTCCTTCGCAAAAAATCACCAGTAAGGCTGAAGTAGATTTGCTCTCAATTTTCCTGTACTCAGAACAGCTCCATAAATACCCTAAGACTTTTTTCAGTGATGAAGACAAAAATGTCTTCTTTTTTCCAATATAACAGTGGGAGACAACATAAAACATCGCCTAAGCCAAGGTGAGTCCAAGAGCTTGCACTTACAAATATAACAAAAGCAAACAAAAAATATCAAAACATTACAAAGGTTGCCGAGTCAAGCATGCCAAAGTTATGAAAAACAAGAATGTGACCCTTTGAAAGGGTCGGTATGAAAAGTGAGAACACATGCAACCCTCAGCAGTAGGAGCTGAGCTTCGCCTCCTTCTCATAGAAGCGCTTTCCTCTACACTTACCGCAGAAGTCCTTGGTGCTAAGTCAATTAGTCTAAGAAATCTTTTTAGAGGTGGTCCCTAGCCATATTTTCTCATTTACTCTGACCCAGAGTGAGTTGGGTGACCATTTGAAGTCTGATATACAGGGAGCGGAGTGCTTGTAGTTGCTCTGAACATCAGTGGGAGCTGTGCTCTGAACATACAAAAGGTTATTTAATGCTAAGTACTGTAAAACCCAGTTCTCCATCATCTCCAACTGGACACTCAAAAAACCCCAAACCAGTTAATTTTAATTGCCAGGCCTAAAATGGAAATTACAGCCCACCTCAAAGGGTTATTAGATATATATTTATCTTCACATGCCATGCCTCAGTACAATAATTAGAAACATGACAAAGCTCATGAAGTGGTTAACTCTGTCCTTGGATGAGGAGTGGTGTATTCTGGAAAAGAAAGGCCAGCAACCATACATCAATTAATGAAAAAGAAACCAAATATTGAAACATCATTGAATGGAAACAGAATATCCCAAATGTATGGGAAAAAAGCAGGGGTCTTGTGGAAAACACAGTATGTGATTATAGTAATTAAAGACTTGATAATGACTGTGCTCAGAGGAGATAGATTAAGGTCAAGTATGCAGCCTGTACTGTGTCATCTCCTAACTTTACATGCTTGTATTTACAACCTTAAAAATGCTCATCTACTTTAAGTTCTTAACTTTAAACCAAACTGAAGAAGCAGGAATTCTAGCGTGGGGTTTCTTCCTGATTCAGGAAAGTGGTGAGCTGTTTGTCAGGAGAAGATGACTTTTCAGATTCACCTTGGAGCACCCTGTTACATGAGCTGGTGGAAGAACCTGCTGGCTGAGGGAGCCAGAAAAGCCCTCCCTGCTAGCATTATTGCACAGGTGTGTTAGCAGTAGATATACAGTAAGACTCCTGACCTGCACATTTTGAACAGTGCTTTTGAGGGGATCCTTCCCTGCTCATTTCCCACTCCCCTACGACACAGAGAGCTTGGCCATTTTTGCACCTTCCCTTCCAAATTGTTCCAGTTTACCACTCCAGCCCTTATCCCAGTCTCAATGTTCAGTAATTCCTTGTCCCATCTCTCCCAACTCACCAGCACAAAGTTTCATCCCTTTCCCTGTCCTCATTTCCTCCCTTCCCAAATCTTGGCCATGTTTCCTACTCAGACACCCCTGTCAACTCAGAATTGGGAGGTCTACTGATGTCCGCTCTTACTCCTTCCCTGGTCCTTTGTCTCTAGGAAGCAAAGGTAGTACAGGAAACAAAAAGTAGTATGCAGTTGGGAAAACTCTTGGTTAGTGTAGGTATTAAGGTTACAGCCACATTAGCAGATCTTAAGACGAAACCTAGCAGAAGGCAACAAAATCCCTTACAGATTTCAAAATAGGTCTTAGATTTCGATGCCAGAAAAAAACATGTTTATATCTTAGCTTGAAATAGCAAGATTTGAAGAAAATCCTACAGCAGAGGGAGAGAGAGGAAAATGAGAAGGTCTGTCACTACCACCTGGTCATTAGCTATGGGAATGATAAATATGATGGAGATCCAACAACACTAGATCTCCAGGCATGTGAGCACCTGCTGCCTGACTAACCTCCAGGACAGCTGCCCCGTCTGCTTTAATAACCAATGTGTTAAGGAATGACATCATATCGTCAGCCAAATGGCACTGGCCAGCAGGACAGTGTCATACTTCAGGGTGTACCTCCATCTGGGGGTCAAGGTAGCTAATTAAAAATGAAACAGTGTTACCTTGTAGAGGAAGACAGGTATGGGAGGAGACCCAAGGGAGTATGGAAGAGAGAGTAGAAGAAAGGAGCAAGAAGAGTAGGATGCTGCCTATTTATTTCAAACACTGCTTTCAGTAGTACTCAGGAAAAAAAAAAATACCCAAAACCAAAGGCAAAAATTCTCTCAGGTCAGCACTTAATACAGATACAACAATGAAATATTTATTGTTGCTTATAAAAGCAGACAGGGTCAAGCCCATGAGCCTACTGGTGTTACTAATGCATTGTCAAGCTATCAACTGAGCTTCTGTGCAAATCTCAATGTCTCGTTCCATGGAGTGAGAAGCCTTGGGAAGCCTGTAGAAATTAGAAGCACAGATATTGCAGTCTTTTCCAGAGCACTAATTGTTACCACTGCTGTCAGTACCATAACTGACCTCCACAAAAGGAGTTTTTTCCAGGCCCCCCAGTAGTTTTACCAGTTATAAGGAGATATTTGAATGCTTTGTAGGCAAGGAAGCCTTAATCTCTGACACAGTTCAGACCATTAAGGTTGATAAAATCCATTCAGCTTTCAGCGTATATGCTATACAAATTAAAATATTACCACTCTCTACATCCTGTAGCAATCCTTCATTTCCTCCAATACTTGCTCCTCTCAGAATGTGCCAGGCTATTACTTTTGTCTTCACAATTCATTTTTTTATGCAAATTGCTTTCAGCAGTTTTCAACAGCACAGACAGACGTTATCATTCCAATTAACACAAGGCATTATGGTTTCTCTTCTCCTGACAATGCAGCTTCCCACACCAATGGTCTAAATTCAGAGCCCATATCCTGTGGTCCCGGGGGAAAGGGAGAGAGCATCTAGGAGACAGGCAAAGGAGATCCCACAATGCCAGACAAGGACAATTTCAAAAAAACCCAGGAAATTCTAAACATTTCTCAGGAACCATCAGCTACCTGCTTGTGAACTGGTTCTCTCCAAAGCAGACTGGTGACAATTTTTAAGCAGTGCAGAAAGAGACCAGTTTCCATGGCAATTCCAGCCACTTTCTGCCCAGATGCAGGACTCTCCATGTTTCTGGATACAAAACATGGCTGCTGTGGAAAACAGGACTACATGGCAATGGCAAGCTGGAGAAGAACAGACGAGCAAACAGAAATGTTCTCTTTTGTTGCCATATTTAATTCAAGTACAAATTCAGGTTTGTGATATATAGGGATGAAGACTTAAAGACCCAAGTACCTACCTCACATGAGAAGCTCTGTGAGTCAGCAAAATAAAACATTTTGGAAAGGAGGAAGAATTTTTAATCTCTCTTCTGATCTGGAGACTTTCATGCAGCATAGCGCAAGCCACTGGGAGCTCTGCCATACAAATGCTCTGAGCACCCATGCATTATTTGTCCTGTTTCAGCTACCAAGGCAAGAGAAAGGGAAGAGGCAGAAGTCTGACTTGTTCTCAGAGAGAAAAAAAAATCTCACTCTTGAAGAACACACATCAGCAACTTGCTTGTTTGCAGATCTTTAAAGCCACAATACTTTTTTCCAATACTTCTTCACCTGCCTTGTAGAGAAGGTGGCCCTGGAAAAGCTCCCTTTTACCCTACCCTTGCCAAGACCACAGTGAGGAAGACTGCAGAGTAATCCACTCTTTGGGGTTTGCATGACAAGGTTTTGGTAGCAGGGAGCCACAGGGGTGGCAGCTTCTGCAAAAAGCTGCTGGAAGCTTCCCCTGTGTCCAACAGAGCCAATGCCAGCTGGCTCCAACACGGACTCACCGCTGGCCAAGGTCAAGTCCATCAGCAACAGTGGTAGAGCCTCTGGGTTAACAGAGTTAAGAAGGAAAAAACCAACCAAGCACAGGAGCTTTTGCAGCCAGAGAGAGGAGTGAGAAGATGTAAGAAACTCCTCAGACACCAAGGTCACTGAAGAAGGAGGGGGAGGACATGATCCAGGCACCAGAGCAGAGATTCCCTTGCAGCCTGTGGTGAAGACCATGGTGAGGCAGGCTGTCCCCTTGCAGCCCATGGAGGAGGGGTGATGGGGTGTAGAGATTCCACCTGCAGCCCATGAAGGACCCCACAACAGAGCAGGTGGAGACACCTGAAGGAGGCTGTGACCCAGTGGGAAGCCTGTGCTGGAGCAAGATCCTGGCATGACCTGTGGCCCCATGGAAAGAGGAGCCCACACCAGAGCAGGTTTGCTGGCAGGACTTGTGACCCTGTGGGGGACCCACGGTGGAGCAGTCTGTTCCTGAAGGTCTGCACACCGTGGGGTAGACCCACGCTGGAGCAGTTCGTGAAGGACTGTAGCCCATGGGAAAGACTCAGGTTGGAGAAGTTTGTGGAGGGCTGCCTCTCATGAGAGGGACCCCATGTTGGAGCAGGGGAAGAGTCCTCCCCCTGAGGAGAACGAAGCAGCAGCAAAAACAATGTGTGATCAACTGATTGTAGCCCCTATCCCAGTCCCCCTGTGTCACAGGGAGGGGGAGGAGGGAGTGATTGGGAGTGAAGTTAAGAAGGGAGGGGTGGAGGGAGGTGTTTAAGATTTGTTTTTATTTCTCACTGCTCTGCTCTGTGTTTGCTTGGTAATAAATCAGATGAATTCCTCTTTAAGTCTGGTCTGTTTTGCCCTGGATGGTAATTGGTGAACAGCCTTTCCCTGTCCTTATCTCAATCCATGAGCCATTCCTCACACCTTTTCTCCCTTGTCTAGTTAAGGAGGGGGAGTGATAGAGCAGCTTTGGTGGTCACTTGGACTTCAGCCAGGGTCAGCCCACCATGGCCACAAGTATCAGCCCTGTGAGGCTCCAGACAGATCTGAGCCCGCAACAGGCTGACTCACAGTCCTGTAGTACCTACACAGTTCTTGCTGAAATTGTTGAAGGGATGGATGCACAAAGTTGTCCCATGGCAAATGCAGGTACGTTCAAAGATAAAAATTAGCAAGAAAGCATAAGGTCTAAACAAAAGAAGCTAAAGGCAAGAATAAATCATCATCATGCTAGGCTGATTCTAAGAAAGTATGAAGACTATCCCTCTCCTCTTGTCTGTATCTTCTTCTGTTCTCTGCACTACTTGGCTTCCTCAAAATAAGTTTCTAATCCTAATTCTCCCAGCAAGACAATGAAATGTAGATAGTTGGCTTAGATGCAGAGAGGAATTTCTAAGTATGCCTATCTCCTATGCTGCAGTTACCCTTTTTCACAAAACAATTTTTTCTTAAAGACTGCAACAGCAGATCAATTTAGAGCCTGGGTCATCTATAGCCCATTGGGGAAAAAAAGAAAAAAAAAAATAATTACCCTCCTACAGTCCTTCTGATGGTATAAAACACCACCAACCCAACAAGGTGCCTGTTTTGCTCCAAGGAGTAAGCCAGTAGACCAAATACTCCCTGGGCTTTGAGTGCCTTACCCCTCATAATGGCTTTAGAGAACAGCACTGTTGGTTCCTGGAAGATGCCAAACTGAATAAATATAGCACATGCCCTCATTACCTTGGTTGTACTACTGTATTGAAAGCAAACACAGCCTTTCACCTTCTTTGCCGTAATATACCAGATAATGGTTTCCCCAAGTTTTTAGGACAAGAGGAAAAAAAATAAAAAAAATCAACATCATCTTTTTATGGTTAACTTTCTTAAAGTACAAGTATCCAGTTAAAGTGCCTATGCCGTCTCCAGAAAAGGTCTCTCACCCCTCTCAATGCCTGTACCATATTCTACAGCTCAAACCCCTGCCATGATCACTTTCCCCATGTTTTGTGAACACGAATCTGTAGCATACTGAAAATGAACCTGCAAGAACAGCATTAAACACGGGGAACTGAATATGCAAATAGAGAATCATTCAGATTTTCTTGGATTTTTTTGTTCTAATAATCTAAACCTCCATTTCTGAAAGCATCAGCCATGCTGCTGGAGTTTTTCAGAAGCCAGAACTATGGATCAAGTTACTGTGCACAAGGCTGGGGCCAAAATGTGACAGGGTAAATGCCTAATAGCAACTCAATCATATCATTACACTGGCATTTTCCATAAAAAGACAGTTACTCATGCTCAAAGTTGTTGGACACAGATTTCTTTCCCTTCTCCCTTCCCAGCTCATATGGATGCTTACTTTGTCTATTTAGATGAACGTTTATCTCCTGAGAGGTGAGAGCTGTCAATATAACGATCATCCTTCCCTCCATCCCTTTTTAACCAGAGATAGCTGAGAGGAAGTGATTGCAGGGAAGTGAAGTCCTATTTCCCCAGCTCATACTGCCATAGGCAATCAATTTGGAGCAGAAGTTCCATCTTGAAAATGTCAAACAGAATGGAAAAAGCTAAAATCAAAAATCATAGTCAGCTCCAACCATTCCTCCAGGTCCAGCTGCTCCCCTGGGTTCTTCTAGTATAGCTGATAGCACAGCTAGAGGAGTATCTGCTGCCTGTGCTTACTGGTGCCATGGGGTCCTCAGCCACAAATTAATTGCCCCTTCCCCACTCCTGCAATTTAAGAGAAACTGCTGGAGCATCAGTCCTTCACACCAGTCTGAAAAAAGGAGTCTATTGGGCATGGCTGGAGAGACTGATCCCCCATTCGGTAAACAGGCAAAGCAACAGATTTCCTTCCCAGGTGCACCAGTTTGCTGTCCATGCACCAGGGGAGGAAAATAACCACTACTGAAATACTAATATGGCAAAGGACAGCAGTGGCTTCAGTCTAGGAGAGGCTTTTTTCTTTAGCCCAGTGACCAGACACTCTGGTTTCACCTTTTCAGTTCCTCTGAAATTCTCCAGGATGCCATTTTGCCCCAGTGTTTCACCAGGAGATAATTTTTTTGTCCCTCTCATGCATCAGATCTGAGAAACTACCCATAGCAAGAGCAGGAAGAACAGCAAGCTTGGGCACTGCTCCTTTTGCTGTTTGTCATAACACTCACCAAAGGGAAATTCTGAATAGGAAGTTGTTCAAAGAAAAATAATGGCCAGGTTGACTTGGAAACACTATTCTACCTCAGGATGAGCAGTGGTAAGCTGAAGTAGCTGAAATACAGAATCAGGTTGGCTGCTAGGGCAGGAACTAAGATTACAAGGACTTTCTGAAGACATTTAGTGTCTTACCCCACTTTCAGTTTACTCCGCTGCCAAGGAAGAACATTCCCCTCAACCAAAACATAATTTGAAAAGTTTTACATTGCCCTTGTTTTAGAGAAAAATAGCAAGGTTGAGTTCATTCTTAAATGCAGTGACCTCCAGATCCTCCAGTGATTAACCCCATATATGAAGCACTCATCATTACACCTAACTGCTCTGGAGAATGCTTCAGCAAACTATTTCTTTCCTTCCCTGCCTTTAGATAGGGAGAGTCAAACTCCATTTCTATTTACTTCTACTTACACTTATCTGACTTATGAAATAGCAAGAAAATCTGAGTCAGAAATATGCATGCACACCCACACACTTGGTGTACCCTCCCCAAGGAGGGAACAAGCAGTCTCACCCTGAAAGTGCCTTGAACCAAATCAGATATGTAAATGTGCGAGCACAGTGTCTAGACTGCCACTTTGGAAACTGCCGAATGGCCTGCTGGAGGGTCCTCCTGCCAGCTTCCAACACATCAGGCTCAGGAATTTGCTGATCCCACCAAAAGATGCACATGCCAAGTATCTCCCGTGGCCAGGTATATTAGCAATGATATTTAAGTTGGGAAGGAAAAGAAAAAATACAAAACACAACTTCAGAATAACCTTTTACTTGATCCATTACTAAGATAAAGATGAACCTAAGACAATAATTCCTCCATTAAATAGTGAGATTCCCAGTGGATGGTTGCAGAAGTCATTGGTGCTCACAGCAGTGGCAAAAGCATACATACACAAACATAAACCAAAGACCTTTCTTACTCTGCCCTATGAACCCTAACAGAAGGTGTCGGGGGGTGTGTCTTTTTGCCCACATATGAGCAATGTTAACATAACACTGACACCAGCAGAGATGACAGGTGGTAGCAGAAAATCCAAAGGGAACCAAACTGTCTGATGATCTGATTTCAGAGAGAAATGAGCACTGCACAGTATTTTGCAAGATCAGTCTCTTAGAGTCTTCTGAGAGGCATGAGTTCAACATTCCTTTTCTTTGTCATGTCACAATAAAAATATGTATTTGTCCCCACACAGACACATTTCCGAAAAATCAGTTCAGCAAGACCCTCTAGAACTTCCTTAATGCTTTAACAGGTTTGACCAGGCAGGCCTACAAGCACCAAGGAGTCTCAAACCAGGCCTGACCTTACCAAGAAAACAACTGTATCATTACACCACCTCCTCCACAGAGCTTAAAAGGACCCTTCCAAAGCAACGGCCACAGAGGTCTTACACGTTTCTCAAACTGACACAGTCTGGATAGTAGCTGCTCGCTACCACCTTCCAAGGTTTTCAATCAGAACCAGCATCCCTCAGCCCCTGCCATCTTCAAGTTGTTAACTGCTTCCACTAAGACAGAGGAGCTCAGGACATTCATCAGCCCCATGACTACATAGTAATAAGAGAAGTTGCTGTGGCATCCTTCCTTGTGAAATCCTACCCCTCTCATTTTATTAGTGAAAACCCTTTTCCATCTCCAAGATAAAAAGGAAAAAAGCTTTAAGGCCAGCCAATACATCTCAAGGCAATTCCATCCCTGTCAGATCTTGTTGCTTCAGCAAGTGTTACAAGTTGGTGACCACTAGCTACAATTATCACTAAGGGCTAAGCTCCTTCCCTATGCCTTAAAGGCTGCAGCATTTCTCTTTCTAGATCTTCAAAGGAGAGTGATGCCACACTCACCCAGGAGCTGCAGGTAACAGGACATATTCTACAATAAAAGCCAGCAATGAATTCTGCTGGAAGCAGGAAACTCAGCAGCAACATGAACTGCATGAGAATACGTTAGTGTACTGAGCGTTCTACTGAATTAAAAAATAGGGCATTGATTTTGTTATTCATTTTTGTATTTAACTCAATATTAATCTCTGCATATAAATGCCTCTTCCCCGCTGCCACTTTTTCATGCCTCAGCAGAATTTCTAGTCAGCAGCAGAAACAGAGATGTAGGTCCTGAGAACAAATCGATCAGTCTGCTACGAAGACAAGCCGTATGTGAGAAGAGGGCTCTGAGCAGGCTGTCAGTCAAAGCCTCTGCTCTCATTTATCAGCGAGTACCTCCCTTAGTCCACATGCGAGGAGAACAGAGAAGAAAGCCAGCAACACTTACGCAAGGCATGCCACTCATCCTGGCGGATTGTCTTGGTGATGTTGTAGGTGAGGTTCTTGGGAATGGTCGCTGAGGAGTAGTGGTACTTGATGTACGTGCACCGCTCAACTGCTCCTGGGAAGGGTAAAACACAAAACAGAAAGTGCTGTTAAATGAATGCAACGTATCCTCCCAACTGTAGACCAAATGGGTTTGACAACCAAAAGTAAAGGCTAGGAGCAAAGTAATCCCTGCCATCAGTCCACTGTGACAGCCAACGCTATCCTCGGCCCGTGTAAAAGGCACAAGTTACCTGTAGGGTAAGCTCACATCTAAACTTATGATACACCAAAGGCCCTGCGGTAGCTGCCAGAGTGGCTGCTTTCGCCATCGGCTATATATGTGGCAAATCATCCCTTCTTTTCTTTCTTTTCTCTGAACGATGAGCTAGCAGCAGGTATGTCAGTATTTACTGTGTAGAAACTGTAAATTCATGTCTTGGCTTATTGTGCAGTAATGTGTCTCAATGCCCATGCTCCAGGAGGTACACAAAGCAAACATCTTTGATCTTTCCTTCAGTAACAAACAGCACAGGAAAAATAACATCTATAGATAGCAAACAATTTTCCTGATCCCCCTTCCACCCCACAGCCAAGAGGCAAGACAAGCAGAAGGATATGTGACAGGCTATGGTATGTCTCTTGAAGGTACTCGGACACTTTCATAGTAGGCTCAGAAACAGGATTTACTGGCACCCTTGAATAATGAGCCTCAAATGGCAACACAAATGGCTGAAGTGGGCAATTTTTTTTCCCCTGCAGTCAGAATTTCATCTACATTCCACAGAAAAAAGCACCACGCGCTGCTTCTGTTTGTCTTCGGATCAAATTATTACATTCTCCTTTTACAACCACTTTCCTTCCTCTACAATAATCACACCTCCAGGCCTTGATCTCCTGGCATCTCTCTGCATAGTTAGAGTCCTTAGAGGAATGGGTCTGGCATAGCCTGATGCTGTCCATGATGATAGCCTAGCCAAATTTCACATCTAATCAGAAGCCCATGATAGTGCAACCATTTTTGCACTGATGAAAATCAGCGAGGTTTCCCACATCCATTTTACCAGCATCCTCAGCTAACACTGACTTTATTAGACCTTCTCACTAAGCAGTCAGATTCAGAGTTCGTGAAAGTAATTTTTCCATTAATACTGTGGTATTTTGGATCAGGCCTTTAATAACTAAATAGACGTCCTTAATGTGGTTGGCCACACTGTTTGCTACTAGCTACCTCTGGTCAGAGAAGCAGCTATGCTGGAAATGCTTTTAGGTATTAAAAATACATTAAGACAGGCACTCAATAGAATAAATTAAATGAAGCAATGAATTATATAAATAAGAGTGCTGTACACCAAGAGGCAGGTAGAGAACACTTACTGTCAGCCTGAACTGAAAAGGCAGAGCCATTAGCTTTATATCGACAGCTCCAATGGGTTAAATACGCTTTTATACCACTAGAACTACAGATTTCTACCTCAGGTTGTAAAGTATTACCTAGCATGAACTTAGATCATACACCATGAATTCACGGCATGAATAAGAATGCCCATGAAAGAAAATTATTAGTTACATCACAGTCTACTCGCATCTTCCAAAGCTAGCGCAATACTAACATTTGAGGTCCTCATTGTTTGCTCCTCTTAAGCATTCCTCACATTCTGCCTTTGACAGCAATTAGATTAGACAAAGCCAAATATTATAGAGGAAAAAGGCAAAATATTTACATATGTATCCGCCTGCCCTGACAGCGTGATGGGCTTCTGTGTGAGTCTGCACCATCTGGGCACCAAATGTACGCCCAGAATTAAAGTTTCAAACCAAGAATAGTATTTAAAAAAAGACAGCTAGCGTGCAAAGAGCTTTAAAAAAGCCTCAAATCACAACCTTGCCTTCTTTAAGGTTTTCCTGTCCTCTTTTGTTCAGCTGCTTTCATGGATCAGAAGCAACAGCAAGAAAATGGAAAATGCTTATTTGTCTGAAAATAATCTTTAAATTATCAGATATCTACCCAGAGAAAAGATTTATATAGAATAGCAGACTAGGACACAGAGCCAAGATTCAAAATAAAAGCATACAGAAGGAAGGGAGAAAAAATCCTGCTCCATTTGCTATAATTTCTTAATCAGCAGAAAACATCTCCTCTTAACACCGAAGAGGCTAATTTCTAGCAAAGTCCATCATACTTTTAATCCTCACTGCAAATACTGTTAGTAGTAATGCAGTGAGCTGTTTGCTGTCTTATATCACCAAAATCTAAGGTGGAAAGAGATTATAATCTGAATTCAGATCATCATATATACCATATATACAATTTTGGACTTGTGGTTACATCCCTATGGCTTTAATGAGACCTAAGTACATCTTTAAAGACTGTCTAGAGCTAAGAGGACAACTGCAGTAGCAATGGTTCAATGGTAGCTGGCAGATTTGAATTGTAGATTCCATGATTATCTCCTTTCCAGCCACACAATGGATTTCAACACTGTTCCCACCTCTAAAGAACACGCTATTAGCCAATAAACATCATGACTCCAACCAGGAGTTTGTAGGGACCCGAAGGTAAAGTGCTCTTCCATGTACAGGATGAGATATGTTCCCCTTTTTCCCTTACTTGTCTCTGAAACATCAAGGCTGGCCACTGCGTGCATTCAACTGGGCTGAGACAGAAAATTCACCTGTACCTGGGAGTTGTCCCCATTACTTGTTTTACATTGGGAAACAGACCCCCAGATCAGTCACATAAGGATGCTGCTCCTGGATTTTCACCCTTCTCCAAAGCATTAAGCATAAGTTCACTGCTAGAATGGGTACATCTAATGAATTTTTTGTTACAGGACTCAAAACACTTCAGTCTAATCCAAGTGACTGGGCTCAATAAATGGATAAATGGGTGAAACAAAGGTCTGTGATATACTAGAGGTCAGCCTACATGAGCTAAAGGACCCTTTTGGCTTTAGGCTGTTAAACTCTCCTGTGAACAGCGAGTTTAACACACTCAGGAGAATGTAGTTCAGCGCATTTCAGAGATGTCTTCTATTAGCTTCCAGCACTTCAATTATTTCTCTGACTGACTGTAGAACAGCAGCGACTGCTGGAGAGAGCATGCAGCCATCTATATCTGCATGCCCACTGCTGATAGGAGAGGCAGGCAGGATCCTACTGGGAATCTCAAATTTTTCATGGCACAGACTGACAAGGTTTGCAATTGCTTGGCATTTAAACATGAGCTATTTGCCTAAACCTGCTCTCACAGATGTAAAGAGTGACTCTGCTGACATAAACATCAGCATACATCTAGCTAAAGGTGCAAATTAGCTTTTGAAATTTAGAAGGCTTTCATTTGCCTGGACCTACCAGTAAAAATTAGAAAAAGGATAAGTCTATAGCTGTGGCAACTTCAGACTTCACGATGTTTCCCTACTTGTCCCTTGAACTAGGTTCAAGGGCCTCCCAAACATCCGGTTGCTGNAACTTCAGACTTCACGATGTTTCCGTACTTGTTTGCCCCCCAAACATCCAGTTGCTAGAGGTCCCTGGGAAAGCAGAGGCAGTGACTGCAGCAAGGATCAGAACTACTGCTCTCCTGCAAAGTCCTCTCAGGAAAAAACCCTAAGAAATCCTAACTTTCAGATTAACTGATAGCTATGCTTACTCCAGTCTTTGGGGTAGGAGGGGAAGCAAGACTAAGGAGGAAAAAAAACCAAACAAACAACAAAACCACTGCCACAAAAAAACGCAACCAACATTTCCCCTTTCATACCCTCAATAGGGTAACTGCAATTTACAGAGCACCTTCAGCACTAACTTAGAAAGACCAAATACAGCCACAGCTGAGCTCTGCATTTTGCACCAATAACCAGTATTTAGAGAGCAAACCAGTCAGTGGGTTTTTTCACCTATACAGCTGCCACAGCAAGTGTTGTAGCTGGGCACAAGAAATGCAGAACCACCACAAAGCTGCTCTGCTAACAGATGTGATGTATTGCATGTTCCTCTGATCACAGGAAAACTTTTGCTGAAAGTAGTGAAGAAAAGTGGTTGACCTCTTCAAATAGAGTGCTAGGAAAGGGATCAGCAGGAAGATAGAACTAGAACATGCAGAGCAAAACTCTGCCATACCAACCTCACATAAGCACAGATGCTCAGAGGGGATTCAGCATCTGTAACTCTTCTGCAACAGGAGGTTGCTAACTACAAAGTTCAGATACCAAGTAAAATTGAGATAAGGAAACTAGAAATAGCTTCATCCAGAGCAGATAAGTATTCGCAGCATCAAGCATGCCACTCCTCTTACTGATCCCCTTCCCTGCTCAGCTCCCCTCCCGCATCCATTGAGCATTACTCCATACTATTACCATGTTACTATATAATTATTTCCTCTTCTCTCCATTACAAGGCAAATTCTTAAACTGTGCTATCACAGGAATATCACCTGAAAACATTGTGCAATTCTTTTCTATTCAATTTTCAAAACCATCCCAATATCCTGATGTTAGTTCAGCTGCTAGTGAAACTCAGCTCCCACTACGTTACTAGGACTGTAAATAGTATCTTGGTAGAGGCCCCACACTGGTGATGCAGGGAATGACTGAACCATTCTCCCACTCTAAGTTGAACAGGGTTGACAGCAACTAAAAGGAAGGTCATACTGCTGATATCTGTACTGTATTTGTCTGGTGGGTAAACAGACACCTTTTTTCAGAACTTTTGGGCCAGCGTCTTTCTTCATCACCCAAGTGCCCCCTCCCTTAAATGTGATAATATTCCAACACTTTCAAACAGCTCCGTGAAACAGTCTTTACTCATGGTAAATTTTAGAAATAGAATGAAAATTCAAAACACCCCCAGGATATTGGTCACATGAGTCCTATAATTTGGGTCTCAGAAGTGCCCCGTGAGATCAGCTGACTGTTGTAAAGGTTGTGAAGTCTCAGGAATTTACACTGCCACCATGATCACATAGTTCAGTCTTCTGCATAATACAGACCAGCTCATCTGACATCTGGCAACACAAAGCAGTCCTTCAGATGGTCTTTCGTGAAACTGGTAATCTGTGAGAGCAGTTCGATAAGTGTCAGTAATGTCATTTCTGATCTGGCCTGAGATGGCACACAGAAGAGCAACACAGATGATCTGACTATACGCCCTTCCTGTCGATGAGGGCTACAAGATTTCATACTTTTCCCCTTCATCTTCCAGGGCCGCAGACTGTTGAACAATCCATAAGGTCCAGGTACAGATTAGCCCAATGCCTGTAAACAAGCCACCTTTGGTAGCTGGCAGGCTCACTACTACATGTAAGAATTTCCCCCACTCTAAGACTCTTCCCAGCAATCCTTGGGTAAGAGCAACCAGGAATCTCAGACAGGTTCAAGGCACCAGCAGCTCGCTCGCTCTGGATGAACTATGGCATGGCCATTCCAGACTTCACAATAAGCCAACACTGACATGACACTCACATGACTTTCTGTAACATGCAGAGATCTGAAACCAGGTGGTACCCATTCTTCTCTTGTAGTACGCATGTTGATTTCTAAGAAGGATCAGCAGTACAGCTAGTATTTGTTTTATTACATTTTCTGCTGAGGCTTTTGATATGCTGAGCTTCCCTGAAAAGACTGACATGGATGTTTTGAGGTTTTGCTACCTCCAGGCAGCTTTTCCTTCTTCTGTGTTGTGGATACCTCTGGATGAACTGTTTGTAAAAAGTAATTTATTCCACAAAATTCACCCTTTGTGCTAGCTCTAATTTTTAGAGCTCTAAGAATTACTACACAAACATTTCCTAGTAAAAGGAACCTTAGCCTCTGGCTTGCAAATTGCATTCACTATTCACTACAAATATTTGCTATTCATTACAAGAAACCACCTTTTCTGTATGAGACATTGCCTTAATCCCATGGTTTGGATACTGTTCCCTCATTGGGTGACTATATTCTTACCAAGGTGACAGAAGATGTATATCGGTCATTTAGCCTCTAATTGTTTCTTTAGATGATCTTTAGAAACATCTGCAGAACGGAGAAAGTTTATAGTTTTTTCTTAGCATAACATTTCAGTAAGGTTTCCAGGGGCTATAATCAGGTTACACAGAGCAATTGCATGTGGCATGTATACCTGTTAATGTTCAGTCTTAAAAGTCTTGTCTCCCTTGGAAAAGTTCATTGTTAAATTGTGCTAGCATTTTATGCAGCCTCCAAACCAGGCCTGGCCATGCAGTTTCAGCATGCATTAACTGGTCAAACTAAATCCTGGAGGAAGGTAGGAGGAGAAATTAGGGTCTACCTTGACCAGCTGCTATGACAAAATTGCAATCAGACATGCTGACTGCTTAATGAACTCATGATGAGTAACTATCTTTTTAATGAAGGCAGATGCTTCATTAGGAAAGTATTGCAATTGTAGGATTGTTTATGTTAGAAGGGTCCTCTAGATGTCAGCCTGCCCAATCACCTGCTCAAAGGAGGAACAACTTCACAGTTCAAATCAAATTCAAAGATAGTTGGCATTGCTTGGGGCCTTGTCCAATCAAGTTTTAAATATCTCCAAGAATGGAGGCACACATCTTTGAGCACCTGTTCTAACATCTGACCACCTTCATTATGAATTATTTTTTCCCTTACACCTAATCAGAATTTCCCTTGGTACTACATGAGTATCTTGAATACTAGAATACCTAAGGGTAAAGGTCTAAAAATCCAGGAAGAATATGCTAATAGCATCACCTTAATCAACATATCTGATGAATATTCATTAACTTATACACATAAATAGAAGCCAATGTTCTAATTAATGGAGTTCAAGATAGATTTTCAGCTGCAGCATGGGCCAAATTTTTTTAATAAGAAATATTATTTGTTCCTGGCTGACTCTGGCATCATCTTGAATGGAGGTTCAGATTGGTCTGCCAGTAGGACTTGTTGCTACTTGTCCTAGATAAAGTGGAACAAATTCTGGTACTGGCTGTTGTTTGCTTTGGGCTGCAAAGAAATTGGGCTGATGCCTCCCTTCCGTTGAATGGTTGAGGTTTGTGTCTTTTAGGTTTAAAACTCAGGTGCTAGCCCCTTGCTGCTACCTCTACAAGTGGGTAGAGGTGGACTATCAACTTCTACTCACCATTTACAGGTCCATATAAAAGTCAGAGGAAAGCGTCACAATCCCCTTCCCCATTACAGACCAACCCAAGGGTCACATATTGGGAGAGACAATGAACATGTCTACAGTAACACTTCGCATGTATCAGGAGTGCACTTTTGAAAATTACCTCCTGATGATCTCCGGTTACCATGCCTTGGTGCATAACAATATGCTGTAAGACCATGCCAACTAGATTCTTTAAAAATAAAACTAAATTGGAAGACGAGCTAATGGGAATTCAGCGGATGGTAGAAGAGCAGAGCCAGTTGGAAGTACCACCATCATTTCCCCCACACCCCAAAAACACCAAGCATTTGTTACAAATCCAGTGCTGTTGTACCACACTATTTACAAATGTAAATCTAACCTATGCTGTGTGCATCTCCACTGTTAGAATCATCCTAATAAGGACTGCTGTAGGAAGTTCAGCCCTGAGTGACCGTAACTCTAGAAAAGCCACCTTACCTACCTAGATGGCTAATCTCCAAGACCGGAGAAGCATACAGAGCAGCCACAACAGCCTGAACTATACCAGAGCAAGAAGCACAGGTCTGCAGTTTAGTTCTGTAGAGCTGTAATTCCTTCCCTCACAATGCAGTGGAAGAAGTGCTGCAGCCATCATTGATATGCACACACCAGCCATGCTCACAAAACACAAGCAGGCAAATAGTCCGTGTTTTGGGTTCAACGACCAGCTTGGAAAAAAAAAACTTAGGGAGGATGCCACCAACACAAAAAACATCCAACTGGAATTTCAGATAAACTGAAATCAATTTTGTGCATACACAAAACTGAACTCATCTGTATTTTATTTTGACACCTTTGAAGAATAATTTTTACAATGTATTTCAACTGAAAGTCTTAAAACTGTATTTTAAAAATTCTAAAACAGACATTTTTCTTAATTTTCAGTAGTATTTTTTCCAGCTGAAACCATCAGCCATATTAAAAATGAAGTTTCACAAGTGGTTCCACTCCCTTACAAGCTCTTTGCTTCAGAGCCAATTTTCTGCATGAAAATAAATAACAGTTTGCTAACTGTACTTACTATAAATGTGCTTACAAGCACACTAGGCACCTCTGTCTTCCCTATTGGGTAAAAATGTAGAAAGGCTGCCAGAATGCCAGTGGCAAAAGGATATATCAGTAGCCAGAACTCTACAATATCACCAAAATTTGCTTTTTACACATAGATGTCTTCACTGACCACCAGAAAATGTAATGAACACAAAACTTCAGCAAAACATACTCAAGATGACAACAGCATCCTCTTTTACTTGCAGGAAAAGCTTTCTTGTATTCACCAAGCTGGCAGCCACTGAAAGGATGAGACATAAGATAAATACCTGTCTCTGAAATGGCACATACCCAGCAAATACATTAACAGAATGTACAGCTTAAAGATATTCATTAGAAAAGTGAGTAAAGTTTTTTTCCAGAGTGACAAGCAGAACATTTCTGCTCTTTTTTCCTCCCATTTTTCTTTTACAGTTCATCTCACTTGATTTCCTGTCCTGGTTTCAGCTGGGATACAGGTAATTTTCTTCTTAGTAGCTGGTATAGTGCTGGGTTTTGGATTTAGGACAAGTAATATTGATAACACTAATATTTTAGTTGCTACCAAGCAGTCAAGGACTTTTTGGCTTCTTATACTGCCCTGCCAATGATAAGGTGGGGAGCGCTCAAGAAGCTGGGAGGGGACGCAGCCAGGACAGCTGACCCAAACTTGACCAAGGGGTATTCCATACCATATGACATCATGCCCAGCATATGTTGGGGGTTGGCCAGTTGGCTGCCTTTAAAGGACTGTCATGGTTTAACCTGGCAGGCAGCTAAAACGACATGGCTGTTTGCTCAGTCCCCACACCCCACCAGTGGGATGGGGAAGAGAATTGAGAAGGAAAAAAACCACACCAGTAAAATTTGTGCGTTGACAGTTTAATAGGACACAAAATTGATGTAATAATAGAATATTAAACAAGTGATGCACAGCACAATTTCTCACCACCCAAAGCTGATGCTCAGCTAGTTTCTGAGTTGTACCACCTCCCAGCCACCCCCCAGTTATATACTGGGCATGATGTCATATGGTATGGAACATCCTGTTGGCCAGCTTGGGTCCACTATCCTGGGCTGCGTCCACTCCCAGCTTCTTGGGTGTGCCCCAGCTTCTCATTGGCAGGCCAGTACAAGAAGCTGAAAAGTCCTTGTCTGCTTGGCAACAACTAAAATATTAGTGTTATCAACATCATTCTCATCCTAAATCCAAATTATAGCATTATACCAGCTCCTAAGAAGAAAGTTACCTCTATCTCTACCAAAACCAGGACATATATAAATAATGGTACTCAGCCTCTAGCTTAGTAAAATTTGTTAAACAATACTGAGCAGGTAAGTCTTGCAAAAAAAAACCCACAGTGAAAACATAATGGGGGATAGCTGAAAGGATTCAGCATACTGTACTATACTGTACAGAAATGGAGTAATAGATGACAATATGCCATTCCCATTCTTCCCAGGTCATCTGGGATGAGAATCTGCCAGCTCACTTTCAATTATGATCCATTAGATCTCTAGAGAAATGGAAAAAAATCAGACACAAAGTGCACATGAAACAGAAGCAAATCATGAAGCTTACGGATCTCCAGACATGTGCAACAGCTTTGTCATGCATGAGCTGTATGGTGACCAAATTCCACACAGAGAATTCCAAATATTTCAGACTGAAACACCTACACTGCAATTTCAACAGCTGTTTCCACACTAAAATATCTAAATTTCCTTTTCAACCACTGTGTGAGTTAAGATAAAGGTGCAGACATTTCTGCATGCACTGAGCAGACAGCAACATTTCCAGAGTAGAGGAAAAAGAAAGTGCCTGAACAGTTTTTGCTAGGCCTGTTCCCCACATGCTGTATGGGTATCCCAGCAAATAGCAGCTTGCTTAAAGCAACCAGCTGGCAGAAGATAAATATTCCACCCATGATAAGAAAAAAATCCAAGTATGAGCCCAAAAGCTGAATTTGCATTGGAAAGTGATGAGCTCACGCTTTCTCTCCAGGGACCAAGGGAAGGGGGCTGGCAAGGAAGCTGGAGCAAGAGGATGGTTATGAAACACTTTTTTGCTTCAGCTATTAATAACAGTCTTCAAGCCACAGGGCACTTGAGAGGAGGAAGGCATCTCCTTGCTTCTATTAATCTTTTTGTCCACCTATTTGCATTGGGCTGGCCACAGGGGAGAGGGAAGCAGAACACGAATGAAAAGTTAAGGAGGTTAAAAGGGCTGAAAAATATTTGCTCCTACTTGTTTGGAGGCAGAAATTAAATGATCAATAAAAAGTCACTGAGACAGCAATTACCAGTAAAAACTCACTGATGACCCAATAGCTCATGGAACAAAGCACTCGCTCAGCACTGCTGTCAAGCCAAAGAAAAAGCACAGTAAAGGCTATGCTATAGACAGGTTTCTTTTATATGAATGTACATCATCTGATTCTCATAGTAAGGTCCTCCCATGAAGCTTTGTATTTATTGAGCCATTTCAAAGAGATGTCTGGGAAGCAGGGTCCCAGACTGCCCAAAAGAAAATAAGGACAGGTGCACCGATATCACTAATTCTGCAGAGGATCTGTGATCACAGACAGTGAAGTCTGAGGATGCCTATCTCTGTACCTTCAAAAGCTATTTTATATGCTGCTTTACAACGTAAATATGTCTTTCTATACACATTTACTACTTTTTAAGTGAGAAGAATATAAGCCCTTTTCTGTGTCTCCATACTCTTAGTTTACTGTTAGCTCCACAAATTGCTGAGCTGGAGAAAGCACTTTGCTTCCTTGTAGCACTTCAAGTTCTTGTAGCACTTCAGCTTTGTGTTCAAACAGCAGAAATCATGTGATAAAGAATCATTCGCATGCTTTGTACCCGACATTAGGGAACTTAAGCTGAGACCTAACAGACTAATCTCCCAGAAGGTCCTGCTTACAGGCTCAGCCTCATCCAGTCCCTATAGCAGCGTCATTTAAATGAAAGAACTTATGTGGGCATTGCATCATATCTAGATGACCCTATTTTCATGCAGGTTTTGTCCGTCAAGTGAACTTGGGTTGGGACATCAAGGAGGAAGAGATTTCCACAACTTCCAGCTGAACATAAATTTTGGTGAGGAAAAAGAAAAGAGCATAAAGTTCTCAGCAGGGGCTGTATATTAGGGATTCACGGGAATCAAATTAAGAAGACAAATTTTTAGAAGAATAATTGTATTCTTCTCCACTTAAGGACTGGTACATAGTCAAAAAGCATTTTGCTTATATGCTGAAGTTAAGATGTGGTTTCCTAACTCACATGGTTACATGCAAGAAGTGAATTGGCTGCCTTGAATTTTGGGAATTACAACACCATTAGCATGGATCCTTGCTTGCACATTTTAAACAAAAGGTAACTATGAGAAAACATAAGATTTGAAAGGACTGCAGTTCAAAAAATCCACCTCCCAGCAGGCAACTAGCCTATCAAAGTAGTAAGTGAGGTAAGAAACCAGCACCAGGTTTTCAGTAAGGCTGGGGGGTTCGCCCCCCCCCATGGGAAGACTACAGCATGGATAGAACAGAAGGGGTGCACTCTGCTATGCCCATAAACTGTTCTCTCAATCTACTGTCCACTGATCTTGTAACCTCCTTTACTGATAAGAAACTCCATCCATCAAGGACTTTCATACTGTAACTCTATTGATACTTTAAAACCATGCACACAGAAGACAGAAGACTTTGGACTTATTAAGAAAGGTATCTTTCCACCAGAGAGAGAATAAGTAAATCCTTATGTTCTGGAGTCCATAAGATTCACTAGCCTTTTTTATGCTGTCCCCATTCTGATTATTTCAAATAAGTGTTAGGGTAGTGTGGTTGGAAGAAAGGCACTTCCAAGGCATCACTTTATACAGAAAGTGTTTCCCAGACAAAAATACCCTGCAGTTATCAAATGTATGTGCAGCATAGAGCTAACAGACAAGATGATCCCTAGGAAGTGAGCAGTTTCCCCTGTAAATTAGTAATGTCTCTTGGCCCATAAACTCTACCAACTGAATCTCTACTCAGATCACACAGCCTGATGGACAAAAGCTATTAAAACTACCTTGAAATAAACCTTGGGACTGATTACTTGCAAGCAGAGACCACTAAATTATAAAGATAGTACATATAAGGTCTCTCAAAAGTAATGTAGTCATGTTTGACCATGGTCTTTCCATGTAAAGTCATTCCTTGGATTAGCCTTGTACAAATTATTCATTAACTGGTGAGTTGCTATCACTAAATTACAAGGACAGTCCATCTTCCTTTGTAAAGGAGTATGCATTCAGAAGGACAAAAGATTTCACAGCTGACTGACCTTTTCTCGCAAAGCTATTTGTTGCACTATTGTAACTGAACTTACTATCATACCTGAGGGCTTGAATTAAACATCAGCCTTAAGAAATTAAAAGTTGTATAGATATTTGAAAAGTGGTCCTTGAATAGTCAATCTTGAACTGAAAAATACAACTAGAGAGGAAGGGAGAAGGTAAAAATGGTGGTAAGAAGATCAAACAACTGTACTGTGAAATCTGAGATGAGCTAAAGCACAATTTGGCCATTCTAAAACCTATGAACCTCATATTGTTAATCTCTCTGCAGCTGTCTGAAATCATAAGTGGTTTCTCCCTCACAGAATGAAATGATTCTTGAAGTAGTATTTGAAATAGGAAAGGTTGGTGGATGCGATCAAAAAATATTTTTCCAATTGACTGGACTGTGCCCTTACTTACCCAGTGATGAGTTTCACACCCTTGTGTCCAGAAGGCTTAGATATTGAGTACCTCTTCACAAATGCTACAATAATTCATTTTTGGTGCTAGCATCAAGTTCTGGTTGCACTCAAGCATGCTTAGGGCTAGAATATCAACACTGCTGCAGACGCTCTGCACCAAATGAGCAACAGGTTTCAGAGGGCTGAAAACATCACAAGGATAAATGCCCTTGTATGGCAGCAAAGGGGCCAGAAACTGAGGCAGGACAAACTTCATCTCTAGCGCCAGCCTTCCCTTTGCTTATTCCCAATACAAAGCTGGGAAGACCAAGGTATGCTAATAGCTGCCAGCTACTGGAAGTTAGTAGTGAGAAAATCTACTTCCAGCAGGGTCTTCAACTGGGAATTAAGTTGCTCTAGCCAAATCCCAAAGGCATCTAGTCTCCAAGGACATTAGCTAAGATTCATGAAATTATTTTAAGACATGTGAAGATGTGTCATTTAATGCAGAAATAAAAAAAGGTAGAAACCAGCCCAGCTTATGTAACAGGGCAGCAAAACACTGTAGAGAAAACTCAAGTAGCTCTGAGAGCATCTATTACTTTTTTTTTTTTTACACACCAAAGAAAGTTGGTTGTTGGTCACGGTCACATGTAAAACCATGTGACCATAGCTTAGATCCAGAGCTGGTGTATATTTAGATGTAGAAAGACTATGGTTGGACCAGAATTTTTTACCCAGTAGATGCATGCCTACTGCTGGATCAGTGTAGGGCAGATGGGGCTTTTGCTGGTGCTGTTGGGTTTGGGTTGGGTTTTTTTTTTCCTGGGAGGAGCAGATGGTGCTTTGCTTGGGGAGGGTGTTGTGGCATGATGTTCCCTTGCCTGTAGCATCCTCTTCTCATGTGGTAAAAGTAATCTACCACTTCTTGCATCTTCCTGTCTGAAATGTCAAATCAAATTAAAGGCTCACAGTATGAAAATCTCCCACTCACTGAAATGTAAGATGTTCTGGCCAGGGCAAGCTGGACTAAATATTTCTGCTGCCTGTCAAGAAGGATTCATAGCATGAAAGAGATGCTTCAAAATTCATATAGAGCCATTAATTAATATAAATCTATTGACAGCAACAACAAGCATTATCTAAAAGGTAAGCATCACAACCCTGAAGACCTTTGTCTCTATCCATCTTGTCCCACCACCCCTATGCCTGGAAGGCCAGCAGAATCCTGCTGAGGCTTGTAGCCCCACATGTTACTCAGCCCTTTACAATTCAAGAACCTGCTTTATGATCCTCATTCTGACAGCAGAGGGAATCAACCATATCCCAAAAGACCCATCACCATACATGGAACCATAGAAGAAAGTACTTCCTAGCACCACTTGCAGAGTACAGAAGAGCCCTTTAACTCCACATCAGAATTTCACCAGTTTTGATCATTGCTTCATATTTGGAGGAAAGGGGCTATGGAAACAGGTGTTTATTCAGACATTGCCAAATCAGGATTTATTTTATTTTCATCTTTAGTCCTAGTCTGAGCTGAAACAAATACCTGTGTCTCAGTAGCACGTGATAGCATCCAATGGGACAAAGGTGCTCGAGGCAGAATGCTGTACAGATACAGCGAACAGAACCTGTGCCCTGAAAGACTTTTGCTGTTCTTCTGTTTTGTACCTTCCCTCCCCATCTAGTTGCTCATTTTGTTCAAAATTTAAAGATAAGTCTTGAACTGTAATATTTGATTTTAGAAGGTAACTCTGATTTGGCATTCTATGTGCTTCTGGACTCCTATTTTTAGCTGTGCAATTAATTCTAAATCCAAGCATTATTACAGATCATTGCACTCTATTAATGCTTTACTTTCTAATTACTACTCTAACACCACCTTGCACAGTATGTTTCTTAAGAATACCTCAAAACATTTAATAAAGACAGTATTGCTGCCCAGCATTAAGTTACATACTATCCCCCAAAAATACAAGCCTTCTGTTTCCTACCTTTGTGCACTATCTTGTGGATGCTAATTTGAGGACAACACAATCAATCCCCTTTGCAATAGGTCTAAATGCAGACCTTAATCATTCTATTAACTATATATTAAGCTAAAGAGATAGAAGGTCTCTATGCCCTGCCCCCACCCCAAACACCCCAATTAAAAATTAAGGCAATAAAAACATGAATAGCAAGTAATCACTACTCATCCCAAGTTAGGGACCAACATCTTATTACAATATGGAATTCTTACTACACTAAATTGCAACATGGCTTAGGAGAAGGACTGGGCAGATGCTAATTTAGCCCACTAATTTTCTTTCCTCGTTTTGTCAGGCACTGTGTTCAGCCTCTCAGACTCCAGAAGAATGAGGCTTCACTGACTGTAGGATCAGGTGAAGAAGATCCAGGATGACTCTTAACATGCCTCTGCTGGACCATCAGCCACTCTGATGAACGGTACAAAGAGAACATGTCAACTTAATGGAAAACACATTCTTTGGAAAACATCCAAACTTTTAAGAAAATATGCCATTAGCTTTATTCTTATCCCCTAGGGTTCTGCAATATCAGCTTTAATTACAACATCTGTGACAAAAATCATAGTAAAGAGATATAGCTGCAAGCTGATTTTGCCCAGAGATTCCACCCACCAGGGTAAGAGCCAAATGCAGCACTAAGGAAGAGACTGCGGTACAAGCTCAGTCAGCAAACTACATTCAAATCACTTTCAAGAAAAATATTTCTAAGTACAGCCTAACTCAAAGGCAACAAGAGATTAAGGTGGCAGGTACACAGCTGAGATTCAGGGAAGCACTCCCAGGACAAGGAGACTTAGGGAGGAGAAGCAAAAAGCTAGTCCCATACTGCAGTAGCAATGCAGTGAGGGTAGACAAGTGCCAGACTCACTGGCAAAGAAGTCAATGCTGCAAATTGTCGTAACATAGACTTGTTTTTTCATTGCTGGAATCAGCTAAAGAAACAAACACTAACATGGCCTCCTCTGGCAACTGATTAGCATGATCACATGTAAAGAGCACCAAAGCTTACACGGTTAACAGGACAGGTTACAGCGCTTCCAGTTGGAGCTACACAACTGTGCAACAGGCAAGAAAGGTAGTAGGAGAGAGCTCTAAAAGAAAAGGGGAGAGGAATAAAAGACAAAATAGCACAATTTATGAAATCAATAACATCATCCTACATCTTTGTATAACTCATCTGCAAGTGTGGTGCATTTTACACCTTAAAGATTTAACAATTTGTCTAAAGATATCTACAGCAGCTGGAGGATACAGAGATAACCATTCTCAGCACGGGGACATGGGGTTTGGATGCCAGAAAGTGAACAGCTTGAACTTACATGAATGTGACTTCACCCACACAAACGAGAAGCCTTTGTCAGGAGCAAGCACAGGGGTGAGACTAGATGTCAGCACTTTGTAATGGGTTATATTAAAGAATAGAATCCCTGGCAATATAGAATCCCAGAGGTTTAATAATTATCTTTCCAAAACAAGTCACCCAGAAGTGGAGAATCCCTCAGCAGGTAGAAACCAGAAATTTCTAGGTAGTATTTCCCACCTTCCAGCAAACATCCTTTATGCAGGAAAATAAACAAGTTATCTTAAGGGGTGAGAAATAACAGTATTCACCCATTCCTCCACAGCCTTCCAGCTATGGAAGATTTGGCTGTGAAACTGCATGCCCATTACTTATTTTAAAGAAAAATATACAGCATTCAATGTCAAATAAGCTATAATATCTAAGAACACTTTGTCATTGACAGGATGGAGCAAGAGAAAATATCTTGGTTCTCTGTTTAGATTTTCTACAGGCTTGGTGCCATTTCCCGTATTTCAGTAGCGCTGTGGCAATGCCTAGGAGCCTCAGTCCTGGCCCAGGCAGGACCCCATGAGGCCAGGCACTGTACAATCATGAAATTAAAATGGTGCCAGACCCAATTCTTTTACCATTTTATAAAAATTTCAAATGCTTCTGAGTGTTTCCAGTATCACACCTAATAAGCTGATTTTGTACTGGGGTGAGGAGAAGTAGTTAATCAGTTACAGTAGCTGTATGTAATATTAATATTCAAGGTCCACAAAAAGACATAACCAGGTGGAATGGTCTCATTATGCTCAACCATTCATCTCATCTACCCACACAGCCTCATTATGCTCAACTACATACCTGACCTACCCACAAGAGTTCTTCTTTGAGGACAAGCCTGTAATTTTATTATTCGTATTATACCAGGGCAGAAAACACAGTCTGACATAATCCTGGTTGTTTAGAAGGCTCAGCATTCTGTACCCCAAGAGGAAGTAAAAATATGTAGACTCTTGAAGTCCCACAGGGAAGTAGTATATGGTCATGTAAGATGCAGATTGCCTCTGCCGCCTTCTTTGGCCCCCAACATGCTCCTCTGATTGAATCTTAAACCAAACATCAGATGCCTTTTGTCTGATTAGGATAAATTAAGTCTGATGTTTCAATCCTTCTATAGCCCTAATTCCATGTCACAAAGTACAGAATCAGTAAGGGGGGGGTTACTACACACGACCCTTGGCAGTAGCATAGCACTAGACAGCTCTTCAACTTCACACCTGACACTGCAGAATCAGAGACACAAATATGCTGCCCTGGGTATCAAATTGAGCAGGATTTCCTCTCAAATATTATCTTAATCCCATAAAGTGAATTTGAGCAATGCTATGTGGCCTTTGTGCATGATAGCTGAAGGATGCCAGTCTCACTTCTTAACAGAGAAGAGCAGACTACTGTCACCACAGATACTCTTAATAGGAGGGGTTTTTTTAAGTTATGCTAGACACAGTCTGTTACTTATCTCTAAAAATCATTGGTGCCTTCTGGATCCTCAGCCTACTGTTAGAAAGGACAGGGATAACCATGTGAGAATAGTGAGATTCCTGCGAGACAGCTGTGCTGCATCAGGGATGCAGTCAGGCAGTCCTAGGCAGGGAGACAAGATAGTCACACCTGAGCTGTACTGCTCTGCCATATCACATAAAAGACACATGATGGGTGGTTTTGAGGGTATCTTTCATTAGGGTTAGGGCTATGCTCCTCCCAGTCAGAAGGAAAGCAACAGGAAAAGTCTGAGTACTGTCCTGCCAGAGACTCAGTAATATGTCCTGGCAGGCAGACCCAGTCTCCTGAGTCATGAATTACCTGATCAAAGGAAGTGAAGCTTGTTTCAAGATTGAGAACAAACACCCCTTCCATTGGTCTAACCTTTGGTTCCTTAACCCTGCAGTTCGCCTCTCTGAACTGCAAGCAACAGTCACAAGCTGTGAGCATTTAGGTGAGGGCAATAACTTCTCCCTATTCCAGAAAAGGAAGTTTAGTGTAAACTGCACCATTTAGCATGAACCCACACCAGATATTATGAAATGAATTAGCAACAAAAATTTATTTCATGTATAAAAGCCTTTTAAAAGAGAAATAAGCCAGGCGCCAAATTACCATTAAAATTAACTTTCATCAATGCTCTGCCAGTGCTGCTGAACTAATGTTCTTTGCAGAAGCTGAGTCGATTGTTTGATGATTGAATGATATCAATCACAACAAGCTGTTGTGCTAGTTGCTTCATCTGGAGATCAAGGGGCTTTGTTTTAAGGAGAGCAGAAAAATGCAACAACCCAGTAAGAGTTCCCCCTTCTGCATCTCTCATTGTCCAATATACAGCCACTGGCATGACACGCGTTCTTTCCCAGGCAGAACTCCCTGTATTTAAGTAACCACCAACCATAAAGTCAAAACAAAAATCCCATCCTCTGACAATTAAAGCTCTGAATAGGACAGACCACAGGCAACTGAACTGTTATATTACAAAGCTATCACACAACTAACCATGGTTGAGTGATGTTCAGGTGAGTGGATGCAGCTTGTCCTGGTTTCTTCCCCTGTGGCTGCCTGGCAAGAAGTCAAATCTCTTCTCAAGGTGGCTGCCTGTTTCTTTCATACATTTATAAGCAGTGCTATGGGTCTTTTTCAGCCCTTTTCTTTGTCAAATATCAATTTGAAATAGCATGATTATTGTCTTTTCCTCAGCTTATAAATCACCCAGTTTTTTGATCCATGCCAGTGAGCTGCAGCTGGAGGCAGTTAAGCAGTGAGCTAGTGAAGGAGGCAACAGTAAAGGAGGATCAAGAAGGGGAAAATTATATACGATTATTGTAAGTTTGCATGGCAAGGTTTTGGTAGCAGGGGGCCACAGGGGTGGCAGCTTCTGCAAAAAGCTGCTGGAAGCTTCCCCTGTGTCCAACAGAGCCAATGCCAGCCAGCTCCAAGACAGACCCACCACTGGCCAAGGCCAAGACCATCAGCAACAGTGGTAGTGCCTCTGCGTTAACTATGTTAAGAAGGAAAAAAACAACCAAGCACAGGAGCTTTTGCAGCCAGAGAGAGGAGTGAGAAGATGTAAGAAACTCCACAGACACCAAGGTCACTGAAGAAGGAGGGGGAGGACACGATCCAGGCACCAGAGCAGAGATTTCCCTGCAGCCTGTGGTGAAGACCATGGTGAGGCAGGCTGTCCCCCTGCAGCCCATGGAGGAGGGATGATGGGATGTAGAGATTCCACCTGCAGCCCATGAAGGACCCCACAACAGAGCAGGTGGAGACACCTGAAGGAGGCTGCGACCCAGTGGGAAGCCTGTGCTGGAGCAAGATCCCGGCAGGATCTGTAGCCCCATGGAGAGAGGAGCCCACACCAGAGCAGGTTTGCTGGCAGGACTTGTGACCCTGTGGGGGACCCACGCTGGAGCAGTCTGCTCCTGAAAGTCTGCACCCCATGGGAGACCCCCACACTGGAGCAGTTCGTGAAGGACTGTAGCCCATGGGAAGGACTCATGTTGGAGAAGCTTGTGGAGGGCTGTCTCTCATGAGAGGGACCCCATGTTAGAGCAGGGGAAGAGTCCTCTCCCTGAGGAGGATGAAGAAGCCAAAACAATGTGTGATCAACTGACTGTAGCCCCTGTGCTGCTGGGGGAGAGCAGGGAGACATCAGGAGTGAAGTTAAGCCTTGGAAGAAGGGAGGGGTGGAGGGAGGTGTTTAAGATTGGGTTGTATTTCTCACCACTCTGTGTTTCCTTGGTAATAAATCAGATGAATTCCTCTCTAAGTCTGACCTGTTTTGCCCAGGATGGTAATTGGTGAACAGCCTTTCCCTGTCCTTATCTCTGTCTGCAAGCCATTTCCTCACACCTTTTCTCCCCTGTCTAGTTAAGGAGGGGCAGTGATAGAGCAGCTTTGGTGGGCACCTGGACTTCAGCCAGGGTCAACCCACCACAATGAAAGAATTCTATCTGTCCCAGAAATTCACACAGATTCTCTCAGGTCACACAGAACACTCCCATAAGCACTCTAAACTGAAGCTGGCATCTGGGTAAACAGTTCAATAACTATTCCAGCATTTGTGATTTGTGCCCAGAGATCATCTGAGAATTTTGCCTTTGACTCTCACAGGTTAGGACAGGTACACAGCTCCATCTCAAGGTCTGTCACTAGAGTTTCTCTGTACTGCCTGCACATCCCAGTGTAGTAACTGAATTCAAATCAGTGGTCTACTTTTATTTCAAAGTAGTCAAAGTCACTACAACACAGCCCAGCTGTGGGATGTAAGCAAACACATCTACTACAGCCACAGGAACCAGGTTCATGAGATTTGTTAATAATAGCATCTTAATCAGCACAAGAGTTATGCCTGAAAGGACTGTTCCACTTGATACCCAAAATGCGTCCATTGCTTCTCTTTGCTCTTTAAGGGCAAAGAAGGACCCACTCCAGCAGCTGTAGCAAAACATGACTTCACTTGGCTACAGCATGCTCTCCATGGTAAATCCAAAAATACCCTGTAGAGGCAAATAAGTAACAGCAGGTACAGAAAGGAGATAAGGGACAGACAGCAGGTATGTTTTCTGCTGTGTTTTGAGATGAGGTGGAACCTCAATGAGGCAGAAAAGGTTCATTCTGATGGCAAGCACTGTAAAGATGACAACTCACATCAATGGGGCAAGACTATCAACTATGAAGAGACAGATTAAGAATGAGCCCAAACCTAAATAACATAGGTGCAGTCCTATGCTTTGGTGGGAGCCAAAAAGAAATGGCAAAAATTCTACTTTTCCACATGTATCTTCAGACATTTATGACTGGGGATTATACTGAGCAGCAGTTGCTTGCAATAGCAGAGGATTACACTGATTGGGCAATTCTCCCTTGTCCTACACAGAGATGTCAGTAGGAATGATCTGGATTTCTTGGAAATGAAGAGAAACACACAAGTAACTAAACATTTTAATTCTCCTCTGTATATTTGGCCTCTATGACCACACTACATTATTTGAAGAACTCAGACAACATTTTTAAGAAGGATCAACCACCTCTAGCCTCTGTTCCACTAACCCACCCTTCTCCACCCACAAGACCAGCTCAGTACAGTCATTCCAAGCCTTCTGTACAGCACCACAGCTATGCTGCCTTGTAGAGAAGAGCAGCAGGGAACACGCATTAGAACTTTCACCTGAAGGGTAAAAAAATTACTCTGAAACTACTTTGCCTAGTAATGAAGTGTATCTTCTTTCACTCTACTGCAAATCCAGAACAGCTGTTCCTTAGTTTAATTTTTGTTGTTTTACATGTTTTAGACTCATTTCTATCATGATGAAAGCTATGCAAAATAGTATAAAAAGCAGATAAGGAGATGCCAATATTAAGAGAAATTGAGGTCTCTCTTACCTTGCTAAAATAAGTTAGTCAAGATGGGTGGGAGCAATCTCAGTGGAAATGGAAAACCTGCAAACTATTTTATTTTAGGGGGAACTGAATCCATTGGTATGATTAGAAAGTACCAAAATAAAGAAACCAATATATGTCACTAGCTGAATGTTCTCTGTTCCCTTATATTTAACATAGGTAGTTCTAGTAAGGTAACACTGGAGTGAGGACTGACTTTTGGAGTGGAAACAGTTTTGTTTAAAATTATGTATGTTTGATAGGCGGATAGTGCAGGTGAAGTCTGAGCAATACTGAGGACCTGACTGAGACTTTGACTTCTCCATGCCCAACTCACCCCATGTAACAGTCAAATCTGAATTCAGTGCTGATCCATGTTATTTCCCTGACAAGCAACAAGTATTTAGCAAGAGGGGAGCTGCTCAATTTTACACTTTCTCTTTGAAGGTCTCTAACATCTTAGGAGGCAGGATTCATGCACCTTGATCATTAAAGCCAACTTCTTTCTTGTTTTCGCCATACTCATTTCCCCCATGTAGACCTTCCAATATTTCCATTGCCTCATTCACCAGAAGACTTGGTTCATGGGCTCTGAACTCAGAGTGAAGCAGAGACCACTTCCACCTTTCCAAGCAGGTATGGCTCACACACACATGCCAGCCCCAGAAGTTTTTACATGGGTCAGAATCTGAAGACATTCCCCTGCCAGGCTGGGTGGCCAGTCACCAGTGATATCAGTTGAAACACATGAAGAGCATTTATAACCCTAAATGCTGTGTGTGGTGCACATGCAACTCATTCCTGAAAAGATGCCCAGCAATTACAGAAACAATTAAATACATCTTTTCCTGCTATGCAGTGAAGTGCCTTTCAATAACACTCCTGTGTACTTATTAAATGTTTTCCCCTGGAAGATCTCCAGAATGATAAACATTCATTAATCACTACTAGGTACCTGTAAGGTACCAAACTACATGAAAACTACATCAAACAGGTGATCAGATAGAGAGCTAGAGGCCATTCTATATTAGGACAACTTCATGCTGCTCTGTTGACAGCCAGCCAACTTGCTGCAAGACATTCCAGCCCCAGAAGAGTTACTTTTCTTACAAGAAAACATACTTTGGCCAACAGCACCCCTGCATTTGTCAATCATCCCAAAAGCTTCAGCCAAGGAAGGAGGGGAGAGATCCAGGCATCCATGAACCAATGATCCTCAACTAACCCAGCAGCTGAGCCAGACCACAGGCTGCCAGCACTAGTGACCTTCAGCCACCTCTAATGAGTTCTCATGGGCAAGGATGGAGAAAAGCAGAGTGAGGGGAGCAAAGACACAGCCAAATCCCACATTTTCCCCACAGGATCACAGAATTGCAGTTTAGCTAGCTGAGTCACCCACATCCCAGCAAGAGAGGACTGAGACCCTCACCACTGTAGCAGGTGGCTCCTGCTTACCCACACCTGACACAAGTTTGTCAGTGAACAGCCCATAGCATAAGACTTCACTGGAATGAACAGAATCCCCTAGAACACAGGCTCAAGGGGTGGTGTGTACTTAAATAAGGTTTTCACATTATTATTGCAGTAAAGGCAAGATTTCTCCTTAAAAATCATAGTAGTGGAAACTCCAGTACACTGTGTGAGAGGCAAACCATCCAGTACTAATATAGAGTAGTTTGTTCCAGTTCTGGAACAAAACCAAGCTATCAGAAAAGTTAGAGCTTAACTAAGAAAACTCAGAAACCAACATTTTTTGCCTCTCAGCAAAATTTCTAACACATCACCAGGCTGTTTGTACCAGTGCAGAAAAAAATACTTTAAACACCATTTACAGAGAATTTGCACTGCAAAGTACCACTGTCTCTGAGAATCCATCAGGATAACATAGAAGTTTTGGTACTTTAATTTGTATACATGACTATGTGTGCATATACATGCTTTAATTAAGCCTTATTAACGTACTTTCTCTATTTTCTCACTATAATTATACACTTATACAGAAAAACATTCAGAAGTCTAGATGACTCAGTTCAACAACAAGATAAGAACTGTCAGGCTTAGTCAATAGTACAAACCCAGCTACCCAGCTTAAGTCAGTAATCAGAAGCGGACTGAATAATTTAAATACAACTTTGACAAGTTTTGTCCTTTTTTCTTTAATTGTCTGCTAACAGGGTGTAAAAAAAATCCAAAATTTATTCATTATTCAAAATGATTCATAAATGTCTTCACTGACTAACTCTTGGCCTACAAATATGTTAAGCTATGACTGTCACAACTAAGTAAACAATTTGCAATTCACGGTGTAACTTATATAATGAATTTCTTCACCTTATGTAACCAGCTTGAACAGTTTAAACAGCTGACAAACACAGCATACATTTTTAATTGCACACTCGCAGTAAACAGTTGGGTGGTTACAGGAATCACCCTCCCAGGAACCAGACAATGCCACGTGATTTCGGTTGCAAATACCAAGTCTTCCATTTTAGGACATACTGTGAAACTCACTTCCTTTGCCCACAGCCGAGGAAGTATGCAAGCCTTCAAGCTAGGAATGAATTTTCCACATACCTTTACATTGTAGTAGTAATATTAAAAAAACCCTTCCAATTAAGCAAGATTTTCTCAAATTCAGAAAAAGGCACTTTTCTTTATCCCATCCATTACAGTACTCCAAGATTTGGAAAAATGCACACTTACCAAGAAGCTGTTGCCGTTTTCCTGGCACCACAAAGCATGCACAACAAACACTTCATCAAGCGTTGGGGTTATACCAACATGCCCTCTTCCTGATACTGCACTTTACTTCATGAGTTTAAGATAAATATGAAACTACGTTACAGAAGATAGCTTTAAGTAGTTTCTCAGACAAATTAAGAGCTTCAGGCAGCCAAGGTTTACCATTTATCTCAGAATCCAATTCCACAGCTTATCACCACTGTCAATTCTGTCTTGTGTTGAACTAAAATTTTACATTTCGGTTCATTATTAATTACATCCTCTATGCATTTCTCTAAACTTGCCTCTTACTAAGGCCATGGAGATCTTTATTATCTCCTGTCTTTCCCTCCATTTTGTGTGTCAAGGTACAAGCTGGATTTTGATACCATTAATCTGGCTCTCAAAAGTAACTCTTAATTGTGTGTAAAGTCAGGAGGAGAAAAGTGACTTTAATGGAGCTACTACTGAACATGAATAGAAGTTCTGATATCTGGCCCTACTGATTTAGGTTTGAAAAAAATATTAACTACTAAGCCAATCATCCCAGTGTCCCAGTTTTTACTGTTCTTTGATTTCCCCCCAGTATTATTCTGATAGCAGAGTGACATATTTCTATGTGGTCAAACAATAGCTATCCACAGTTCTGGGGTACTCTGGTGCTGTGCCCTCTTCTACACTTAGAGCACATTTTCAAATCCTGTCACTTTAATAGCTATTCTCACACAGGTTACAACCATTTGTATTTTTCGCTAAAAGGGACTATTCCCAGACAGGACTGTCTGCCAGCAACAAGAGCTTTACAGAGCCCAGGCTTGAAGCAGCAAGGGCCACCTCAAGGGCTCTGGCATTACATCTGTGAAGCACCTCTTGCTAGCAAGTGTAAGGCAGTGGTGAATCAGATCCCAGGATCCTTGCCTTCAAGAGAGAAAATCCCTTTCTTCATTAGATTATATAAAAGTCTTCAATCTTAACTTCTGCTACTTTCCAAGACTATAGACTTCTACAAAAACATTATTGAAATTTTCAATTTAACAATTAGAAAACTAAGATTTAATCATAAAAACTTAGATTATATCAAGTTGTCACTGAAATTTAATGGAGTAAAGATGAAAGAAAATGACCCTATCTTGAACTACATAAAAAAGCCCTACCTAAAAAGACTGTGACTATCTTTCTACAGCTATCTTATTTTTCAGACAGCCCTTGCCCTGGGACTCCATCTGTCCTCAAGACTTTCCTTTACCAGCAGTAACAAGTTCCTGATGATTTGCCCTGAACATATAAGCAGACATGTGTACTCCCCCCTCCACCACACACTTGTCTTTTGTTCCTTCCTGCCCATGTTCTTCTGTGCTATTTTCGCCTCTCTTTTATTCTATCTAGACAAATTTTACAACTATTCATATTACTACGTTTTCCTAATAAAAATACCCTTGTGCAATCTGCCATCACAGGGTCTATATGCCATTTAAGATAAATTTCAACACCTAGAACAAAGTTGAAAAAGCGCATGGACCTTGTATCTTTTGGATAGGCAAGACTCGCACAAGTATGAAATCCAAAAGCATGTTATTCCAGCTCTTCAGAGTAGGCTTTATTAGATTCGCCTTGGAAGAAAGCTCCCACAGTATAGATGATCATCCCACCAACCCCAACTTTAACAGTATATCCCAGGCAAAATCATCTTTTTTTGACAAGGCTATAGCACTTAAAGAATAGCATCAAATTCTGTGTTATGCTCCAACTGGAAAGCAGTAGCCAACCTTTTAGATTTTACCACTACTTCCCACAATATTTTGACTTTTAAAGGCTCAGCTCCAGGAATCTAGCAATTATATTTGTGGAGGACAGATGAAAGCATAGCCTGAATACCTGGTTGTTGATCAATAACCAGAAGAGAATAAAAATTAAGCCAATATTTGTCAGCCATGTATTGTTTTTAAATCTCAATTTTTTTAGAGCTAGCTTGACTTTTTTTAGCATATTTGAAGATGTTGTTCATATCTGAATTTTAGTCTATGCATTCCTTGACAAAATTATTAGAACCTAGACCTTAGACATAAATCCATGAAAGACGCATGAAAGAGATGGCCTTTCTTGTACTTTCCTCATTTATAACATTCCTGTCAGCAACATTCAACACAAAGTAGCAGTTATCTCCCAAAATCTCACACAATGAGATATATATTGTAATCAGGTTCATTGAATATTTTCACTTATAATACATAAAACGTCAATTCAATTAGGCTGCTACCATTATAGCTTCCTGGTGATGGTTTGCTCCACAGATGTGTGACCTAGTGCTCTGGCTATTTGTTACTCTGGGGAAAAAAGCATCGCTATTTGCATTATGCAAGGGACCATCGGAAGGTAAGAAAGCTGCTAGAGCCATGGATTTCAACCTATTTAAACTCAGGGACCTATAAAGCATGTCAAAGAGAGGTATGGATCCCTGGATAATTAATTTAAGCTTAATGACAAAAGCCTCGCTTTTCTCATTACGTTTCACAACCCCTTAAAAATAGTCCCTGAACCATTGGTCGAAGACCATTACTTTAGGGCAGCGAAGAATTACATGCTGACACATACAGTACTGCTGACCGAGTCATAAGCTGAATAATTACACTTATTGCAGCAGAGCAGAAACCGCGGCAACTGGCCAGTCCTAGGCTCTGTGGCGGCATACGGGTACCTGTGTGAGCACCTGCCCCAGTAAGCAGCACCCGTGCAGTAAAGAAAACTACATATAAAGGTGGCAAATTACATGCAGAAGTATTTGTTAGGTTAAAAACCTAAACAAGGATGCAGAGTGAGAACTTAACTCCCACTGTCCCTCGGCAAGTCACCAACCCCACATTCAAAACCCCCAAACTGGAAAAACAACACTTAAAGAACCTGATCAGTCCCATTAATACAGCTGAAGCCATTTTTCCCAATCCATTTTGCTCCCAGAGTGAGACCTTTCTTAGAAAGGTATTGATAACATCTTTATTTAAATCTATTTCCACTTACTCACAAGTAAACAGACCAGACATACACAAAGCACAGGCCCTCGTGGCTCATTCAGCACCTGCATTGGCGCAGTCACGCTGAGCCCCGGCCCCCTCAGGCCTGCAAGCTTGGAGCCATTGTGGCCAACCCTCCACGCCCCTGCCCAGCCTCAGGTGCGCACCAGGCATGGGGTCAGTGCGGTGCCTCCCTCACAAGCAGCCAGTTTCCTCACCAGGATCACACACAACTGCTTTACAAGCCAAACTGCGCCAGCACATCACCCAGCCCAAGCACCAACACTCCTCAGGTGGGCATCACCATGTTAGGTGACTCACACAAGAAACCCTCACAGCTTCTCCTGGGAGGTGATGCCATAAACAATCAGAAAAATCTCTCCAGGCCAAAGGAAGAGCCAGGAGAGAAAAAAACACTGCATAAACAGGAAGCTTATGTGAGATTTTATCTTCTCAGTCTGCACAAGTCCTGTGGACACAGGGGAGGTCCCTGCAGCACTAGTAGGCCCCATGCCACCTCCCAGACCAGGGGAGCTGCCCACCTGAGGGACATGCCACATTGGCACCTGCAGAGCTCCAGGGTACGTGAGCAGTGCTGGCTCTTGTGCTCCTGCCTCCCTCACCACTATGAGGTCTCACTCATAGCCAGCTGCTCCTTGCCTTCACACAGCATGCCTGCAAGGAGAGCTGTACCCAGTCCAGGACACCACCAAAGGCTGTGCTGCTCGTTTGGCCTGCAGATGACATGACACCCTGGTCCTCAACCCACAGGGACACCCCAGCACCAGCTCCCACCAGCCATAGGAGGTTCCAGGTGCATGAAGAGAGGTCACACATACACCACAGGACCCAGCCAAGCACACAGCTTAGTCAAATGGCAGGTAAAGACTCACAAGGAACACATACGCAGAACACGATAGGGCTGGTAACAGTGTCCACCAGTGGAGAAGGAGGGAGCCTGGACAAGGGAACACCCCAGAGACAGAGCTGAAGACCACCACTCTGCAGCAGAGCTCAGAAAAGGGCTAACAGCCCAGCGCTGAGCTTAAATGGCCCCAGGTGTGGGTGTGAGAGGCCCCAGGTGGGACCTATTAGTGCTGTTAAGGCCGGTCAGTGCCCTAGGCCAGCACCACCTCTGCTGAGGGGGAGCTGTGCCTGCCATGCTGCCAGGAGCCCTGTGGGGCCCCTGTTTTCCCCATGGTGACGTGGAGGAGCTGTACCGGGGTGCAGTGCTTCCCCTCACTGGCCACTCGCAATGGGTGTCACTGGGCCAAGGGATCGTAGCCACTGCAAAAGGTACCGTCAGCATCCGGTCAGGATCCAGCCCTGTAACAGCAGGGCTTGAGTGAAATGTGGTGTTTCCTTTTCCCTCAAGAAAACTTCAAAGTGATGAGGCAAACAAATCCCCCCATAAATTTTCTTGTGATTATTTACAACGTTCACTTGGCAGAAGCAGTTAACATCTAGGGGCCTTATGTATCTCTCCATCTAGTAGTAAACAGCCACTGAAATAAATGAATTGTCAAGCAAATAGCAAGAGGAAAGCGCCCAAAACTTCCACCCCTGCGGCAGTGCTTGGAGGACATGAGCCTCTGTTTCTCACTCTCCTTGCACCTCCAGAAACTGCCGGCAACAGCAGATGTCTGAGGCAGCCTCCTGCTCATCTCCTCCACTCCTCATCTTCATCGCTGCCCGCAGCCCTGCGGCAGCGCCCAGGCACATTTCACACCTGCTGAAAACGCCCTCCAGAAATATTTAGCAAGTTTTGTGTCAGGGATCAAAGATCTCATCTGGAGCTGCTGCCTTTGGATGTAAACAGTCTGCTGTGCTGCTTCAGATGAACTAAATGAAAGCAGTCAAAATTTTACTTGGGGAAGAAACCAAAATTAAAAGGAACTTTGTTAAGACACTGGTGCGCGACACCAAGGCAGATGTTTCAGCACTTCTCCATCAAGAAATACAAGCACACAGGATGTGGGGTTTAGGAAGCAAAGCTGTAAGGTGGTGTGATGGCAGGAATGCTTGGGTGCTGGGCTGGGAGGCTGGGGGCTGTGCACTGCTGCACGGCCCCAGCAGCCTCCCAGCTCTCGTGCCCCAGGCGTGTTGGGACTTCTGCTAGGTTTTACGCTACAGGTGGAGAGGACCTGAGCCTCAGACAATGAAGACATTTGGGAAGCGGCACAATGGAAGTGTTTCATAGAATCATAGAATCCCTAAGGTTGGAAAGGACCTCCAAGATCATCAAGTCCAACCATCAACCTAACACCACCATGTCTACTAGACCATGTTCCAGAGTGCCACGTCTACACGGTTTTTGAACATCTCCAGGGACGGTGATTCAACCACGTCTCTAGGCAGTCTGTTCCAACACTCCACTACTCCTTCTGTGAAGAAGTTTTTCCTACTTCACACACATTTTCCTACTTTCACACACATTTGTTATTAATTGTGCGGCAGGGCACACAATGGGTTAACTCACCCAGTTGTAATGTGTTTAGACTAGATATTTAGATAAAACATTTCCAAGATTGGGCTATATTAACAAGATTCCTGAAATGTGTACACTCACCGGGAACATAATATGGAAGTCATAACCATGTAGCACTAAATTAATATGCAAATTAGATGTGTTGGGTTAGGACAGGTTGAATGAGCGGTGCATTCACAAAGATGGTACTTTTAATATTTCTTTATCATCTTGTTCACAAGCGTGAGAGGGACAACAAGTTCCTACAAGGTTTGTGGCAATAGATGGCTTCTTTGGTGGTACTAATGAAGCTGATGACTGTTACCTCCATGACTTTCCATAATATTCTTTCTTGTAAAAGTAACTAGTGTTGATCAGTCTCTATAATCTCATACCTCACAGTCAACGTTTCGGCCTCTCTTTGTTTGGCAGAATGTATGGAAAAGAAACTGATAGGTTTTTTTTTCTTCTTCATAGAAGAAACAAAATGTGTGGTAGATGGAAGTTGTTTCAGACAGGTGAACAGGTCATCTCCAGTTTACCTTTCCTCTGGTGCAGGCTGACTCCATGCAGTATAGCCTCTAAAGTTTTGTCTCCAGGGCCTGTTATCTACCTCTGTAGATATTTTACTGACAACTGAACCCAAAGAGAAAGTTAGTACTACTTATTTCAACATCAGAAAGTGCTTTGCAGTTTTCAGACTGATTTGTCACTTTCTTGCGTGTCATTTCTCATGATGTATCCCTTTGAATCACACAAAGTAATTCTTCTCCTCTTAGCATTAACACCCACTAAATACTTGCAGTCTCTTAGCGCATCCCCACATGTGTCTCTTACCCACATTTAGCACTTCTAATCTTTCCACCTAAATCAGTCTTGAAGCCATCCTGATAATTTTTGTTGCCGTTCTTTGAACTCTTTTCAGTTTGTTAAGACACTGCTAGTAAAGTTTTGTGCAAGGCTGGATGTCATGGCCTTAGGTGTGAATGCATCAGAACGGTATAGAGTAAATGTATTGCCACCTTTAGTTGTGATACGGTGCTTTCGTATAAGCAGCTCAAAACCCTATAGCCACTTTTCTGCAAACACACTGCGTTACAAATTAACGTGTAATGTCCTGTCCCAAGTCTCAGAGCTGATCTGAGTTCCAGATTATGTTCATATCGTGCTTTTTCCATTAGTAGACAGATACAGAGCTCATGGGCTCAGAAAATCTCAGTAGCAGGAGAGTCAGAATACACTAGAATAATCAGAAAAGAAAGCTTCAACATATTTTCCAAAGTCTCCATGGCATTTTGCCCCTGAAGAAAAAAATGGTTTGGCTAAATCCTTGTTTAGTTTCTGTGTGCACAGAGGTTACTCCTGGGACAGCAAAGGACCACCAAATCCCACAGTCACACAGTCTTGAGACCACTCTGGAGCAGCATCCGTCACTTCATACAATCTGTATAGTCTCAGATTATAGATAGCTCCATTCCCACAGTGAAAGAAGCTGCTGAGCTTCCAGTCACAGGATCACTTGGAGACACATGGTACAAAGTCTTGCTCACGGATGGACAGGAGATTCAGAAGACAGCAAGGAAACTGTACTGGAGCTGGGACCTCAAAGTCACCCAACTCATACATGAGACTAATCAAAGAATACACAGAGGAGGATCGTCCCTGCCACCTTTAAAAGCCTCCCAACCTTGTCTTGTTGGTAAGGTGTTAAGTTTCCTCTTTTACCCTGGACTGGTTGCTGTCCATTCACTGTCCTGCAGCTCCCTGAAAAACCAGTTAACAGTGTGTTCCTGCTGTGGGAGGCTAGGAGTGCCACGTGCTGGCCATCTCCGGCTCTTCAAAAATAGTGAACCTTATGAGCTACACTGTACAATCTGCATGGAAAGGTACAGGGTCAATGCAAAATGGGCAGGGGATGAAGGCTGGCTTAAATAACAGGCTAACTTAAAAGGCCCAGTGTAATAATAACAAAATGCAACCAGGGAAAAGGACAGAAAGGATGGGAGCAGAGAAGAGCAGGATCAAAGGACCAGGAAGAATAGCAGTATGGAGGCAGAGAAGAAAGGCTGCTCAGCCCCAGACCGTCATGCCGCCGCAGGGCGGCAAACTGCATCAGGCCAGTAGGAGCAAGATCTCGTGTCACTCATGAATGCGATCCAAAGGAAGCCCCAGCAGCTTCCAAAGGGACACCCTCTGCATTTCAAACACTATTGACGCAACACGGAGGAACCCCAGACTGAGCCACTAGTAGGTGAGTAGGTGTTTGAAGGCAATAGCCAACATCCATTTCTACTGACAAAACGCAGCCACGCGTCTGTTTGAGAAGCCAACAAAATCCGATCTTTCTTCAGGCAGAAACTGAGTACCTGTGATAGCATTGTGGCAGTAATTCTCCCTCCTTTAATACCACACTCCTTACTAACAGATTTCAAAGCACCCTCCAAAGGAGGTATCTCCATTGCCCATAACATGTGAGTAGGCTGAGTCTCAGCAGGGTGAAGTTGCTTCCTAAGGTGGTCTAGCAGCAGATCAGGGAATAGAGATCGGGTACTGCTCTCCTGCTTTAGGGCACTTGTTGAAAAGCAGTGCTTCCTATAAGCACAGTCTGCTCCCCTCTTTACATAAGGGGATCGCTTCTCCTTCAAACTGAAGAATACATTTCCTCCAGTTTCTTACAGCCACCCTGGTGACAGGATAAAAGCCAGGTGCCATCCACTCTTCCCCTTAACATTCACCATCAGAAGTGAGGAAGTTAGGTATGGTTGAGGAGAAGGACCACAGCCCTCCCAGGCAGAGAGATATCCTGCTTACCCCGCGTCAGCCTGGCTCCCTCTCCTCGCCTGACTGCTCAGCATGCTAAGTACGTGACAAGTGGATTAAAACAACATTTAAGACAAGCCTTAACACTCATTAAAAAGAGGTGAGATCTCAAAGCAAGCTCAAACTGTGTCCTTACCTCACCCTGAAGAGATGGAAGATGGCAGCTTGCCGCACAGATCGCTGGCAGTTTCTGTCACAGCCCGTGTCAGGCTGCCACACACATACATCAAATACACAAATGCATGTGCCAAGGAGCTCAGGAGGGTGTTCAGTGTCATGTGCTGAACCCCATGCAGTACCCATTCTCAACAAGCTCTGGGGCTGGAAACCCCAAGATCTGACCACATCTTCCGTTGGCCAGCTGACCACTCTGCAGAGCAGAGTCCCACATATTCCTCTCTTGTCGTGTCCCTTCCTCCCCCACTTTTTATCCCACAAACCCATTTCGCTTTGGAAGCTAGTGGATAGGTACACAGATCAGGGGAAGGAAGGCAAAAGGGATTTCTCCCAGGCTTAGTACTGCAGGGGCCCACCAGTGGGTTAGACTGGGAAATATTTTGCTAAAATTAAATGCATTTGTAGTGGGGGAAAGCACTACATAAAAAAAGCTCCACCTTAAGGAGATCTGCTCTTCAGATCATCCTGTTCTGGCTTGCTTTACAGATAGCACGCATTTAACCAATTAATGATGAAGAGTCAGCCTAGCTATGGATGAATGGCTTGGATTAATCTTTTTTGTCTTGTGTATGATAAACACCAATTTGTCAGCTAAATCCTGTCTGTAGAAACTTTATTAAGGATGATTATGCATGAGTCAGGAAGGACACAGCTTGACTTTCAGATTCCAATTTGAGTTTAAGGGCTGGCTGGTTAGAAACATCACCTTGAAAACCAAGTATATTTGATCTGGATGCCACTGAAGAGAATAAATACGGAGCCTGGTGATGTTATTTTCACCCAAAGTCACTTTTCTGTCTGCAGCAGGATTTTACCTTTATTTGAATGAAACATTCCTTTTGACTTTTCTTGTCTTTGCACTTCATGAACTACGTAGGGAAGAAAAAGAAGGCAAAAAAGAAGGCAAAGAATTATCAGTTTTGTGCAATGACATTCTTAGCTGTGACACTACATATAGTTGCAAAGGACATAAACCAATAAAAGTTATTTATAGGGTTTTAAGTTGAGTAGATAGAGGTCAAGATGTTTACCTGACCCATTGCTACAGTCAATGGGCTGGAGGATGTTTTAGAGGAACCAAAGTAGGATGAAATATTAAGAGACCCATAATAAAGTTACAGATTATAAAAATTTAATGCTTTTAATTTCCAAATTATTTTTGCGTTTTTTCACATTCAAAAATATAAACTAGAAACTGTCATCCGAAAAGATATTTAATGCCATATTAAGTGTGCAAGGTCAAGCTAGCAAAAGTAAAGATGCTGTTTTAGTAAAGAATGATCCATCAGTCAGAGCTGCTAAATGGAAAAATTAAATTTGAATCAAGCTGAATAAAATTTTTAAAGCTTTTCAGTGAAATGTTAAGACAAAAAATTTCTTTTTAGGTCAAGCCATAGCGAAACGCTCTGATTTTTAATATTTTTAACTGGATCAACTTTTTCTTGAGAAATATTCCCTAAAAAAATGAAATTCTATTTTAAGTATATTAAAAAAAAGTCATCATTTCCACAAAGATATTTTTCATGCTGAAAAAACACCTACTTTTTCACCGCTTTGTTTCCCTTGACTCTTCCTTACCTTCTAACGCTATAGTGACTATTTTGTCAGTAGACTTGACAAAAATTCACAAGAGCCTTTGATTCTCTCCCAAACTGATAAGCTCACCCTTGATGAAAAATTTATTTGGTCATCTCTGCAATGCCAGTAATTCAACCACGTCAGAGAGACGTCATCCTTCTTTTTTCCATATGTCTGATTACACTGACCCGAGGCTTTATTCAAATTTATAACACTGGACGTGAGTCTACATTTCTCTTCATTCCCTGGGTAGACCATTATTTAAGCTATTTAGGAAGGAAGGCTGCTTTTATAGCTAAGGCATAAGACTAGAAGTCAAGATGTTTGGACACATTTCCAGCTCTAGCTCAGATTTTTGTGCAGTTGTGGATAAGGCATCCTGAGTTCCTTGGCAAAATAAGGAAAATAGAGTATCTCAATAATTCTTTCACTGTTAAGATTTTATGCTTTGAGACAGTCTTTTTCCTTACCATGTTAGTCAACCCAAAATTAGATACACAGTCCTTAAGTGGGGACTAGGTCTTCTGCTGGTCCCTTTGTTAGAAAACTCATGCTGAAGCTCAACTTTAATGCTTTTGAGGTAGGTTTGTTTTACTTTTGATTCTGCTTTTTAGAAGGTGGAAGCTCCACATTTTTTCCCATCAGCAAGTTTACCATAAGCTGTCAGCACTGTTCCCAGCAACCTGTACTGCTCCAGTTTGGTGATGCCCTTCTCATTTACCAAAAGCACTGTTTGCTTCAGTTCTCCCAAGCCCCAGCTGCCCAGATGAGCTGCACCTCAAGAGTTCCCACGTGACTCCATGCGCCAGCACCACACGGGCCACGTGCTGCATCTGCAGATGCTGACAGAGCGCTGAGGCTCCTGCAGGCTCCCCCAGCATATCTGTGTCACGCTGTGGTTCCGCTGAGGTACGTCAAGATCCTCCTGCCCATGTTTTCTACTCCTTTTGGAGAATCCCTTTCAGTAAGCCTCACTGACACCACACCACCTTCCTTCCTGCGCTACCGTGGTGCTGCTGGTCGGGGGACACAAACACCTCCGTGCAACCTATGTTCAGCTATGACAAAGACAACCTTGCTCTGAAAAGCCAGTTAGCATGAGCTGCAGAGCCCTGTTGGCCTCTGCTCAGCATTCCTGCAGAGGAGCTACACGAGGCGCTTTGCACCCCAAATCACCCCAATGAAGAGCATGCAGGACGCTGGGCACGGGCGTTCCTGCAGGGATGGTCAGACAGCAGGGCACAATTCGTACCCATGACTGCAGGACTACACACAGCTGCAGAAGCAGTCATGGTGCAGGTGTGGACCAAAGCTTTCCCTCACTGTAAGGAGAGCTCTAAAGGCATGAAACAGTAATGGCAAAGGGTCAGCCTCCAAAAAGGCACTTTCCACCGCTGTTTTCCTATGGCTGTGCACAGAAACATTTCAAGCGCCGTACGACTGTCAGGGCTTGCGAAGAGGAGAGTAGTGGAAGAAGGGAGGCTCTGGGGATTTAGCAGCAGGCAGTAGACAACATGTGCTTACCGAGACAAATGAATAAATAAAGCAAAATCAAAATGAAATATCTCAGTTAATAAAACAGGGGCTTTCAGCTGATTCAAACTGAATGTCTACTTTTGGTGGTTTGGTTCTGAGAAAAATGAGCTATTTTGCCTTTCCAGATCAGTTCTTGCAAGCCTTCCCCAGCTTGGAAATCTGCTGCCTGTAGCTTCAAGCAAAACGGCCCAACTGCTCTCCCTCCTCCTGGGCGACGGCTCTGGCTCTGCATCTCACCCCATCTGTACCCCAACAAAGCCAAGTACCTCGGGGTAGTCATATCACATCTGATGGTGCTCTATGGCTCGGAAAGACCTGGCAGAGCGCCCCTATTTGTCTACACCGAGATACCCTGCATAGACCAAGGCTTAGCATGCTGTCACCTCGGCACACTACGTAAAAACCAATGTGTCGAGTGCAGCCTGGGCTGCCGGTCTCTGCCCCACCGCAGCAGAGACAGGGGCACAGGCTGCCAGAAAGGCTTTACGCCACATTTGTATGTCCTGAAGATGGAGGCTGTGTAGAGAGCAGGACGGTCCCATGCGTAAGTCAGAGAAGTCCCAGAGGCTGCTCTCATTTATGCAGGCCTGAAATAGCTTTTACAGCTATTTTATAGCTTGTGTTATTTTCATTCTCTTGAAAGTGAATAAGCACAAAAATTAAAGTTTGTTCTCCTTGCACTTTTGCTGAGGTTTCAGTCCAGCCATACTGGCCCTGTCTCTGCTTAAGACTTCCCAAAAAAGCGCCATTTGTGATGGTGGTTTGGTAATGCAGACAACTGTCTGCTAATAATTGACTGAGACCAATACATTTCACGTAAGCCACTTATGGTAATAACTTTTGGTCACTAGTGATGCGAGCAAGGTCAAATTAAAACCCATGGGTGAGAGACTGCGTAGTCCGTTCTGAGTCCCTCAGGACATCCGTTCTCCAGTGGTGATAACTGAAGTAGCAGGGTGGCTTGCCGAGAAAACTTAATTTGCAGCAAGGAAATATCTTGGAGCTTGTGCAGGGCTGTCAGCAATGTGACTCTGCTGGGCTGGAAATATTCTGAGCGAATATGATAAGGTGAAATTGGCCAGCATCAAGGCCTCAGCGCCATGTCACTCCTAGAGCTCTATTTTAAGTGTTTTAGAGAGATGTAAGTGGTGCAGAAAAGTGCATTTCTCCCCAGAGACAGAAAGTGCCTATCCCAAAACCAAAACAAACGCCAAGTAATTTTAACTTTTTTTTTTCCCTTTTACCTGCCTCCCCTCCTTTTAACTGTTTACATGCCTTGCTCACTCTTCCAAAATGAAACTAAGTCTGAACTGCATGTCCCATAATATCGGTGTACTAACAAACAAAAGCTGACCATGACCTGGATTGTAATTGAATTCCATCAATCATAAAGCAAAGTATTCAGCTAATCTGCATTTTAAAATTAAGGGATTCTTCCCTCCCTTTCACTTCTTGCAAAGCACTGCTATGATGCTATCTTCTCCAGCGGCCACCAGCTCCTCCTGGAATAGCCCAGAACCTGCTTCTGCAAAGGAGGTGCAAAGGGCAGGGTTACTTGAGAGGGGCTGGGTAGTGAACACTTCTGAAGTTTTGGCTAGTAAGTGCCGATTCCCTGGAAATTGCATCCTGTGTCTTTCTGCAGGCTAGGGAAAAATATAAATTAAGTTTTTGCTTTTTAATTGAAATACAGCATCCGTGTCTGTTTTTTCAACAGCCGACGTTCCCATACGGTATAACATCTACGTAGGAATTTTTAAGTGACATGATACAGCATGTCTGTATTTAAAATAATAATAACAATCTTATCTCAAGCCTGCAGGATGCTGAGGGGTTCAGTGTTGGGTGAAATGTCACCCTTGCAGAGGATAGGCTGAGGAATTTGTGTGCAGCCGGAGCTTGTGAACTGAGCACAGGGGGTTAGAAGAAGGCTGCATTTCATGACCTACAAAAGAAAAAAAAAATGAGATTTACATTCCAAATGTGCTGAGCAGCCCTTTCCCTTTAGTTATTAGAGGCATTCGGCATATAATTCATAATCACCTAATGGCAGGGTGGTGGGGGGAGGTGCACCATTGCTGTTCAACATCAAAATCCCTCCAGGAACAGCAGTAACGGGGTTCTGCTCATATTTATATCGTGACATTAAATGGCTGGCAGGAAGATACCAGCACATATCAGAATAAATAATTCAGTAAGTGTAACAGAAGGTCACGAAGACTAACAAACATGTTTCTGTTTCCTTTCCTTTTCTCTCTCCCCACCCTTTATTTATATGCCTTTCTCTTCTAGTCTCCACCTCCTGAATCTCCCCTTTTTATGCAATACTTCTCCCTCTTTTTTTCCTTATGTACACAAAAATATGGCTTAAAATGCAGCTCCCCCATATTTCAACTTTCTAGCCTCTGTCATGCTCCTGACGGTTTTCCTCCATCTGTCCTTCCTCGCTGTCTTACCCATATATTCTTTCCCTCTTTTATTGCCTGCTCCTGTCATCACCCACCACATCCCTTCTTGTGGGACAACCGACAGCGCTGACTTGCCAGGGTAAACTCAGCTCTCAGTTACGCTACAGTAAAACGCTGATGAAATTGAGAAAATCCTCTCGGCTTGATCTCAGAGCCGCAGCAGAATATGGTCCTGCATTAAGAGAGCTCCTACGTCATTGCCTTGCTACGCCACCAGATCCTCCCAGTGACCCAAACTGTGGCAAGGATGTGTGCTTTGAAGGGGATGCATTTATAGCTTTGCATACTGACAGACACAAAATACTCCAAGTTTTGGAGTATATACTTTCAGGAAAGCCGGAAAACCTCTTGACTGACACATAAAATCTGAACTCTTGGTTTCAGGCACTTGTTTTCCAGTGCCGCAACTTCTGTGTAATGTTAAATCACAAATTTTGAGGCCAGAAGGCAGCTCTGTCATTATTCCCTCAGATAACCAGCAAAGGACAGGCCATGGGACTGTCCTGAATTCATTTCTGTTTGGAAGATGTAATCTAAGTTTTCAAAGCATTTTCAAAGGAGAATTTGCCACCTCTGAGAGCAGGCTGTTCCCAGGGTTAATGCCTTCCTCGCTAAAATGGTTGGCCTTACATCTCCTTTGAATTCAGCTGGTTTAACCCCAGCCTTCCACTTGCAATGAACCCAGTATCTACCTGCTAGATATGGAGCCTTCCCTGAGCAGGTTGCCTTTCCATACACAGGTTTTATAGCCTATGATAAAGTCACCTCTCAATCTTCTCTTTGTTAAGCTTGGCTGGCTGAGCTCTTCAAGCCTTGCATTACAGAGGGTGCCCTCCTCGATGGCACCATCACTTCTGCCCTGAACCCCTCTCCACTGTCTCAACCCTTCCTGAGTGTGCGACTGCCGAAAACGGAAAAGCCACAAAAATTACATCATTGCAAAACCAATGTTGTCTGCCTTGTGATGGCTCTGTAGCCCATTTGTGCTATGCAGGGATGATGTCCGGGCCAGCTGTACCCCAAGACATGTCATCTGAGGTGCAGCTAAGGTACGTAATTTGCCTGCAGTACAGACACCAGGATACATTAGGATACACCAACTATATCTATACACCATCTCACTGTTTTAAACACATGTACCTAAAGTGCATGTTTTTTCTGTCCACTTTACAAAGAGATCCAAACCATTTCCACAGAGTTACCTGGTTTCCATCATTATTTATCACTCCCCAAACTAATATTAGTATACTTTATGGATCTCTCTGTCATGGTTTTCTTCTAGTTCTTTAATAAAAATGGTAACTAGCCTAATGCAGAAAGCTATTACCTGTAACACCCCATGAAATCTGTTTTATGTCTACAGAAAATTTCATTTTAAACTCTATAATTTAGCCAGCTTTTTAATCCATTTAATTTGTATCATGTTGGTTTCTGTAGCTTATTAATCAAAATGTCGTCTGGTACCAAGTCAAGTGCCTAAAAGAAGAGAAGGAATATTCAATCAACACAAGCACCTTTATCAACAAAAATTAGTTTAATGAGATCTATTGTTATAAATCCATGCTGATTAGCATTAGTTAGCATATCTGCATTTAATTCTTTATTAATTTATTAAGTAATTACATTAGCTGCTACATTACTTGTCCCAGTATTGCTATATTTACACTTTTCAAGAGTTTGAATAATACCAGCTTTCTCCTACATCTTTGATATTTCACCAGCCTCCTAAAAAATTCTGAAAATCACCATTTATATGAATTAAGTCTGCAAATTTCCTTAGCCAGCTCTTTTTAAATGCTTCATATCAAATTATTCAGATCTATTAAATTAAAATGACTGACTTTATTAACTGTGCTCCGCCAGTCTAAATTACTGCTGGGGAAGAAAGTATTTTGTTGTCATCATATGGCAAGAATAACTCATCTAGCTTTTTCAAAAAGAAGACTAAAAATAATTATTAAACATATCCTTGATTTCCACTTATTTTTTTAATCATCTCCATTTGGCAAAAGACAAATACTATTGTTAGCATTTCTACCATTAATATGCTTTGCTATTGCAGAGTATATAACAATAACTTATTTGAAGTGTCTGCTTTTTAATAGCTTTTGGCGTTTTGTTTCCTGTATTAACTCAGCTAGACACAGCTTTCCCTTCTTGCGCTTCTTTTTCTATCTAGTTTTTACTACTCCCAGTCTTTAATTTCCAGATATTTCAGTATGCTGCCCCTTCTTCTTCCTGCATGTGAGAAGAGGCAAATTCACAATTTTTATTTTCTGCTACTTTCATTTCCCCTCATAGGAAAGTTATTGTAGTTTTTAACAGTATGGTCTTCTTTCTCATATATAGCACCATGGCTTTTGCCGACAGTAAAACATTGTCAATAAGTTCTCAACTACCTGTTAAGATTGCTTAGATTTTATCTCCAAATTAATTTGGGCCTTGATCACTTTCGTCTTTGTGAAATGTTAACAGCTCTTTCTCCTTTTGCCTTCAACCTTCAGGGCTTTATTTTCTTTGGTACGCTTGCACGGTTCGGTGGGGTATGTTTGAGGTCTGGGAACGATTTGTTATTTGCCCATCTCTGTATATGCAGTTGCAGATATGCAGGGCAGGGAGATGCTCAAGCAGAAGGAATAGGGACAGTCCATATCTACTCTTCCAGTGCCAGACCAGCAAGAAAAAACTTCACAGGCCTGAACGTGCCGTCGTGTCGCCATACGGTCTGACATCACCCCCATACTGTTAGCACCGCGCTAACTCCGACAGTCAGCAGCCTGGCTTTAACTTAAATCCCCCATACACAACTATAGAGTCATCAAAGTGTACTTAGAGCTATGAATCTGTGCTGAAAGGAACAATTTAAGTGAGTTAAGCAGAATGATTTAAGTCACCCCTAGCTATGCAGTGCTCTGCCACCCATGGGTAAAGCAGGCAAGTTTTTGTAAGCAAATCCTTTCCCAGCACACAGGCTTAGTCATCAGTGAAAGCTTCTGGCTCGCTCCCATCCCAACTGTGGTTCAGCTACTGCTTGGAGGTCAGCTCTGCAGGCGCTTGATAAAGCTTCAATTAAGTGCTCTTCTTGCAGCACTTGCTGATTTACACATCTTCTGCCCGCATCGGCCATTTTGCTGAATAAGCCCGCACAACGGCAGGGACCGCATGCACAGAGGTGTCGAACTCTCCCTGCCTACAGCAAGGATTAAGCTCCTCAAGCCTGGGCATCGCCAGGCAGCTAAAAATAATTTAAAAAAAACGTTAAATGGAGTTTTTAAATGAGTGGGGGGAATAGAGCTGCAGAGGGCATAATACAAATATTACTATTGATACATCAGTTGGGCAATTAATAATATCTGTTCCAGTCTCGGAGCTGATGTGCACGTCTGCATTTAGATGCTGCTCTGATGGGATGGTATAAAAATTTCTAGTGACATGGACATCACGGAACGCTTCTCCAGCCTGTGTAACAGCCTGGCAGATCAGCCTCCCCAAAGACATTGCTATCGAAAGGCCTGACCTTACCTGCTCATTAACGGGGGTCGCACTTAACTGCAATGAGCAGTTGTCGTACCGAGGCCCTGCGCACGTGTTCAATTGCTTAAGCTGCGAGTCAAAATGGAAAGTGACTCGTAATGATTGCAAATCCCTCTGGGAAAAATGAAAACGGAACAAGCGTAAGACGATGGAAATTATTTGGTCGACACAACGTGCATCCAGGAAGATCTGAGTTATTTATTTGTGAGCGACACTGTTTGAAAGGGAACGTTTACATTTGCAGCTTTCACAGAAGAAACAAGTTCTGCAGAGACAGCAATGTTCGAGGCATGTTGGACTATTCAAGGAAAGACCCAACATTTTTATTTGCGATGGCAGTTATATGAATTGATATAAAGTCTCAGATTATTTTTCCTTGGACTTTTTTGGGCAGTGGTTCAGAATAGCAACCTTAAAAAATTCACTTGAAAATTTATCAGCCCAGGCACAAAATCTTCTTCCTTGCCAGGAGTGTAGTGAAGAAACAAATGAACATCATTTTACTCCCTCCTCAGGAAAAAATACATATCCCAGCCAAATAGGCAAGTGGAATTTGGCAAGGTTGAATTGTTGACATGCTTTTATTATACCAACAAACAAACCGTTAACTGCAAGTGTTACGCGGTAGTTGCCTTGTATGTAGGTCATTTTCTTCAGGCAAACCTCCTGCTCAACTCAGGGAAGAATTTCAGGGGACTCACACGGCAGTGAACTTCTGCAAGAAGGAGTGATTAGTAAGCTCCTGGGAGGTTTGGTCCAGAAGGCCTTTCTCCATTTTTTCCTCAAGTCTTTTCACAAGCAAAAACTAATGCTGGGCAAAATCTGTATTCCACTGAAGTCAAAGGCATGCTTGCTTCGAACTTCAGCAAGACTGATTTTACTCCCTCGGACTTAAAAGCAGTTTTGCTTGAGCAAGAACAGAGTAAGAGCTATGTGTGATCTTCTGCACATTACCCTGGGCTAACTCCGGGGAACATGATCCTCTCAAAGCCCAGCTGCAGACATGAGAGCTTATTTAAGACTGCTTTAAAATGCAAATTAGACCAGCATGCTCATATATGCCTATGGACCCACTAACATGGAAATATGCCCAGTCCAGAAGTATCCGTGATCTGAGGAGGCTCACCAGAGCCAGGATGCTGAGAGTTAAGAGTGAAAATCCCGGATAAGGGTCCATCCTGAACTTACACAACAAAGAACAGACTATCAGCATGGATTTACTCTGATTTTTCATGCTTTTCTTGGTTTAAGTCAGAACCCCAACCTTTTTTTAATATGGATTTGCTACAGGCTCACCAACAGAACAACTGACAGGCAGCCGTGAATTGCAAGGATATAAATAAGTCCGAGGCTGTGGTGGCCAGAGCTGGTACAGTAAATGATTACTGTAACAGATTACTTCTCAGCGCTGCATTTTGAAGAAGCAATCTGATCACTGATTATTCCAGGNGCTAAAAAAAAAAAAAGAAAAGAAAAAGCACCGTGACCACTCTCACTTAATGTTTTTGGCAACCTGAGCCTGTCTTATTGGGTTGGTGCCACCCATGGTGCCAGACCCATGGTGACATCCCAGGGCTTACATGCAGGGCAGAATTACACAGGGCCTGTGGAAATGGCCATCAGCAAGGCAGGAGCAGTTCTTCCGCGGGCTGCAAGAGCCCGCACAAGGAGGAGGTGTGTGGTTGCTTCCCCACCACATGCCACAGGGCACAGGAGGCACCGGGCAGCCTCCAAGGGAGAGGGTGACAAGGCAACTTTGGCAGGCATTGATGCTGCCTGGAGGCTATGACCTGTCTGCATGCTGAGAGCACAGGTAACCCAGGCCCTGCCTCCTCTCCCCCTTCCTTTGCTTCTTGGTGCAAGGTGAAGCCATGGGACCACTTTATCCTGGAGGTCTTGCCCCCAGCCTGAGCTGGGGTTAATTCCAACAGGCTCTTGCATCCTCTCACATACTCCTCTGTACACACACCCCATGCTAGTCACAGCCTCCTAGCAATACTGTATGCTTTGATACTGGCTGTACTCTGCCCACGATGGCAGAAGGGACCCATTCAGTTATCTGTCCTCGCCCCTGATGGAAACAAGCTGATCCCTGCTGTATTTTCATGAGAGCTGTGTCCCATCTAATTTTAAATGTCACTTGTAATAGCTGGTTTTTCTTCCCCAAATAACTTTAGCAGCCCTTCAGTTGAAGTCATCTGAAACCACAAGATTGGAGTTTGAATGGCCCTTGATATTATCAGTGAGCCGAGCCATTGCTCTGTGCCTCAGCCACTATTTTCCCTTTCCATCGTTCACCGAGATGTACACACAAATCCAAAGGAATCAGTCAGTCAAATGCGGTGAAGCCATCAAACATACTGCTCCTCTTCCTCGGTGGAAGAAGCCTCGCGAGGGCAAGTGCAGCCAGCAGAGGGATTTAGGGCCTCCACAGTGCATGACAAAGCTGTCATTAAAGCAAAAGAGCAGTACTGGGACCCTGAAAAATGCAAAGACAGTAGCGTAACCAATAAGGAGGTCTTGTTGTATTATAAATTATTCCCAGCATACCACAGTACGCTCTTGAGTCTCCTGAATTCACTGTCATCTGCCACGCTCGTGTCCCCTTGGAGGAATCGCTGCATTATCCAAAAGCTCAATTACACAAACTTATTCAGGATCCCTTACAGTGTTTGGGCTATATGGTTCGTGCTGTATATTGATTTGTGTTCTCCTCCTTCCCGCCTGCCTCAGGGCCTCCTCTTCCATTTCATGTACATTGCCTTCCTGGACTGCAGAGGGAATTGTCTCAAGGTCATACCAAGATGCTTCAGTATGGCTCAGCTACAAAAAATATATGTAACCCAAAATATTGTCTAAAAGCAATCGACTGAAAATAATGCCTGTGCCCTGAAGGAGCCCTGATTTATTCAAGATACAGGGGTAAATATGCACACTTTTAAAAACTTCCTGTACTTCACCAGTTAAAACAATGAGAACAAACGAGGCTGTGATCTGTCAAGTGATCCTTCGTCACTCCCAGCGCAGGCCCATAATCCTTCAGTTGTGATTATGCAAAGGAATATTACATTGATCCCGTAAAATATCTCTGATTGGATCAACGTTATTTTCTCTCGCATTGACAAGGTCTTACCAGAGAATGACTATAATTCCACTGCTAACACTGTCTTAGTGAAATCCCCCAATAAATCCTCCAAGCAGCACTGTTAGTAATACCTTTATTAGACTAACTAAACAAGATATTTATATGCAGGGCTTTCCAAAGGAACCTGGCTCCTGTTTCAGCTTCTGGAGGAAAACTTGATGAAAAGTGCTCTGCTGGAAGACTTGCCCCCAGGGAGGCTCCGTGCGGACCTAAGTGGCAGGTGAAATTACCCTTTCAAGATTCACAAGGATGGTCACAGATCTGCCCTTGTCCTGCTCATACTACGGCGAGGACCCAAATGCACCTTTGGCAGCAAAATTTCACACAGAGTCTGCTTCACGGGCAGGATCAGAGTTCAGGGTCTCCCCACACCTTTCACAAACATGCTGTCAGCACCACAGTTCGCTATCAAAGAGGAAACATGGTCTTCATGTACCTGCTATCACTTCAATATTTGTTCAAGGCCAAATCCTGGCCTTCAAACTCAACAAAAAACCTACTCCCCTTCTAGTTACTGTGGTCCCTGCTCACTCATGCTTCCGTTCTCCTCTCTTCCCCTTCTCTCTCTGTGTAAGTCCCCTCTAATTTCGTCTCCATTTTCTTTTCTCCACACCTCCAAGATTTCAGTCCCAGTGCTTTCATTCCCTGACCTCTTCATCACTGAAGTTGAATTGTTACCTTCTGTCCTGAAACATGATGCTCCAGTGAGATGAACAGCAGACTCCAGTGATCACCAAGTCATTTTTTTCAGGTTGCCCTTGGTTCATTTCAATAAAGTTATCTCTAAAGCCATGAGAGCTACAAATGTACCTCTGACTTACCTTCCTAAACCTTTAAATAGAACCGGAAGAATCATGAATAAACAAAGTACTGTGTCTAACATGAAACTCAAGCACAGCTGAAAGACCAATGTATACAGCCATACATCAATTAGCAAATGAAAAAGCTACGAAGACATTATATCAACAGAAAAATATCAAACACACAGCATGGTAGACCATATGCCGTCTTAAATCCTTTGAAACCAGGTTAGCATCTGTGATGGGTAAACTCTGTGTTTAATGTGAAAACTTTCTCCATGTTCTTTACAGCCATATACTGAAATGTCAGAGGAGTCACTTCTCAGCTCCCAGGCCCTTAATAACAAAGGAAAAATAATTGATATGAGCCTTTGAAAAGGAACAGCCTGACAGTAAAAAAAGCTGCTAATGATTATAGAGAGGACTCCTGACCTATTTCCTCCATCCACATGCAGTTTTTTACACATTGCCTCTACCTTCCAGTTCAAGTACCTGTGCACCACCTGCCTAAACTGTGATGTCAACTTTGAAGGTCATTGCCGTAGCTGTGATGGATAGCAAAACTTTCTCAAATGAAAACTTAAGCTCAGGAGCACTGACCTGCCTTAAGGGGCAAATTCTGTGATAAATGCTGGGGGTGTGAAATTGTACCGTATAGGCAGTCCAGTCTGCAGACCCCGATGGCCTTGGTTAATACATTGTTACATCAATGAGGTTCAAGATGCCTGAGACAAGCTCAAGGACTCCCACTCATTCATCAACCAGGCTCCACCAAATCTAGCAGAAAGTTTCTGTGGCCTCTTCCAATGCCATGCAGAACGGTACGCTCCTGCTCTGGAGGAGGGGTGCAGGTCAAACTGCATTGTAGCACAGACTAAAACCCTGGAAAGAAAGTTTGAAATGAATGGAGAAATGCTCATATCTGATCCCTAAGTGTTAGGACCAAGTCTTACCCGGGTGTAAATTGCTACCAGGATGGATACAAATGGGGCAGTTTGTGCCCTCTGAGAGCTGGACAGTTGGATCTCATTTCAAAACGTGGTCCCTAAAGACATGCAGTGAAATATTATCACAAGCAACCTGAAAAGTCTTATCCCTCAGAGGAGGTATTTCAATGCCTAATTCACGTGCCCAAAATGAACATTCAAACAACTTAACCTTCTAGGTGGCAGACAAAATGTACCGTCCCATCACAGCAATCAAGTGCAGGTCACTTCAGAATGGAGGTCCAGGAACTCCCAAAATACCATGAACTACATTCAAAGGGACAAGAATCTTTAAAGACTGTCCTTCCAGTCACCCTAATGTCTCCAGCCAAAAACTACACCCTGGCTGAAGCACAGTAGCACTACCAAATGGACACTATGACCCTTTGGTTCAAAGAAAGGCTGGCAGCAGGTGAAGCAGAGTTTGGGCCTGAAGACTTGCCCATGCCTCAGCACTGCAGGCAACCTTCTGCTGAGAGAAAACCTGCTTCATTCCCCTCTGTGTACTTGTATTCTTAGAGACATGCACAGGAGAAGAATTCTTTGGTGCTGAAGAATTCATCTGCTCCTGCTGCTTCTTCTTCATTTGAAGGTATTGACGATGCAATTAGTTGCTGTGTCACAGACGGGATGATAACAGTAACTGATGAACAAGAGAGGGAAAAATGGGACACCAGTTCTGGTGTGGCGCAGAGCACGGGGGACACCAGTAAGGACAGGACAGGGTTCCTAACTGCAGGGATAAGAGGAAAAGGTTGGGGGGAAAGCAGAAGCCATCCCTGTAGTGCCATGGCTGTTGGTGTGAGGCCAGACCTTACGCTGATATACACCTCTCGTCTTTTCAATCATTGAAGTAGCCTCTCCCTCCTTCCCTTGAAGACACTTAAATAAGTCACCTCACTTTTTCCCGTGAAACCTGTTGTTTAAAAAACGCTTTCCCAGATTTGAAACAAGTCTTCATGCTTTCCCCAAACAGAAGTTTCCAGGTTTTGAGGCCAAGATGAACTTTATGGATTGGTCAGTGTGAGACAGTGTTGTCATGCTCCTATTCCCACAAAGCTGATGCCGCCTCTGTGAGTCTGTGGCTCTCTCCCAGTTTTCCACCAGGATCAATGAATTACAAGGAATAGCACTTGGAAACTGAAGGCTCTTCAGGACACCAAGTAGAAGTTATTCCTCTTTCCTCTTGGATATGAAAGATTGTTTCACAGAAAAAGGGCAGACAGCTCAAGTCTTTGAGAAGTCTTTCTTCTGAAAGTCCAGGTATCTCTGCCCTTGTTCCAAACCTTCAGCAAGGTATAGTGGCTTAGCATAGCATCCTTCTGCCACAGATACAGGGCTCTTAAGAAGAAACTGCTTCACATTCACACAGTTCAGCGTATATCTGGCCGAGGACCTCACACCCAGCTGCTCCTATGTATGTGACATGCCCACAGAGGAAACACCAACAACCTCCAGTCTCTCTCACTCAGCCTTCGCCACCACCCAGAGCAGAATAGGGGCAGCTCTTCAAAAGGTTGTGGTAATTCCTCAACAGAAGTAGAAAACAAAAATTCCTTCTCTGATCCCTCCTAGATGCAACCCTCCTTCTCCAGGTGCTCAGGCACAGAGCCAGGTAGCAGTTTCTTCCAGTAACGCAGCAGGCAGCTTTGGTGTGCAGCATCAGGCAAGGTTCCCCAAACTCCAGACAGGCAGAGCATCCCAGCTTGTCTTGGTCCATACTGATTGACGGATCCCTACTTCTGACTTTTCTGGGAGCTGAACTATAACCCAAAAGGCTGTCCCAGGCAATGCTTTTCTACCTTTACTGCTGTGGAGTCTTTCTGTTTCCTGTAAGACCTTTCCCCAAAACTTTTGTGAGAATTGTGGGCTGCTGCTGCACACACAGGTGAACAAAGCCCATGAGCGGGTGGCTTTAGCCCTCATAAGCCGGTGGATCCCACAGCAAAATCCTTCCCGCTGTAAGGAAACTCGTCCAGCATCACCAGCCAAATGGCTGAACATTTTGTGAACTGAAATACACATCTCATGGTAATTTAAATATGTGCAAATAAGAGTTTAATTCCGCTGCTGCCAGCCATCCCGAATGTTTAAATATAGTATGGAAATTCTCTTTTATTTTGTATAAACTATTTTAATAAAGAAGTTGAAGGCTCTGCATTTTCCTGGCTTATGAATAGAAATGGCTGAGAATCTAACAGGTCTTTGCTGTTGTTGAGCTGAGGCAATATGAAATGAAAGCAGATGAGGGAGCTGGGAAACAAAGACCCTATTAACTGCATTATCTAAAGGAAAGCTATGTAAAATGTGCACTAAGTGCACCTAGTCCTCATCCTTCCTGGAAGTGTGGGGTGTCACAGGAAGGAAACAAAGTGCAGCTCAGATCTATGTGGAAGAGACAAAGCAGCTGGGATGGTGCAGCTGGATTTGTCTTAGGTCCCTCCTTTCCCTCTCACCAGACACCCACGGCTGGTATCAGACAGCCTGGTGACAAACTCTTCTTCCATCAGGTCCTGCTTGATACAGAGCTGAATATGCTCTTCCATAGGGGAAAAAAAGATGAATTGGCAGTAAAGATAAATTAATCCTTCACAGTCCTATGGCATGTTTTACAAGGACACAGCACTAGACAGGACCATGTTCATTTTTCTTGCATAGCAGGCAAGTATATCATATAATCCCTCTTCCTAAATATATCCATCTTCATCCTTAAAACCTGTTGGAAGTGGTGTGGCCTCATCACTCCTTCCAGAGCCCCACTCCAGCACAGCTTCCAGCCTACATATATTCATCGCCCTCACACACACTGTTTTCTCTGCTAATGTTGTCCTTAGCTTAACACCATTTCCTGTGCTTAACACCATTTCTTCTGGATAGCAACTACATTAGTGAAATAGATTTTCCATTCTTCTCCTCACACTAGTAACCCCACTCTGGACCTGCTTTGAATTCATCCTTCTCAGAGGTGGTTGACAAGAATAGCAAAGATTATAACGGAGAAGGCTTGATTAACACCTTGCCCGCAACTTTAATATTTCTCTACTTGAAATACCTGGCCAGCTCTGTTCTTCAGTCACATCCTCCTTTCTGTTGGTCATGGCTCCACCACTCTCTGTCTGCACTTCAAGACAGGTGCACCTTAATGAACCCCTTTTCCCCATTGAGCTGTGCTCTGTGGTCACATCCCAAATGCACACTGGGTGAGATTCAGGTACGTACCTTTCCCACCCTGAAAGGAAACCTGCTGCAGTACCTGGGTAGGAAGGAAGCCATCTGAGCTCCAATCTCCTCAAAGCCTGGATGTCTGGGGAACCAGAATTCCAGTGTGCAACACAGAGGGTATTTGCCCAACAATGTAAACACGTCCTCCGGGACCAAAAGTTCACATTGAAAGGAATTTCACACCTTCACTATCACCTGGTCCTCAACATTACTGAGTTCTTCATCTATAATATTCCAGGCCTTCTTTCTCTTGGCAATGTCTCATTCTTGTGGCAGTAGCAAATGTCTTCACTCCTTTGTGCCCAGCTCAATGAGAGCTATCACCTTCCCTTACAGACCCTGCTCCAATGTCATTAATGACATTATTAAATAAGGGTGGTCCCTTACTTCAGGAACTCTGCTGTTGACCTTCATCTTGATACTCCTTCTCTCAGCACTTGTTGCTTTCCTTTGGTCATTTCCTTAAACACATTGTAAATTGTGTATTAATCACCTTAATAATGTAACAACCCACTTCCTTAGGGGCAGAATATAAAATCCTTTACCGAAATCCTGATAACTTGGGTCTAAAGTATTTGCTTGTCTCAAAATCCAGGTATCTTCCTAGCAAAATATATCAGTGTAGTTTGGCACACTTCAAATATAAAAAACCATATGCTGCATGTTTATTTCATTTTTCCCCATGCATTTAATTAATCTTTCCTTTAGAACTTACTTTAAACTCTGCTTGGTATTATTATGATCAAACTAAAAGGTTCGCTGTGGCCCAGACAACTTTTCCTCCTTTCTTTAAATATAGATTTGCTACTTTTCATTCCTAATGTACCATCCTAATTAGACAGATTTATTGAAAATCCTTTTTACTGGACTTGCAATGTCACATACCACATCTTTCAGAAGTCTGAGATGGAAATTATCCAACTTCCCAATTTCAGCCCATTAAGCTATTTGAGTTTTTCCATTTCCCCCATTGCTGTTAGCTGGCTCCTTTGCCTCTCGAATCAGTGTAACATTCCTCCCTCCCTCTTTAGCTATTATGGAATATCATATGGGCAGAACTGGGTAATCTTGAGGACTGGTGAATAGAAAAGGGATGAAACAACACAAAACACCGGCTCATGCAGTTAGACTAACAATGAGAAATTTCTTTCCAATGTGAACTTTAGTTCTGCAGGACGTTTGCGTTGTTGGACAACTGCCCTCTGTGTAAAACAGGGATAATTCCACTCTTCTGAAGTTTTTTTTATGGTTGAAGAGCAAGAATTACAGTATTCAGATACCCTCTCAATGGAAATCACTCAGTTACCATAAATCAGCATCACTCCTTCAAAGTCAGGCCAGTGACCTTAACCTACACCTTTAACATCTGATTGCAAAATGGTTTTGTTTCCTTTTTGTTTGTTTGTTTCTGTTACAATATTTATGTCTTTAAATGACCATTGGGCATAAAGCAAAAGTATCTACATTATAAAGGCTCTTTTACATGTTCAAAGATATGTACTGATTAATGGAGACACAGAGACAAGCATCATACATTCATATTTAAGCAGAAAGATCTTTTCAAACAGCTTCTGCTACCCAGTAAAACTAGAATAACTGTTTTCACATACTAGAAAGTCTAGAAATATATTTATAAAGTTTCACTTTTTAAAAATGTATGTAGTTAAAACTCACATCCAACAAAAGGTCTCAGAATTAAATAAGGGCTGCGACAAGAGATTCTCTTAGACTTCCACTCAATCTGGTGAGATATCTTAATGGGACCCACTTTGCCATATCCATGGGACATCCTGGAACCTCTGTTCCTTTACGGTGTTCCAGCTTGCACGCGTATGGTAAGAAACAAAGGAATCACTGGGAAGATCCTCTCAGTTCTGCTTTAAGGGGGTGTGAGTGCCAGTTTTCTGGCTTCCCTGGGAGTCCCAAAGCACATTAGGCTACTGCAGCTTGTTCCAAGGCTACATCTTCACTGGAGTCAGAAATAGAAGTGGGCACAGACAATAGCGGGCCACTTGGTGAGGAGAAATCTGACCATGAGCCCAGCAGAGCAGTGCCTGGCACGTGCCTGATTTCATGGGGTCTGAGCAGTTACTTCTGACTCAGGACTCCCTGTCTGGCCTGACTTTTATTTGAGAGACTGCAGAGCTTTGAAGTGCAGAAGCACTGGGATGAGGGTACAACAGGCTGAAAAGACCTTTTCCATAAAAGGCCCCTAGCTCTGTAAATACCTTTCTCCATCCCTCGCACTTTGTGGAAAATATCCTGATTTTGTAGGTAGTATTTGTTTATCTGCACCAGAGCTTCGATCTGAGGCTGGAGCATGGTTGTTCCAAGCATTGGACAGACTCGCTGACTTCTGCTGGGGAGAACCATGTTGACATCTCTGTAAGGTTACACAGCATGAACTCACAGCATGAAGGCAGGGCAAATTATGAAAGAGAGTCAGTGGTAGTGATGTCTCTGCTCCTTACGCTTTATGTTTCAGTGTCTCCTCCATTCAGTCTACAACCCTGTTTGATCCTGTCAGTCACCAAAAAGACATACTGGGCCCTGCGCTCTCCCCCCATCCTCCTACTCCACCGCTTGGACCATCCCCTGATCTCTTTCTGCAACAGCCATCGGCCACCACCTTCACGCTAAGCTTACTTGGACTTTTCATCACCTCAGATCATCAGTATTAAGGACTTCTAGCCTCCTCTCCATGTTTTATCACCTTCTTTATCATTTCTTTCCTTTCTCCACATGCTGATGTTATCTATCCTCTGCTCTTCCGCTCACAGACCTTTTGCCTTGCATTCCCCTATCTAGTCCCGCCCTGCCATCCCAAATCCCAGTTGACCCATCCCAGTTGCTCTCTGCTATGTCTCACACAGCAGAGAATCTCTAATGGGAACCCCACCACCTGGTTAAACTCCTTCACTATAAACACATTGTTCCCCCACCCAGATCTGCTCATTTCCTAGACTTCTTCAGCTCAGCTCAGTTAAATCTCAGACTCATGGTCATAATCACCTCTTTGCCACATTTGGCTCATTCCTCAGACCCTCCCATTTTCTCCAGCCCCCACTTCAGCTGTTACACGGGATTTCACACAGTTATTCCATGCAGAAAATGACAAAATGTGATCTTCCTCTTCCAGTAGCTTTGTCTTTGGTTTCCTCTTCCCCTCCTACAATTCATTCCTCATCCCTCTCTGCCACAGATTAAAAACCTCCTATGCAGCTCTCTTTCTTCATTTCTTCTATTTGCCAGTGAGCCAGTCTTATTCTATCTCCTGACTTTCCGTATTGCCGTTCTTGTCCTCTCGTTCTCTCTTCTCCTTGACCTCTCACACCTCTCTGCCTCTTCACTCTCATAACACAAGTACCATTCAATCTCTTTCCTCTTAAAATATTCTAAACTTAAAGCATTCTTTCATCTTAAAACATTCATTTTCCTCTCTAAATACTATGTCTTTTTCTCTCCTCCCTTTCAACATCAACCTCTCTGAATATTCCAGGTACAAACGCCTCCTGGAGTCCCCCCCACCAGTTCAGAGCAGCTCCCTCTCCCTTGCAACTGCTGCTGCCAAAGTCTCTACTTAATGTACTGGGCAAATTTCAGCATAGTCTGAATACTCAGTTCTCATGCGCTGCAGCATGTCGGCTACCTTCAGTAGTCTCCTGTGCTGTTTTAACCTGGAATGGTGTCTGTCTTCAGCCATCATGGCATTACCCACTTCTCTTGCACAGCCTTTGAATCTTCCTTTTGCATATCCTCCAGAAGACACCAGCTCTGCTGGACGTTCATGGGGCTTTTCCCTTTTGGCATTTTACTCCTTGGTAATTTCTATCACAAATATAGATTCTACCACTATCTCCATGCAGCAATTTTCAGATTCACTCCTCTAACACAAACTTGCCTCTCTACTCCCTCATATCCCCATACAGATATCAAACTGAGCTTATCGTAGCTAAAACAGAGTTCCTAATGTTCTTCTCCCTCCTTTACTGTACGCTCTCTTCAGTAATTCTCCCCTTGATCATCACAGCCAATACTATTACTTTCCTTGTTGTTCTGGTCCACAACTGGAGCAACATCTTCATCTCATGCCTCTCCCTACATCCATAGATCTAGGGAATGTCTAAGATTTGCATATTATTTCCCCATCCAGGCTCTCATTATCTCATGCCTTCATTACTACAATATTTCTTTTTCTGACCTTTACAAATGTGATCTTGCCCTCCATGTATCCATTCAAGATGCTGCTAGAAATATCGTTTTCGTAACACATCACTCTGATCACGTCATTTCTCTTAGCAGCCGTAGACTGCTGTCCCAATATCAATCTCATTAGTGTAATCTACTTGTCTTCATTAAGGAAATGTCAACTTCTTCCCACAGTCAACCAAAGAGGTCAATCCCCATCACCCACTTATTAATTTTTCAAGCAGATATGACCCATGATTTTTCTGGTGCCATTCTTCAATCTTTGGAAGACCAACTTATAAACATTTGCACCTCTTATTCATTATCCTTCTTTACAACCCTTCTAGGAATCCCACATTTCGTGTTGCTTACAGAAATGTGGTCAGCCTGCTGGTATTTTAAAACCACTACCGGTCACACTGAACATAATTACTTTGTCATCTCCTGTACTCTCTCATAAGGCTGCATTATTCTCCAATATGTGAGCAGCCCATCAAAAGGACGGGGACATTTTTCTGATCCATGATTAAGGCTCATAAATCCTGTGGTAGGACTCTACCTGGTATTAATAATAATGAACGAAATCCCTATTATACTGCTACCAAGCTGAGGTACGAGAGATTAAGTCACTTGCCTCAGGCCATGAGGAAAGACTACAGTGGAGCTTGGACTGAATTTTGGCTTTGTAAGCCCTGCCCTAACTGCAGTACTACCTTTCCTCCATGTATTTTGGCAGTTTTCTCCAAAGGATTATGATTTCAGCAGGCTCAGCTGGGCAGTTCTGAATATTTATTTGTGGAAGAATTAGGCTTTATGAGAAAGAAAATGGGGAAATTTCCTTTTATAGTCTGATTTCTCTCCTGCAGAGAAAATATCTTAGTTCATATTCTTTTCTTTTAAGTGGATTCTATTCTGAATGGTCTGTTAAGGACACTTGGATTCCAGAATCCACATTCTTCATTTATTTATACCTTAAAAACTAAGAAACACCATCCTGTTTCTTTTTTTTTTTTGCTCTTAAAGAGGTGACTATGTACTCAAGGGTTCCAGCAACACTTTGCTCGCAATAAGCCATTAAGTAACTTACATTATAAATGATTGCCATTATTTTTGCAGGACCTACAAAACATAAAATCTTCTTCCTCATTTACTGGCTCTGCAATAGTTAATGAACTCATTCCAGTCTCGAGCAGTCATTCTGAGTGCACAGAAAGACTTTTTCAATGAGAAAAAACAATATTAAGATGGATTTTTATTGCTGGAGATGACAAAATAGTTCAGATGGTTTCATCTCCTTTTAAGTAAAATAATCATAAGTATTTTTATTTTTACAGTAAACAGAACACATCTGCACTCAGATCTTTCCTCCACACTTTCAAAAAACTTTTTAAGCACTGGGCAGAAAGGATAAAAACGCTGAGATTTCTCAAAAGGATTTGGATGCTCAATTAAATGAACAGGAATTAAGCATGCGGTCCTGCGGGCAGCTCTGCAAATATCCGTTCCTCTCGAGAAGGGCATGATCCCGTCATTTTTGCTCAGGCAAAATTTCCATTTGTCTTCACTGGCAATTTTGCTTGAAAGCCAACAGCTTGATTGAAATTTGCCCTTTAAAACAGCACGATTAAAAACAGTTGCAGCTCTATTAAATTACATATATGTTCTTAGTATTTTTAGCAGATATATATTATCAAGCTAATTATCTCAGATGTGTCAGAGGAATGTGTCAGGTTCTCATTACTTGTGGTAAAGATACTTTTTAATGAATTGCTATCTAAGTTTGATGCAATTAAAATATTAAAATTGCTTATTTAAAATATGATGGACCAAATCCTCCTGGAACTCACACACATGAAACACCAATGATTTCATCCATTAAATGATTTTAGAAAATCTCTGAACAAGAGCACGTCTTTGCTGTACCTTAGAAACATGCAGTTATTTGACTTCCAATCTGCATCGGCAGACTAAGAACAATTACGGCATCGAACACGGTGAAGGCTAAATACCTGGGTAGCCTAAGATTCAACTCAAAGGCTGTCTACTGTGTAAATTTCACTGGACCTCTTCAGTAGAACTGTGCTGTGACAGAAAGGAGCACAGACCTTGCATTGGCCTCTCTATCCAGGGACAATTTTAACCTCAAAGGAAACACTAAAGGCTCGAACTTGCTGCATCACCACGTTCAATAAAACATTTACTATTGACTTCACTAGGATCAGAATCAAGACTTCAATAAAGTCCCTTTTATAGTGAGTGCATTTGGAGAACAGTTGGGATTTCAAACACACATTTTAAACAAAGCATTCGGATTCTTTAATGTACGGAGGACACATGAAAAAAAATGGCTGTCCTAATTTACCTGGCAAAACCATTGCATTTTAAAAGTCAAATCTACAGAACTGCAAGGTATTGTAAGTGGTTTTATGGAAATAAATCTTTTTACTCCTGGAGATAGCTGCAAGTAGCATCTCTTCAGGCTTTTCCAATTGTGTATAAATAATCCCTAGTGACGGCCAGAGTAGTCATGTTAAGCCTTTCTTCCTCAGTGTGCCATGCATCTGACAAACCAAAACAGAGAATGCTTTCATCCCAGAAATTTTGCATATTATTTGAGGTGGAGGTAGGCTGCACAGGAATTACCTGCTTTCTCTTTTTTCAATGGGCTGAGTATACTCACAATAAAATGTTTTGAAAATAGGATTTACTATGACTTCCATGGGCCTTGGGAGAAGAGACAAGGTAAACGGGAGATTGAAATAATAAGGTCATTGTGAATTTTTATTTTAAATAGAATTGGATTCCAATGGCAGGCAGCAGAGCCCCATACAAACAGGTTTAACTGGCAGCCTTCCAAATGTGAGACGAAAGGTCCTCTGCGTAGTAATTGTCTAAATGGAACAGTCTCTGGATATTGTGCAACTTCTTCATCTGCTTTATTGTACCTTTATAATTAAATGATGTAATTTCTTTTTTTCCTTTCTTGTTTTCCTCCTGACTAGTGCAGGAAAGCATCTGAGCAACATTGTCATAGGATGCAGACAGTCTCTGTGGCTTCCAGTTTTTGCCTGGGTCACTACAAGTCATATACATGGAGTTGTGAGCTGGTGGTTGCTGAAGCAGAACAAACTATGCCTTCTCCCAGCCATGAATGGAGACTTACCTGCATTCCACATCGCTGTTTGCTTAGTGGTGGAGGTGACTGGTTCACTGGGATTTTTTGTAGGGTAGGGGAATGCCACTTTTGCTAGAAACTCAGTGGTGAACAGGCAAACAGTGAATGTAATAGGATACAGGGAACACTATATTCAAAAGGGTGGTATGCAACAGGGCTGTTTAATTCCAGGAGGAGACTGGGCAGACACCTGAGAACTGCAAGAAACTTGGAGTGTTGTCCTGAACAAACCCAGAGCCAGCATTCCCTGACTCTGTCAGGAGTGAAACTCTGGTCCTGAGATGCTAGAAGACCTGATCAGGTGCAAAGGCAGAACCAGAGGACCAGCTTTGTAAGCTCTTTCTTTTTGACCGGTCCTTCTGTACAAGAGTGCTTTCAGTCCAAGTAACTCATTCACAGGAATAAAGATTATTCAGGTGAGCAAAAGTTAGCAAAACTGAGCCCTGGATTTGCATGTTCAACTCCAATAATTTCTTTCTTGACTGTAATTTCTGCTGTTTCTGGTTTGATTTTTTTTTTCCCCATTTGTTATCCCATGATAACAAAAAGAACAAATGAACTGCCTGATTTTGATGCAGCTTTAGAATATTCTTCAGGCCTTTGGTCTCATGTCTGCCTGTCTCTCCCTGAGTATACCTACTTGTGACAATCTGGTTTAACTCATTGCCTATTTATCTAATTGTATTATTTTGAAATATGCACCTGGGTTCTATGGAAATATCAAAAAAAGGGATAGGAGAAACATAAAGATGACCAACTATTTTATCTATGCATTAGTGTCTATTACATCTACCCATAAGAAAGCTGAAGTAACAGACCTTCACTTTTTCTAGCAAAATCCAACATAAAGGTTTTGATTTATTTGCCAGAAAGTAAAAACTAATAAATACAGAAGCGAATCACTGAAGTGACCCAGCCTATTCAGAAACAGAACTGTTTTTTAAAACCACTGCATCAGAACACTGCCAAGTACCACAGGGCCTGATCCAGCCACCAGCCATTGCCTACAGCTTGTATTAATTTCAGCAGAGTTCATAAGCAGAATAACTACAGGGTATTTGCAAAGCTAGTTAGGCTCTTAATGACCTTTTTTTTTTTTTTGGTTATCCTTTGATAGACAAACCTACCACTCTCAATACTGGAAGTTTTGCCTAGGGAAAAATGTAGGATCTGTCTCAAAATTAATGGATCACTTAGATCCTGTCCAGCTTTAAAAAAAAAACCAAAACCCTCGAAAAACCCAACCCACCACCAACCCTTAATAGCATTTACATTCAATTACATATAGCATTACATGCAATATTTGGGGCCAGAACCTGCATTAGTTTTTCCCATTCCGGAAGAGGTGTGCTAGATTAAATTAACAGCTGGCAGAGGAAGGAGAGTAAAAGGCCTATGTACCAATAACATCCTCTTTTATATGGTATTTGCCCTGGAGCTCATCGAGGGAGAGATTTCTTCTGCGCAGGAATATGTGCCCCAGTCAGGGTATTTGATTACTACAGGTACAGAACATCTGCAGCTCTTCACACCTGCCCCGGCCGCGCTTTGCCCGGCCACCCACCCCTGCAACCTCTAACTCCAGGTGAGCATCTGCCATGCAAGGAAAACCAGAAAAGCACGGCGGTGCTGTCGGGACAAGCCTAGAACAGCTGCCTCACTTTGAACTCATAGCTGTTCTCGGCGTCGGACAGTGACGGCAAATGTACTTATTCTGCTTTCACCATATAGCTGGGGATCGTGAAGAAACAGTCCAGCAGCTGGCCTTAGGTGGGAACGGGGACACTAGTTAACCACCCATGTAGAGCTGACTCCTTCCAATTCAGCGATTCAGCATGCAAAGACTTTTAACAGACGATAATTTTACATTATTTTTGGCAATGGGAGAGTAAAATCCATTTGTTCTTTTTGATCTAACAAAACATGAAGTTGACAAACAATCCTATAATATCTCCAGGTTTATTTCTGAGTGAGTCAAACACTTTATTTTATCAAATTGCCGTTATACTTGCTTTTCTATGTTGTAATCTGGAGGTGCCAAAGGAACACACCCCTAGGGGATTAGTGCTAAGGTGTGACTCCATCGTGGCTGAGACCTATAGTACAGGGAGATCCTCACTCCAGAAAGACCATCAAACTATCGTGTTGGTATTCAGTGTTACGAGTCTCCTTCCCCTAACACTCCTCTCAACGTACAATGAAGTTTGTTAAACGTGTACCAAAAAAACCTGTAAAAAAGGCAAGGAGTGACGCACACCGCTATTTGCACACACCTCCCTTAGGTGTACAATTTGCACTTCTGACCGTGGGGCGAGGTGGCTCTCTGGCCATCTGCAGACGTGTACGTCCAGGAATATGCGAGCAGGAGCACACGCTGCCCCCGAGCCCGGGATTCCCTTGCTGCCAGCTGAATGCTGTATATTTAGAGTGCGCTCACTACACGCACGCACACACACACACTTGTTCACAGACTCATACACACACACGAGCACACGCACAAATTACAGCAGGATCTTTTGAAGACCCATCTCCCACATTTATAACCACCTCGGCTTGAGTTGCCCCATTCTCTGTGGCTAACACACCGCAGAGCTGCCCCCACTCGTAACCCAGGGCCAGGCAAGTTCAGCAGCTTCTGGCGGGAGAAACGGGTGCTCCTGAACCCAGGACAAGGCAGGCAGTGAAAGAGGAAGGAGTCTCACTTATTTCAGGATGAAAAGCCTCCCTAATAACTGAAACTCTGTTTGCCAAAGGTGAGTTCTGGTGACATGTTTGCCTGCTGACAAGGTTGAATTCTCTGTTTATGCCCCAAGCGCTGCGAGCACACGTGGCAGAGGGATCCAGCCCTCCGCAGCCAGCCCAGCACGTCCGCACCCTCACCTAGACGGAGAAGAGGAAACCTTCCCTCGGCACTGAAAGCAGCAGCAGGGTGCCAGGATGCTGGCAGGCTTTGGACACCTTCACTTGTCCATTACAAATGGGACTGAAGCCACCGACACATTCCATACAGGTCGTTAAATCGCAACTAGACATGACGAGTCACTAGCAGCGCAGCCAGGAGCCCAACCAGTGATCTAGGTACCTGGTTACACCACCTGTTTGTACCGTCTCAGTGCAAGTCTATACTGTGCTACTCACCTCTGCTGCTCACTTTTAAAACATACAGATCAAAACGTATACATTGGCAAACGCATGTGAGAGTATATCCCTCATGAATAATTAGCTTTAAGTTTTAATTCCGCTCGCAACGTCTGAAGAGGGAATTAACGCAGGCTATCAAGGGAGTTTGGGACAGAGGACACACTTAGCAAACAAGTATTTCTAAAGATTGCGGGGTGTAAGAAGCAATGATTTTTCACTGTGATGGAAATAAACCACCGGGGAATCATCTGAATGCAACAGCAGAACCATGGGAGGGAAATGTTATTGCGTTGTATGGAGTAACCATGCTGTGGGTAGCAAAGATACTGTCATCATTTACTGAAAGCCTCATCATCCTGCAAAATCACACATCTTTGGCAGACAGGATGTTTCGGCTGGGTTTTATGCATATCTCCCCTTCCTAGACTTTGGATCAATGAAATATTTGAGGCAAGCTGACCATCACCTTGAACTGGTACCTTGGGAGGAAGAAGAAGAAGAGGAAGGACCAAAAGACAACAAAAAACATAGCACAAAAAAGCTACAGGCAAACGGATGCATCTACATCCCAAGAGAAAACGAGTCCTTTCTAACACTCCTAATAAATTCATGTAATACTTTGTAGACATTGAAAATATTCCAAAACACAGCTCAGTGTAAACAACAAGCTGGGTTTCCTCCTGCTCTTTAGCATTTCTCTTTGTTTACTCTCCATTTGAGGATACAAAAAGCCTACAGTGAGCACTGCAAATGGTGTAATTCGGGACTGATGGGGCATTCAGTAAGCGAATGATGAAATACAGACATATGTAGCCTCTAATAAAATAATATGGACTTTGCTTGAGTCACCAGGATCAAACAAAATTTAAAAAAAATAAAAATCCAATGTCTGCTTTATTAATACTTTTCATTTGTATGTGGAAAATAATCTGATACCATGGTGATGGGCAGACTATATTAAGCTTAGGGAGACAGAGACATGAGAGAGACATTCTGGGGTGTGCCTGTTCTCACCCCCACTGCCTTCTTGCTCCCAAACCCCACACGTCAGCAGTAGAGACCCTGTGGGAAACTGCCCTGGCAATGCTTTGGGAAGCAATGCCCAGGCAGGCCAGCTCACCCATCGCAAGGAGGGGTACTTGGCTGGAGATGCAAGCTCCCATCTGTGAGCCCAAATGGCTCTGCTCAGCCTCTGCTCAGCTCAGGAGGGCCTGGCACGTTCATTTGGTAAAAAATACAGCCCTTACCTTTGGCAATCAGTTCCTCCAGCTCTTGGTCGAATCCTTGTCGGTGGCATTTCCTCCAAAGCCCCATGTTGGTCGAGTTGTACTGTCTGTTGCACTCGTCGACGGCGCTCATAGCAAAGATCTGCCTCCTGTTTCTTGCCAAGAGGAGTTTCCCTTCCCAGCGGTCCAACCTAGACCTGCTGGCCCTGAGAGGCAGGTTGTTGTTGGAGTTATAAATGAAGCCAGGATCATTTCTCTTAGTGGTGATGCTCTTGCACCTCTCTCTGTGCTTCCTGGCATCAGTTTCGTACCAATGGTCAGAGCAGATTGCCACAGCCAGCATGCCCAGGGCACACAGGGCTAGAGAGAGGCCAGCATACAGCAGTAACCTTCCAGCAGCCATACCTCAGCTTCACAGAAACACCATGGACATCTTCACAACAGGCAAAGCCCTTGCGCGTGAGACCACGCAGAAACCTCCGGAGCAGCTGTTAGGTGTCACTCGGCAGAGACCACCTCAAACATCCCCAACTCCCGCGGCTCACATCCACGCTGCGGAGGGATGCTGAGAGTGCTACAAAGTTCCGCCCTGGAGGCAGTCCTGGGGGGTCATCTGCCTCTTCTCCTTTGTGGAGGAGACCTGGCGAGGAGAAACACAGCCTTCCACGTCGAGTGGGATCGAGCCAGCAACCCACCTAGACAATGATGTCCTGCTCCCCTCACCGCAAGCACTGGAGCGATGGGGGCTGAAGGGATATATCCCCCCAAAGAGACCTGAAAGCTACGGCTGTTTGATCAGTCCATTAATCTTTTTCAATCTGGCCAGCTCAGAAATCCAGAAGAGATGGCTTTCAGATCAGCAGGCTCACCACGGCATCATCACAGGACGGAAAAGTTCAACAGCTAGAGATCTCCCGCTTGCAAGCAGCTGGTTATCCCGGGCTGAGAGATGAGTGACTTGCCTTTTCTTTGTCAGTGGCTCAGCACGAGCATCAGCATCTGGCCCGTCGGTCGCTCACTTGGGTTTAAAGCGGGGTCGAAGGGGGGGGAGCAAGAGGGGGGAGCAATCTGTTGTTATTGCTGCTGCTGCCGCCGCTGTTTTAAATCTATGGCTAAAATATAACCTCCCCGGCTGGAGCTGGAAACGCGGGCACGCACAGGTCTCTCCCTTAGCAGACTTCGCTGACAGTCACTGACATCTTGGCTTCGGAAACACCTCGGCTTCTCTCCGCCAGCCTTGCCATTCACTCGCCTGCTTTTGTCGTCTGCGCTGTCATCCAGGCAGCGTAACGCCACGATCCCTTTTCCCTGGAGCGCCCCAGCAGCGCTTCGGCTCTCCCGGCGAGCGCGGCAGCTTCCACGCTCCCGGGCCGGGGAGAGGCGGCGAGGGCAGCCGCAGCCCCGGCAGGACCCTCCGCCGGCCGCGCGCCTGCCGCTAAGCAGCACTGGAAGCAGTCCTTGGCCCCAGCATCGTTTCTCTACAGCCACGGACACACGCAGACACACACACACGCACACCCCTTTCCACTGGTATCTGAAAAGCTTCCTTCGTCCCCGGCGCTGGGATGTGTAGCGCACAGCTTTCCTAACACGGCGGCACGTTAGCCATCTGCAAGATGAAGGCAGGCGGGCAGGGCTACGGCTGGCTGCGAGGATGCTAAGGAATGGGGAGGGGAGGGAGGTCGGGGGAAATCAAACCAAAACAAACCGGGGAGGGTGGGGACACACGCAGACACACACACACACACACACAGCTACACACCTTACACGGGGAGAGGGAAGCGGCCCCTAACTGTTGTCAACAGCTTTCGGTCTGCATCATTTCTCTGCCATATGGCCCAATCTCCACGTCGGAGCTGAGATTTTTAGCTCAGCAGCTTCATACGAATCATAACGCCAGCATCAGCAGTTATATATTCAGACATTTTTTTTTTCTCCTTAAATTTCCAGTCCCTTTCTCTCTAGTGGGAATAACTCACCCATCTTGTAGAGATCAAGTACAATAGAAGGCGAGCTGGAGTCCCCAAGCTTTAGAAATCTCATTTTACTGTTTTTAACCCAAATAAGAGTGAATCCAATCTTCTGTACACCTGGGAATCTTTCCTTGTTCAAACACCGAGCCCTGCAGCCTTGGCTAAAGCCTACAGACAGAGAATACAGAGCGCTGAGCCAAAAGCCAGTGATGTCACCCATGCAACGTGAGACTCATTTCTTATTTCTCTAGCCTCCTTAAAGATAAACTGCACCAGTTCCCAGGCAGGAAATGTCGAAGCCTTACTTTCTTAAGAGGGGAAAATGTAAAACCTGGATTTAACTGGATCCTGCTCATTCTTGGTCAAAAGCCCTTACACTGTGTCAACCAAATCCAAGACAAGCGGAGCTGTTCTTACTGCACCGAAAAAAACATCCCAACCTGCTGCACAACACAAAGCATGAGCTTGAAAAAAACCTGGATTCAAGACCTGGATTCTGTGTGATCCGGAAAACTGAGGCCTCCAGACTCTGAACTGTACTGTTTAAAAAGGAAATAAGCACAGTCATTTCCCTTGCATCAAAGAGCTCTGGATCCTGGTACGTCCTGGTCTGCGGGTACCACAGTGCCCTGGCGCTGGCAGAGGGTCCTGGGTAGCCCCATCCAATATTTGGCTCCTAGACATCAATGACTCCACAGCAAGGATAGCAAACACCACGGTCGCTCCTACTGCACCAAAAAGTGCACAGCTTGATGCCTCTCCAGGGGCGAGTGCTGCAAAAATCTATATCCACGCTGGATCCTACCAGCTTTTGGCCCCTGAAGCCCAAGCTGGGCCAGCTGAATAGAAAACGTGCACAGCTTTTGTTGGAGCCCCTGGGCTGGTGATAGCCCTTGGCCCCAAGAGGGGAGTACTGGGATTTTGCTGGCTTTTAACCCCAGCCGCACAAATTGTGCTCGCTCCAGCGGGGAGTGCAGAGGGGGGACATAGTAGCTCTTTGTGTATCAGAAATATATACCTGGGTTTTCTTGTGGAATACAGTTGCATCAGAAAAAAAAATCACACAGCTGGATCCTACCGGGTTTTGGCTCCAAACTAAATTGTATCATCATAAAAGGCAAGATGTCTCCTTCCGTTTTACCTGGCAAACCCAGGTCCCAAGTCAGCTGGGATTTTCAGCTGTGGAAGGGCATCTCTTCCCTTAAACCTTTCTTGGTTTGAAGGGTGCTGCATCGTCCAGCCCCTCGCGTGATTACAAAACTTGAAAAGGAAAGTTGATCATCCAAACGATAGACACCGCGATCATCTGCATCTGCTGAAACAGCTCTGCTGCAAAATTTCATCTTATGGTATGAATATTAACTGTATCTGGAAAGCTCTGAAGTTAATTGTTTTATTGGTTTAATATATTTTTTTTAGCGGTAACTTCCCTTTGTTGTTCCTAACAAAGGCAAATATTGAAGGGTCTAAGGTTTTCTAAAAATAGTTAAACACAGGTGGATCCATTTCTATAACTGGATTTTTCAAGCAACTACACGTCAGTACATTAAAGGAATTAAATTTTATAGTGAGCTTGGAGCAGCCATACTTTTTGTCTGTTCAGAGAGAAAATTTGGATGTTTATGATCAAAAAGGTGCTGGCTCCTGTAAGAAGATGGCAAACAGGCTTCTTGCATTGCGCCCACACAGAGATGTGCACCTGGATTTCTTTGTCAATTTTTCGCATCAAGTCCCAAGGTGGAGGATGAGAACAGGGAACAAGCCTAATTTTCCCAATCATGTGTTTTTGGCTGATAGGATTGTTGGATTTTTGATTTGAGCATGAGAGTCTGCTACACTGATTCTCTATTTAGACTGAACTGGAAGACAGAACTGTTGGGGGGTTTTGTCTAAACTTCTAGTTCAGACAGAACTGAAAGGCTGGGGGTAAGAGCAAAACAGAGGATACAGCTGCTAGAGCTGCATTTCTCATTATATTGACCAAAGATACACCAGGGGACAAGAATATAGCACAATGTAACCATACCTATATTTCTTTTCGAGTTAAACATTGGAATTACAGTCCAAAGAGCCAAGATTTGGTTGGACCCAGGTAGGTCCAGGTGCCAGATTTTCCCATCACGCTGTGAGGCAGTAAGAGAGTTCAGGGCAGGGGGACTGTGGTACCTGGAGAAGCCAGACTTGTTCCCTCTTCCCGCTCTTAAACACGGGTCTGAAAGCCAAAAATTGGCAGGCAGTTCCAGGTTTTATCTTTTTCTCTGAAAAGACATTTCGGTGGCAGTTTCTATGCATTTTTTATATTTTCTTTTGCTTGCATTTGTAGCTTTATCAGATGGCAATCTATATCCTCCCGCAAGTCACCTTAAATACATAGATTTAGGAGAAAGTGTTGGGTTTCAGATGAGCTCCACTTTAAACTCTTAGAATTAAACATTTCTCTCCCTCATCATCATTACCCCTTTTTTTTTTCAGGAGGGGCAGAATACTGCTTGCTGCAGGCATCAGGAACCTTTCCTCTGTCTCTTCCCGCGATTATTATAGACAGCCCCTTCTCAGCACAAACAGATCGTTATTAAATTCTCTTCCTCCCACCCCCCCCCCGCCTCGCCACAGGGGGCAAAAAAACAGTCTTTGTCGATCTGAAGATGAATGTAAGCCGGGAGAAAGGCATTTAAAAAAAAATTAAATAAAATCCACGCACACTTGGGCACACGATGGGGAAACCGCTCCCCACAGGGAATTAAGGGCATCTCGGCAAAGGCAGGTAATTCACCGGTCTTAAATGAATCGGGGAGTGAAAAAGCAGTTTTAGCAAAGGACTGAAAGCTGAGCCTTTCCTTTCTGCAGGTTACGATTTCAGTGATCCAGAGGGAAAGCTAAAGCACATGGGTGCACAAGGAAAATGTCTGAAGGCACGGGACAGAGAAGCGGAGCCCGGTGAGCCTGTTGAGAGCAAATTCCTTGTGACAAGCCCTGTGCGCTGCCTGCTAGAGCTCACCACGGACCTTGTCTCACAGACAGGGCCAGTCTCCTCTCCGTTCCCTCCCAGGATTGTTTCTGCTTTCCTTAGCATCCTCCAGCTACCAGCGCCCACCGCCTTCCAAGAAAGCTTCAGAGCCCAAAGCAAGGAGAGCGCCCGCACCAAGGTACACGCAGGCTGGGTTACAAGGGGGGAAGGGCAGAGTTAATGCACAACCAATTGCAATTTGCTTGTCTTCGGGTTGGGTTTTTTTTTTTTTTTTAACATCAAAATGACCTCCACCATATTTTTCTTCTTCTTCCTTTTTTTTTTTTTCTTTTAAAGAAAAAGAGTTCAGTGCCATCTAGTGGGGGAGGGGATTGAGCAAGTCGATGTGCTTCCCATTTCCAGGGGTCTGTTCACCAGGGAGAGAGGATCCTCAGTATTTCCCTTCTCGCTTTGTGATCTTCATTTCCCAAGAGGTGATGTTTACTTTACGTGGGCTCCAGCCTTCACTCTCCGTAACGAACCACCTACTGAAGCCAAAGGAACTGGTGCTAGTGTTGTATTACTTGGAGCAGCACTGACTCTGGAGGCAGTTTGCTGCTCTAATTACCGGATTTCAAACACAAGACAGTAATCAAACCAAACACAGATATAACAAATTATACCTACTAATATTTTTTATCTTTCCAATGCACCTTGGATACAGGTGTGGGTGAATCCTCAGCGTGCCAGCCCTTCTACTAACACAGACGTAAAAGATGCTGTCTATCCCATAGCAGCATCTTATGATAACTCCCACAAACCCTTGACCATCAATCAAACTAATTTTGAGGTGTTCAGGTGACTCAAAGGCTCTATAAAGGAAGATCTGCACCTCAAAACACCATATAAAAGTTTGTCATCTAAAAAACGGGCATCTAAACCAGTTGTTAAAGCTCCTTCTATTATTTTTTTCTTTTTTTAATAAAGGCATTTTTCAGAGGGAAACACCAGCCAGCTGCAACACAAACTGCCCATCCACACACTCGCACACGCGGAGAGATCAGGCAGACAGCTAGGCACACACTGGTGTCTAGCTGTGCACACACTGGTATCTAGCTGTGCACACCAGCACCCAGCCGGACGTCTTCTGCCCTCCACGCCAACTCCCAAAAGGGATTTGTTTTCCTGTAAAAAAAGAAAACATTTGGATTGCGAAGTTAAGCAAGCTAGTGAACGCCAGATTTAAGATCATCCTTACAACATTAATTCACCCCTCATGTAAACACATTATGATACAATCTTTAATTACATGATTTTTGTTTCCATGGGTCTCCTGCCTTTTTCAGCGCAAAGGATGGATGTTACTCACTTAATGAAGGGTATTCAAATTTTCTCCTATCCTTATCATCCAACGTGTGGTGCATGTACTCTTTACTGCAGAGCATCCAGATCTTGCATTGAATACAGGATGATTAATTTCCTCATGGGCTTTTCTATAATGGTGTTCTCATTGTAGTGTTTGAGGGGTTTTTTTTACAAACATCAATGAATTTATCTTCACAGCTCCCTGCTGAGGAACAGAGATAAAAGCCAATATTTTCAAACATGGCAGTGTATTTTGGGTGCTCAACTAAAGAAGCTTAGAACCAAAACTTTCAGAGTGCTTGGCACTTTCCTTCCTCAGAGAGCATCTCCCAGTCACCTTGGCTCCAGACACAGTAGGCAGTATTTCTACAAACTAGTTCATGGGTGACTGAAAGCAGATACACAGAAAATGGGGACCACATGGGCAGTAGTTGGGAAGAGTGTAATTTATTTGAGTCACTCTGCTTCATAATAGCAACTCTTGCAAAAGGTGAAGTAAAATCCAATTTGCAATTTCAATTCAATTGCCTTCACCGTGTGACCATGATTTTCCCTACCTGTATTTCTCTGCTAGGCTCACTACACAGCCTCCAAACTCCAACCAGCAGCCACCATCTCAGGACTGCAGAGCCCTGCTTCGCCCATGAATGGAAACGGAGTTTGTGTAGAAAGTAGGATCTGATCACTTATCTTCCTTCATGAACACAACACACAAGTGAATGGCACGTCACAATTTTTGTGCTGGTGTTTTCTTAGAGCCTTGATTTAGTGACCTGAAGTTGTGATGACCAGGAGAAGTATGCATGAGCTGAGACAGAGTTAATCAGGGGGTCAGGAGCTGAATGCACTGTAGCATCAAAAGAACAGGTTTGGTCTGGGAGGAAGCAAAATGCATTGCTGGGCAGAATTCAGGAACACATGTAGGTGAGCAGTCCTATACCATCTCTTTCAATAAAGCTGGTGGAGTGGCCAACGCTAAATGGCCTCACACAGAGACAAGTAAAAGACAGTACCCAGCTAAAAAGAATCACAGTATTAAGTTGTTTTTCCTGCAGAAACTTACTCTTTCTTGTTTACCTGTCAACTGGCAAAACCACACGACTGTTAACAACCTAAGGCTACGCTGTGGACACAGCTAACTATGATAACCACTGCTGCGCATCAGAACATCTCCACAAATAATTTTAAGCTCAGGCAAAACAAGGATGTACTTTTTTAAAGCAAATTATAATTAAACTTTCCCCCAAACTGCCCAATGCAGGTATCATGCTTGGAAAATGTCCATCCAAGTAGTTTAGCAGATCTGTAAGCTACTGAAAATAAGGCCTGGTAGGCAAACGTAGTCAACTGAAGTCATTGTTCCTGCACCACCTCCACGCAGACTGAGTCTTCACAGGCACTGTGGTAAACCGTGGAATAACTTGGAACCTATCACTTCACCTTGAAAGGTGTTTTACACTCCACTTTAAAAAAGTTTTATGCTTTTCAACCAGGTGGTAGGATCTAAATGTGTCCCACACTCACAGGTGAGCACTAAAGAGACTCAGGAAAACCAGCCTTGTCCCTCTGTTGAGTCCTGAGTAAACACTTAAGCTCTTGCAATGTCAGAGGAGTATCAAGAAAATATTTAAGAAAAAAAACGGCCTAATTTACACACATAAGTCTCTGTTGACAGAGGTAGTTCTGCTGAGCTAGGAGACAACTCAGCCAAAGCACACAGGCAATCTTTAGCCCTCAGGGCTATTTCAAATTCATCTCCCTACAACAGAAAACACATCTCAGACCTTGCTTTTGCAACAGAGATTCAGCTTCACTCTGGTGCACTCTGTGATCACAGCAGCTGCTCTGGTACACCTCTTTCCAACTTGGTAGTCAACATTTTCATATTCTACAGCTTCTTCTCCTCTGAGTTGGACTAGGTTTCACATGAACTCTCTCGTGCAGACCTGTTTCCCCAAATGCCTTGCTAAGAGGACTACTGCTCCATTCAAGCCCCTCCGTGCTTCCCTTAGTTTACCTTATGGATCCATGAAGCCCAGCCTCCTACCCTAAATCCTGCTGCAGGAAAAACCCATTGCCTGCTGCAGTCACGAAGGTGACATTGCTCTGAATGCAGGAGTTACACAGCAAGGTTACTTGCTGCCTAAAGCCAGCTACAAAAGGAAGATGGCTCTCTGACATCACCATCACTGGGCTCAGCTGAAAACAGGAGATATTACTTCTCATTAAAATTCATAGATCTTGCGACTTTTATAGAAATAGCAAGAAGAATTCAGGATGGCAGAGATGAGATATCAGGGCCAAAGAGTACTGACTCAGAGCAAAAACTCAGACTTCTGGCTGTCAGTAATAAGCATATTTTCTATGAAGTGACTTTTTTCCTTAAAGCTACACCTACCACGCTGATCTTCGATACCTTAAAGCCAGAATAATTCTGATTTGGCTGTAGTGCATCAATATTTAGTTCATACAGGCAGTTTTATATGAAGGTACATCTGTAGCACTGTTAGTTTGCTTGACACGGCAAGTCACACTGCACAACCTTCCCCAAGCTTCTGACAGATTTCAGAACCCATTGTTCATTCCCAGAGAGATTTCTGGACGTGGGCTCTATCAACCAGCAGTGTTTTGTGAACTAGTCCACCGAAAGACAGAGCCGCAGCCTTTGTAGACCAATAACATGGCCTTTGCTAATAAATGTGTCACATCTGCGATTGGCTCCAGCTGCCAGTTCAATTTGTTGCTCCTCTAAGTCATAAAAGAACAACAAGAATTAGCTGAAGGTCAGAATTCATACATCATAAGAAATCACCACAGAAGGGACTGGAAAGAAGACCAGTAAGCAAAACCAAAAATAGCACCTGCTTAGAAAAATTATATTCTCTAAAAACACTCAGTTTTGGAACATGACTCAGAAGTAAGACTTCAGTCTTCATGTATCTCATTTGGCTGTGAAGTCCCAGCAGAGTAGATCCATTTAAAATCAAAAAAGGAAAAAATGTATATACATACACATTGTGTGTCTCTCTAAAAGCAGCTGACGTCCAGGATGAGGAACTCTCTGTTTAGGTATAAACATGCTGCTATCGTCAACAGTTCTACATTTACCTCTCCTCATTCGTTATCACCAACAATATTTGCATGAAAGTGAAGTATTTGTTCTTCAGAGTCCAGTCATTTGTGCAGTTCACTTCCCCACATGAAACTTTAGCACTGTGATATCGCAACTGGTTCTTGAGGAATTGATTAAATCACAGAGAGGATTAGAGCTCCAGGTGGAAAACATGCAGCAGGAAGAGATGAATGCCTAAGCAAGAAGCCCTAGTTTCCATGCAATTGCCATTGGTTTGTTAGTCTTAACAAAGAATAAAGGAAAGAGGAGGAAAGAAAATCTATACATTTCAACAGAATTGCTACCAGTGCTCATTTTCTAAGAGAAGGCAGCAGCTCCTTAAGGACTATTCTTCTTCTGTCAACGCTGAGTTGAAATCACAACAGCAGTTAGTTTCACATGCCGTTGTTATTTTTCATTGGAAATTGCAATCCAATACATTATACTACTAAAACTGATACACCAAATGAGGCATTTGCAGAGACCTACAGCTCAATGCCTCTCGTCTACAGCACCTCTCAGAAGCTGGGCTTCTCAAAGCGGTTTACAGCAACAATGTAGACGATTACAGTGTAGTGAATGGATGCAAACTCTGTAGGTGTTTGAGGGAAATGCCTGTTTGGAGGGTCCAGCCAGGACAGTGAGTCGCTTTCCTCCCCACACATCTGACTTAGGGCCCCTGTGATCTCTGCAGGCCTGTATTCAAGAGGATTTATGGCTGGAGATCCCACGCAGCAGCGGACCATTTGCCAGTGACTTGCATGCTGGCAGAAGCAGTTATGATGGTGAAGATCTTGTGGAAGGCTCAGTTCTGCAGGCACAGCCCCTTATTGCCATTTTCTGGTCAGAGCAGAACTGACCCATTACTACGGCAAACTGGGGCCACTCCAGCCAGGCTGGACACAGTGGGATTTTGAAGCTCTGTAGTAGTTAGTTGTTTGGAAGAAGAGCACTCCAAGGAATCTCCAGCACTTCCAGGAAGCTCAGTGTAACAACAGCTCAGCAGGAGGACATCTCTAAGACCAGGGCAACAAACTTAGCCCTGCTTTGATTACTGTTAGCACTGAATACAACAGAACCATTCACGGACCGGGACTGAGCCTCAGCCACTTAGGGCAAACAACTACACAAAAGGTCTGAACGTCTCCAGAGAGCAGTTTGTGCAGATTACCCACCACAGCAGGGCAAAATGAGGGGTTTGACATGCTTCTGACAATTATTTGGGGTATTTAGTCACCTGCACCACAGTCATTATGGCTCATACTCTGATGTTGTTCCAGTGAGAAGTGCTGTGCCATGAAAAACAGGCATTTATTCACCTTTGCTGTAAAAGCCTCAAGTAATCGCCCACCAAACAAGAAACGATGGAGAGTTCTAAGCCTTAATGACCATACTCTGATTGCCCAACAGGTATGTTAAAGACACTGGCCTGCAAGAAGCTAATTTTCTTGACCATTTCCAGAGAAATGGACTAAGGAATAAAATTTCCCAAGGACAAAAATGGAAAAAAAAAGGAAATTTGGGACTTACAGCCATAAAATTTGAAGAAGGAATTTTTCAGAGGAAAAAGGGAACAGGTGAGCACATGTAGGAGCAGGGCTTGTTCAGCCTGGGTACTGGCAAGGTCAGAAAGAACGAGCTGAATCAAAAAAAAAAGTTTGTATCTCAAAAGACAAGCACAAGCTACATGAAGAAAGATCCTGACCACTCCACAAAACCTGCCTGCCAGACAGGAGAATGCTCCCACAGGCTGAGGAAACTGAGGCTGGGAAGTGCACGCAAGATCGATTATGTTTCTCTAGATAGGCAAATTCTGAAGCAAAGAGCAATGCTGGCTGCTAGTGCGGTGCAAGGTCACTGCATGTATTCTGGGGCTACTCTGATATAATAAACAGCAGCTTCATGTCACCCACCAGGACTGGAGCAAAGAACTCCAAACTAAAACCAAAAACTTATCTGTTTCCATGGCTCTGACTCCAAAAGGCTACAGAAGGGGGAAAGGCTGATCAGTGATGTTTAGGTCTACAAGGAGTGCTCCTGAGATGACTTGCAAACAGAGGCAGTCAAAGAGTGGCCATCTAGAGCGCTCCCAAAGACCTAATGATGTATCCTGTGGTCAGCACTGCTTGAGATACCCTAAGACAAGCAGGGACACTAAACCAGGAAGACACGGAGACAAATCCTCATTGGAATGCACCATAGAGGTCAGCAGGGATATACAATAACAAAGTCTGCCAAAACTCAGGGGAGCCAACAGCTCACAAACCCAAGAGATCTAGATCCAAGACAGCCTCTTGACAAGAGTGCAGCATGCAGAAACAGAAATGTGAACTCAAACAGACCTGACCAATCTCCTTGGATTTTCTATTTGGGAGATTGATGTCTTCCCGAAAATTTTATCGCTGAAACATTTTTATTCGCCCTTCGTTTTCACACTTGGTCAAACAGAGTTAGAGACAGACAGCTCTTTTGACCCCGTTTAAAAACCTTGGTGGATGTCCTTTCAGATGAGTTCTGCAAGGAATGATGGAAGAGAAACTACAAGAGCTTTTATCAGCAATGAGCCAGATGTCTCCATTATTCCTTCTCTTTTCAGCTGATTCTGCTATTTTAGTAATTTTCCTCCCCTCCCCCCTCACAATACTTTGTTCCAGCCAAGAAAGATGCGTCTTTGCTCCTGTTCTCTTTAAAAGTTTTGTGCGCATGTTGTTGGTAAAGTAACAATAACACTTTAATACCATAGTGTGAGAAACACTTGCCCACAGATTAAATGTAAAGAGGACAAAGTCTTCGAAGCAAAGATAAAAAAATTTATTAAAAACAAATGAGTCAGCTGAGTCGGGTGCGCCTCAAAGGAAGCACACCCCAAGTACAAAAGTTTCAGGTATTTATACCCTTTCCCACCCCCCTTTTTCAGTTGCCCAAGTTCCTGTCCCTGTTCCCATTGGTTTGATACTTTCAGGGCGCACATTCTTTCACTATCTATTAGCTTATCACAGACTCACTTTACATTTAACTCCTTCCAAGGAGCTATTCCCTTGAATTGTTTAACTTTGCCTACGTGTCATGTCCCCCCACGCCAAATGGCCATGGCGCATAAAATGGCTGAAGCAAAATTCCTGAGTCATTTTCTCACAATAGTATGTTTTTCACTAGGGGAAGCTGAAGCATTTTCTAAGAATCAATTGTTCTTCACAACCCATTTCTGAAGCAGACATTATTATCCCCAGTTTACAGAGGGATGAAATGGCAGATAGGTTAATTAACTTGCTTAAGGTCATCCAGTGACTTAGTAATGGAGCTACGAAAAAAACAAGATTCAATAATTCTCATTCTCAGTTCCTTGATCTAAGAAATATTTCTTCTCTTCAGTCTTAAGTACTTCACTTAAATCACTGATCATTTATTCTGACATATTGTTGAACTACAAATTAGTCAGTCTAAATGACAAGCATGTAGATGTGTGGAGACCTACAGCATTCTCCGCTCACTTGGCTGTTCAGCTGCATGCACCCCCTGCTATGCTGAACGAGTCATCTCCCACTGCAAACGGACGTGCTACAGTTCTTCTGGAGAACTGTTGACACCATTTCAATCATCAGGCTGAGGGCATTGCGAGAGAGGAGAACACTTGCTCTCTTTCCCCAGGAGGCGAGCAGGCAGCCTCAACAGCCCAGCTCTCTGGGAAAGCAATAAGCTCAAGATGCCAACTGGCTTTGAAAAATAATTTCTACTTTTCTCTTATGCTGCATCTCCCTCCTGAGCGTTTCCGTGTTAGATAGCTGGAGCGGCAGTATTTAAGCGCCGCATCTTCGTAGATTTCACTCTGTGGCATTAGTTTGATGAGTGACTTAAAGTCAAAATATCCTTCGCATGCCCACCCAAAGTCTGTCAGTCTCTTACTACAACACATTCTCCCCAGAGGGATTTGCACTGCTAGACGTCTCCCTGGCTCAGTGTGAATTGCTGCGCACCAAAATACAATTGAAGTTCACCAATTAATCATGATCACATAAAAAGTGAGTAACAAATGTATTCTAAACACAGATGTAGCCAGTGCAGTTTTAGTGGGTCCTTCTACTTGACTCAGATGAAGATAATTTTGTTCCCTCATGTCAATATTTATAACAAGAAGATGTTCGATATCGTCTTACAGTATGACAGTTCTAAGCATAAGACTTAGGAGCGCAGTTGATTCCTGCTTCATACAGGAACTACTCAAATGCCTCATTTCCAAGCCCAAATGAAACAAGTTCCAACTCTTCTTTCCTCGTATGTATCAATAAACAAGCACCAATGAGCAAACTGGCATCCTGATCTTTTTTCTCTTTCTCAGTATGCCTTTGTCTTCTCAGGACAAACTTATACTGGCTCAGGAGCTGCTTTTTGTCAAAAACCTGCCTTAAGGCTATTCAACATTCAGTTATAACTAAAATACATACACAGGAGGAATTAACCAGGTAAGTAATTTCAGATCACTATTGATCAAGTAAAATAATTCTAAATGAGATTACTGCCAACTCTTTGTAAAAGGATCTTCTGTGTACTTTATCATGAGGTCTCTTTTCCCCTCCCCCCCCGCCGCTTTTTTTTTTGCTGCTCTGCCTCTGCTCCATGCATGTTTCTTCACTCCCTTGATCTCTTTCCTTCACAACAGTCCCCATGCAGAGAATGCCCATGTTGTCTCCACGTCAGCTCACTCTCCTTTAACTCCTTTCTAGCATTTTACCTTTTCCACTCACTCATCTGCCACTGATTTTCTTCTACATAATTGCTGACAGGTCCAAACACTTTGTTGTATTTACAACAAAAAGCTCAGGAGGATCTAACAACATGTCCACAGCATTCAGCTCATCACAAGCCAGTTCCTGTTGCCAGCCTCTGCTGCTTCCTCCCATTCCCTGATATTGCCATCCCTTAGCGTGTTGAGTCTAATTTGGACTGTGAAAACCACAGAGCAGGGGTGTTCATTTTATGTGTCCAAAAGACTCCACACACACTTACAATGCTACATAAATAGCATTACATTGGTCTGATTAGACAGGTGGCTTTGCACAGCAGTCTAGATACCACCAGCTTCAGTAACTGGAGGCCTAGCTCTTGTGCACACCGTCTCCATAACTACTCCGTCATTCCACACTAACATCAACATGGATGAGCTTCACAGGGATGAAGGAGTGGGACATAAAAAATTAAGCAAAGAAATACCTTCTGTGACTAGAGGCACAATACTAAGGAGCTGGGGCAGCAGTTGAGCCATCCTTCATCTTGAATGTTAAGCACCAGCAGCTAAAACAGGAGTGCAGCCACCCCGTACACCACTGATGGTCATTATTCCCAGGGATGTGTGCTATAGCACCACTAGGCAGCCAGAAAGGTGATCAGCCTCTCTAACCTGTGCTCATGAAGGGCATCACAGGTTGCCCAGAGAAGCTGTGGAGGCCCCATCCCTGGAAGTGTTCAAGGCCAGGCTGGATGGGGCTTTGGGCAACCTGGTCTAGTGGAGGGTGTCCCTGCCCATGGCAGGGGGTTGGAACTAGATGATCTTTGAGGTCCCTTCCAACCCAAACCATTCTATGATTCTATGATCATCTCAGGGAGGGTGATTTGGACAACATTCTCCACAGTGAAACACATCACCCAGCGAGGTTAAACTCCCCAGCAGAATCTAGGGAGACACACAGTCCCTCAGATGAGGTGCACAAGACCATTTATGGCCCAGGGGTTGTAAAACAGACCGTGTTCCACCTCTGCAAATGTGCAGAGGTGTTGAGCTGTCATTTTGGTGACTGTTGTGACCTTGATAATCCTTCCTGAGTGTCTGTAAGCTGCCTCGCTGGCTAACACGCTAATCCTGGCCGGGTGCTTTGCCAGCAAGTAGCCTCATAACCACAGTCGTAACACTGATATGTAACAACAAAAATATGCTTTTGCGAGTGCAGATTTTTACTTCATTCCTGGCCTCAGATTTAATATTTGCATGTTATTGCACGGCTGATAGGAGAAACAGCTGATTTTGGAGGAAAAACTGCAGAAGAACGAACTGATGCACACCTGTTCATACACATGTGCTTCCATCACAGCAAAAAAGCCATGCTGGAGCTCCCCACGTGCACGGCGAAACGCCTGCAAAACGTAGGCAACAACACTGGATCTCGGAAGAGAAAAATCTCTGTATGGTGACTCCTTCCCAATGATTCAGAGCTGTGATGCGTGACTATGAAAGTCAGTTTGCTCACTGCCCTGATCAGGGACAGCCATAGTTCTCACATCAGCCTAATCCACTACATGTCTGTGGTCCGAAACTCAGCGCAGTAACTTTAGGCAGTCAGACACCAGGCTGGTACTGCTGCTGGAAACTAGAAATGGAACCAGAACCACGCTACTGCCTCCATTCTTGGGTAAATCAATAGCTTGAGGGAAACAGGAAGACATCTTCCAGTGTGCTATACACCAAGTTTCTGAGTTTGAGTAACATGCAAGAAAAATTGGGTATTTTCATTGATGAAGACAAATGAGATCAAGCTGAGGTAATTGCTGAAACAGGCAGGATGATTTACCAAAATGAAATAATGAAATATTTTTCCACAATTCTTTTGAAAAAATAAAGATATTTGAAGAGGCGAGAAGGTAACAGTACGCTTCCATAATTATTTTAGAGACGCAAAGACAGCAACTTGTCCCAATTAACCCTAATGAGGGGTGAAGACAGCTACAGAGAATCAGGTTACTTATTCCTCCAGCATGCAAAAAGTTTGCTCAGTTTGGAGCTGTGTAAGGAAAAAGCCCCAAGCAGCCAGCAGCCGTGTCTCATTAGAGTTTCTAAAACAAATTTTCTAGAACAGAAGGTATTCCAATCTACGTGGAATAAGTATTTGGGAACTCACAATGTTTAAACAATTTAATCACGGGACAGAAAAAATAATGGTGGTTGTTTCGGAGACAACAATCACAATTTGATTATAGTAAGTGAAAAAGGACAGCTCCAGTCAGGGACACAGTCCCCCCTACACACAGCGACACATTTCAGGAAGACTCTCTCTATCAAGATAACAGAAATTATGAGAAAAATATAACTCAGAAATACAGGCAAAAATGCAAATGAGAATTCTTGTGATCTTACTCCATAGTCTAAAAGTCATGATTGCATAATTAACAAAATGGATGATTTGGGCTGAGCAGCAGGATGAAGGAAACACTCAGAAGTTCAAAACATAGTACAGAATAATGTGGAAAGACAAAAAAAAATGGGAAAAATATTCTGGACTGTTCTGAAAAAAAAAATAAAGACTACAGAAAATGCACAAGTGATGCAACTACAGCGACTAAAGTGGGGAGTGCATTAATGCTGAGGTGTCTCACTACATAGAGATGCTAAAATACCACAGAAGGAGTAAAAACTTCTATTCCCTCCTTGAAAAGATTAAAGAAGAGGCACTCTACTTAAAAAAAAAAAAAATTAAAAAAAAAAGCAGCACTTTTCAGTCCGTTAATAAGAAATTAAGATGGTAAACAACACCTACTAGACCAAAGATTTTAAAACTAGGGTATCAGCAGGGTTGGACTAGATGATCTTTCAAGGTCCCTTCCACCCTCTGTACTCTGCGATTCTGTGATCTAGGGAGCTTTTGCATAACAATCCTTGAAGAACTGGCAAAAGAAATCTTAGGGGCGTTAATTTTAACGTATTTTTAAATATGAAGGAAATTGCAGAAGATCATGCCAATGTTCAAGAAGGGCAAGAGAGGTGACAGGGTGCCCAGGGAAGCATGGAAAAGGGGCCAGAAAACTCATCAAGGCAAGACCAAGGAGTAAGGACGTGTTTAACACCGGTTAATACACAGCCCTACAGAGACCAGCCCCAGCCAGCCAAACCCCATCTCGTTCTGTGACGGCATTACACGTCTGCCTTACAATCACCCGACTGCCATGTACTCAGATGCTTGCCCAGGGCCCGATTTAGCACCCCCGGCACCGATTAAACACTGGCATCCACCGCACACCGGGAAAGCTGAGGTGAGGTGGGGCGGGCCCGGGAGGAGCCGGCGGTGCCGCAGGAGGCCCGGTGCGCGGCCTCACGCCTCGGGGCTCTCCCGCCGCTGCCCGGGCCAGGTTTAGGGGGTGAGGGTGAGCGATCCCGAACCGCGGGCAGGGCACCCGCATCGCCTCCCAGCACCCTGACAGAAGAGGAGACAGGCGGGACCTGGGGAGCCGCCCTGGTGCCCGCCCATCGCAAGGCCTGACGTCACCCGCCGCGAC
>VWZZ01007036.1:33973-51842 GCA_013399095.1 Psophia crepitans | reverse complement strand
GGGCGGGTGCCCACGCCTGCACTCCCGGAGGGAAGCAGGGCCCTGGGGCTGGCGGGCCTTGCGGGAGGGCCGCGCTGGGCCGTGCCCGGCTCCGGTGCCTCGCTGGCCGGGCCGTGCGCCGGGGCGGCCATCTCTTCCCCGTGCCGGCAGGGAAAAATCAAGAGTAATTCTGGAAACAGCAAGTTCTTCTGGCGTGCGCTGAGCGAGAGGGAAGGGATTGGAGAAGCTAGCAGATAAGGAAGAAACAGGCTCAGCCGGGAGAGGGAAGCAAGGCCTGGGGGGCGGGTGAAGAAGCCGCAGTGCCTGGTGGCTGTGGCCGGGTATTTAGCCGCAGGTGATCCTGGAAATACCATTGCTGTAAGTGACGAGCAAAACCGTTGTGGTAGCATCTCACAGAAGTGGAGGTTGCCTTAAAACAGGCTTTGGATAGCTCTGGCACTTGGCAGTTAGTAGCCTTTGCCTTTCTCATCTCAAGTGTTCGTAGACCGGTGAGGATTAAGAGAGGTCTCCAGCCTCGGCTTGGGCTATTTAGGTGCCTTTATTGATTCTGAAGTGAAAAGCAGGTGTCTCAGACTATTGGTTTGCATCATTTAGGAGCTAAAGGTATTTTCATTTTAAGACTGCGGTTGGAAGAGTTTAGGCAAGCTTTGTGTTTGAGTTGAGTCTGGTGATATATTAAGAGTGGCATGATAAAGCAACCAGTTGTCCCCAAAACTCTTTATCTTTGAGTGTAGGAATTAGGACTGACTGTGCTGAAATGGATGATTTAGCAAAACTCGGTGATTGTTCCCCCATGTAATAGAGGTTCAAGTTGTAGTGCTGCCCTGTGGTCGTTTGAGAGTGTCTGTCTTCTCACACTAGACCTGCTGCCTTCCTTTTGTTACTCTTCTCATTATTCTCTTTGACCTGGATTACTTACATTATTTTCATGCTTGATTTTTTTTTTCCCCCCTGCTTCCTCTCTAGTGCTTTGCTAACAGGAGTAAATCAAAGCAGGCGGTTGTAAATCAGGTCTTCCAGTGGGCAGATGCGTGTAAGTGAGGTTATGAATGCTTTATATGTGTGCTATTGAACAACAGGCTGCCTGTTATAAAAAAATGGACTCAGTCCTGTCTTGCTGGTTACTCTTGTCCCTGCTCCATGCTCTTTAATTTTTTTTATGCTCACCTTCTAGGATCACCCGTGCAATACTACTTCAAACACGAATTTTAAACTTTAACATAAGTGTAAGTTTAAGTGTAGTGCACTTGAATGAAGTCCACTTAATTTCACTGCAGCTTATGTCATCACTTGTTCAAAAAGGCACAGTACAGGCAACATACAGCTTCATGTACAGGATCGTGGGACTCTTGTTCGTTACATCCTATTCTGCAAGAAAAAGTTGCAAAGAAGAGGAAAAAATGGGGAGTGGTAGGAAAGCCTAGAGAAAACCCTTCACCACAGTCCTTTTAGGGGGTGTGGATGTTGTCTCTGGTGGCCTAATAACAATGGTTTTGTGCTCAGAGCATTTTTGTTGCAGAGGTGTCTTTAGGTGGGAGATATCTGAAAGAGAATAGGAAGCTGCTAATGTGGGATTTTCTTGGGAAAAAAGAATCTCGCACGAGGATATTTATTTTTCTCTCTCTCAAAAAAAAAAACCAAACAAAAAACTAGATACCAGGAGAGACTGAAAAGAGAATGGAGAAACAGCTGATGGAAATGATCAAGGGAAGGGAGTTGAGATGGGAAAGATCTGTGTGATTCATATGGTGAAACATGATTGAGCTTGGCTGAGTTCAAGAAGTGCCTGGACAGCGCTCTCGGTCATCTGCTGTGATTGGGCTGGTCCTGTGTGGAGCCAGGAGTTGGACTCAGTGATCCTTATGGGTCCTTTCTGACTCGGGATATACTATGATTTACAGTTAATAGGCCATTTTTGCTAGATGGACTATAACGATGTTCACACAATGTTTTAAATACGGTGAGAAAGTTTTGTGAGAGAAACTTCCAGGTGGCTTCCTCAATAGGTTTTGAGTGGTGTCTTACCTTGTGCTTGTGTAGGAGTCAGAGGCACTGCAGTGGACAGCATTTTTGGCAGAGTTCACACTGTAACTGTTCGTGGGACTGGAGTTTAACGGTCGCCTTAAGCAAGCTGAGTGGGATCCACTAATAAACTAGCTGTGGTAAATTGTGGTTCAGCGTAGGTACTTTTATAGTCCATATTGCTGACTGTAGTGTCCTAGTTAGGCTGCTAATTGTACCTGAATCGGTGTAGACATTCTTTTTATACTGGTTGGACTTGATGATCTTGGAGGTCTTTTCCAACCTTAAAGATTCTGTGGTTATGTACTAAGAATTAGATTGATTTCATGCAAGGAATGCATGACTTCAAATGTGTGATCGGAGTACAGTGAGTTGTTTTGCTTGCCTTAATTCTGGGATAGGTTGCAGTACTCAGTCCTCTTAGAGTTGTGGCTTTTCTGTGTTTCCTTTTACAGGAAGGTCCGTCTGTCTATGTGTGCCCGCTCTTCCTTGGGAGATGTCCAATGTTTCCAGTTACGCCCTTCGAATGGCCCGGCTGAGTGCTCAGATATTCGGAGAAGTTGTCAGGCCAACAGACTCAAAATCTATGAAAGTGGTGAAGTTATTCAGTGAGCAGCCTTTGGCCAAGAAGAAGGAGGTCTACAGCTGGTATCCTCCTCACAACACCTACTACGCTCTCATGAAGAAACTCCGTTACTTTGGTCTCTACAGGTAATCTCTGTGCTTAGGGGATGGCACTGGACTGGGGATGGGAAAGGGGTGGGTGTGAGTTTTGTTACATTTTTTTTCCTGAAGGAAAAGAGTAACATAGTGAAAGGTTTAGTTCAGAATGTGGGGCATATGGAAATATGCACTTGATTATTGCACTGAGGGCATGGCGAGTAAAATAAGTGACTACTGTCTAAGTAACTTTTCCCATAATTAGAACCTCTTGTGAGAAAAACTTTAGGTGTAGTTATGGGCAGCCAGTTATTTGAGAAACAGTTCTTGCTTTGGCTTTGTAGGGGAGGGAAGAGAGGTTTCTCATAGATACGAGATGAGTCTGTAGTTCTGAATATGGCAAACGAGTGTGCTACGAAAAGGTGATGTTACCTTAACAGAAAAATTGCACTAAGGCAGCCTTACCATATATTCCTCAGTCGTTCAACAGCTAATACGTGAAGTTTAGAAGGAAAGCCTGTGTTAGGCTGGAGAGGCTTTTTAATCCTTCAAAATTAATTAAGTTAAATTAAATGTGGTTTAAATAGCCTTGTTAATTCCAGATTAATCCAAGCTAGTTGTCTGATTTCCAAATGAATTTCCACAGTTTCGAATAGAAAAAACTATACTGCTAAAGAACATTAGCAGGAGTCAAATGCAATCCTTTGACTTCAGTCAAGTACCACTAAAGAAATGCCTTAAAAGTGAGGCTGCTAACCGTGTAAAGTCAAAACAGGTTAATTTCTATTGCTAATATCAGAGTACGAGCCATTGAGGGTTGTATCCAGGATCCTTTTGGTTTAGGTGGGTATGCAAACACTTTCTAGAGTAGCTGTTTGTTAGAGGAGCTAACAGTTAGAGGAGCTGTTACTCCTTCCCCTCCTAATTTCAAGTTCCTTCTCTAGCTGCTCTGTATACAGAGAGCTTGTAGAGGATCAGATTTGCCGGTCAGAAATGTGTAATGAAGTGTTGTAGACTGAAAAGGCCTGATACTAGAAAGAAAAAGCTTGGAAGTTTAGAGAAGTTGTATTTAAAAATAGCAGTGCAGCAATCTTAGGCCACTTATGATGCAGTTGTGACTTCTGAAAAATACCTTTGCACTGAAAAATATAGGCACAGAGATTAAAGAGCATTTATTAGAACATTACTGAGGATTCATTAGCTCTGCCAGCCTCTTTATCCTCCTTCCTGTTTTATTCTCCTATTAAGATTCTACCAGTAGCTGATGCTTTCATCATAACTCATTCTTGGAGTCACCTGAGAGCTGTGTCATGTACTGTAATTACTGCTCAGCATGCCCCTGTTTTCTTAGAAGCTAATGACCTGAACTTAGTAGCTAGCACAGAAACACAATGTGCTATTGCTAGACTGCTGAGCCAGATGAGAAGGAGGAAATTCTCATTCTTGTCTCTTGCTGATTTTTATATTTTACTGCTCATTTAAACACAGTGGATGGATAAATGCAATGGAAATAATATATATATGCATGCACCATTTGTTGCTGAAAAGGACAATCTTGTTAGTTCTGAAAGTACCAGATGAAATCTTTCCTGTTATTCTGTCCAAAATTACTGCTAGCAGTTACACTGAGTACGATGCAGTGAGTTTAAGTATGGACTTCAGTGTTAAAAAAAGTTTTGAGGTGGTGGGTTGGGTTTTTTTGCATTATCATATAGTTCAAAGAACCTTCCATATCTAGGTATTATAAGAAATAGAGTAAACTTTTTTCTTTCCTTCCCCATCTAGAGATGAGCATCAGGACTTTAAGGAGGAGATGAGGCGATTGAAAAAGCTCCGTGGGAAGGAAAAACCAAAGAAGGGGGAAGGAAAGAGAGCTCTCAAGAAGAAATAATGCCACTTGGACAATATAACAAACTACTCTGGAAATGTTGGAGAGCAGCCGTAACCCAGGCTTTCTGTTCCCAGCTGGAGAGGGCTTGGCATCCGAGCTGCTTGTGGGGCACAAGAGACACACTGAAATAGTGGAGTCCACCTTGGGAGTGCACTTGGGTCTTTGTGGTTTTTATTGTTTTTTAATTTCTGTAGTTTGAATATACTGTAGCACATTAGTTTGTCAGAGCCCTCTCTTACCCAGGTAGTAAAAACAATAGTAACAACCCAAGTGCGCAGTGTTTTTCTTGCGAACCCCTGTAGCTGTTTCAGTTTTTCTGGATCTGGAAAATTGTTTGGTTTTCGTTGTCTGTTTTACTTTCTTCAACACTGTGATGCACGTGACCACAAAAAAAAAAAGGTTTCCTGCTTCTACTGCTGCTTGTCATCTGGCCTGTTATACTGAGTTTCACTTCAGGAGGCTTTAGTGTTAATTTTTTTAAGCTGATGTTAGAACCTATAGTTCTGCATTTTGCACTGGACGGTACTTCATGGTCCATTGCCTGGCCACTGAAATGTTACTGTACCCAAAGTATTTAGATACTGCAACAGAAGATGTTGAAATATGAAGGGTTGAACTGTTTTCTAGTTTGAGACCCCCTGCTAATTAAAACACAATATTTAAGTTTACTGTGATAAAAGGATTTTTAATTTATTTTGATTGCCTGGAGGACATGTATGAAGTACTTCATACGGTGATGAACAGCTTTACTGGTATTCAGTATGTGGTTTTATTGCTCGGCTCCTGCGGTGTCGCTATTATTAATGATTGCGTACATCTACCGTTCTTACCTGTCTGTCCCCACCAGAACAGAAAGTGTGGAATGCAGCTGTGCTGCTCTGCCTGGTCATGTCTGCATCTTCCCCATGTGTGCCCTGAAACAGCGTCTTTTTAATTTCCAGACCATGTAAGCTTAGAGGAACGTCCTTGAGGTAGTAAAAGAGAGCCATTGGAAATGTAGAGTGATTGGAGCAGAAAGTATTGGCGCAGTTTGCTTGGAGTACGCTTGAGTTTGCGTACAGAGGCATTCTGAAGGTAGGGAGCAGTAGTCACCTACTGACAATTCTAAACCAAGCGTGTTCAAATTTAAGTGTATCTGAAGGGATCTGTCTGATCATTGAAATCAGTGGATCTACAGAAACTTGTAACAGCTCAGCAACTGTACTTCACCAGGGTTAGTAACTGAAGAGGTGCTAATTATATGCAAGGTGTTCCTGTGAGCTGTGTAGTTCTTGTTCAGGATCCTTACTGAGCGTTACCTGCTTTTCTAACCTCTGACAAGTTGCCTTTTAGTAGATCCACAGTGTTGCGGGAGAAGCACCCAAGTTCTTACCATAGGACTTAGTTAATAAAATATGTATTTTACTATCTGCTCTGTACTGTAGTAGTAAGTTTCTCTCTTACTCTGATTTAAAATCTTTTAGTAGGTAACAGCTTTTGACCAACTCTAATGCACCTATGGTGTTTCAGTGTTCTGTGCGTTGTGACCTGCCTGGTACTGAAGTACAGAGCCTGCAGTGGGCCCTCTGAGGAGTACTCTGTTCCTGGGACACATGTATGCAGCCAGGGGAAGCAGTCTGGTTCCCTTGAATTCCTCTTCAGGAAGAAGAGCAGCATGGAGCCACATACTAGGTAGGAAAGGGAATTGAAGGGGGCTGCTGCCTGACGCTGTGTTTCTGGCTGGGAGGGGTGACATTGCTCAGCTGCTCGCTTTGGTGGAGAGAAAGACCATTTCTGAACCTCTTCAGCAGAATTACTGCAGCAGCTCTGGACAGCTGGTGATTGTAGTTACAACGGCTTTGTCGGCAAGAACTTGATGTCTTCTAAAATTAAACCAAAAATCAATAAAAATGTTTTCCCTGCAATTTAAGATGAAAAGTCAACAGCATCTTTTTTCGTTCCTGTGAAACGCTTAAAGCTTTGACAATATCAAGATAGAGAGAAAGTGTGCATGCATCAAAAAGTGAATTATTGTCCTGCTCCAGTAAAATATCTGTGCATGGCCTGAAATGTTGTATGTGTGTGTGGAGACCTGGTTACGAGTATACGTATGATATATACATACTTATGTGGCATGGTTGGCCGTGGTTGTGCTTCTGAATCCACATTTAACCTAAAGGACTGAGTGTCTACAGAGCCTGCTGAGGGCAGTGAATGCTACAGGTATTCTGTACCGCAGCGTGCCACCGTGCTAGGCACAGACATGGACTCGGTGGTGTAATGCTGGATAATTAGGCTTGGGGATTGGATCTGTTCTGCCTTTTCTGCCCTAAGCCACCTAGCTGTTTACGGATTTTGAGAAGTTCTTGGTCACGAACAGGAAAGTGAAAGGCTTGTTTGGCTAGTCATCTGTAATGGTGCCCTTTGCCTGCAGCCTGCCGGAGCAAACCTGCTCTAGAATCAAAGCGCGCCCTGGGAATGTGCCTGGGGAAGGTGCTTAGAGCAGCGTATCCAGAAAGGAAGAGAAACTGGTGGAAGTGCCTGTGAAGGAAGCAGATGTGAAACAAATGGACCGAATTGTTGATTTTCATCTTTCCTCTGCAGTGTTTACAAAAGCAAAGTGGATGGAGTGAAAAGTGATTTTTAGAGCAGCATAAGCACAAGAAAGGTTCATCTGCCTAACTGATCATCTTCTGTAGTACTCATTCGCTAGAACTAGGTCTTCTCAAAAATGGCTGTTTTCCCCTTCCCTGAGACTTCACCATAAAATAACAATGATTCAGCCATTTTTGGAGTTTATCCTACTATTAGGATAATCCATTGCTTGCTGGGAGAGTTAGTGTAACTATTTTGTTCCAGAAAATACAGCTTTTTCCACTCCACAGCTGGGATAGAAATAGGCACTTTCCTACCTCCCTTCTACCCCATGCTCTATCATTTAGGAATAGATACTGCCTGAAGATGACTATTTTTTGTGAATCACAGGGTCTAGATGAATTGCAGTCAATCCTGAGCGCATCATGCCAGGTATTAACACAGTATGTGCATTTAGGAGGGTAAGGAGAGGTTCAGCCATATTCTGAGGGGCGAGGATGGGAACACGTGCTTTCTGCAGCTATCGGTGTAGTGGTGTATCCATTTTATATAAAAATAATCCAGTTGAATTAGATTTTTATTTTGAGTTTTCCCCTCACAATGATTCATTTCACCCTTCAAACTCTGCTGTGTTTTGTTACAAAATTCACTCTTTTCCTGAGTACCTCAGTAGAGGTTTAGATGGGTGTTTTAATTCTTGATCGGCATAAACCCAGTTAGCTGATCGGAGAGCCAAACCCCTAACCTCTTCCCAATCCTAAACAACTTTATTAATTGCCACTGCTTCCTTATTTTACAGTGCTGTAACTATGCCTGTAATTGTATTCTGGTATAATATAGTCATAGCTGCCGAGTACTGCCCTGATAATCACGAGTTATTTTGTAAACAGTTGTATATCTTACAGGTTCTCTGCAGGTACTGCTGGAAGTCCTGCTGACAGGCAGAAGTTTTCTTGCATGCAACTGTACCTTGTAATGGTGGAAGGAAAACAAAAAAAAAAAGCAGTGTTGCTTTCTGGCAAATGTTGAAGAATAGATGTGTGTGTTCTGCCCAGGAAAGCATTAACTTGAAAAAAAATTTCTTCTAGGATGGGAAGAGTTTATTCTATTTATTAAAGCAATGTGCTGCCTTTACACAGCTCAGTGAAATGCACCTGAGTTCCTCTATGGTTTTAGATAAATGCTTTGTCTTACTTGCCTGCGTTTCCTCAGGAGTAAAATTAGAATAATGATTGCTTAGGGAATAGTGTCATAAGGGTAAGCTGCTTCTAGGATAAGAATTTACCCCAGGAGAACCTTGTGTAAAGAGCAGCTTAGTCTGGCCATGGCAGGACTTGTACCTCTGTATTTCAGAGCTTTATTTCAGAGACCTGATTGTATGAAAAGGCTGATGATGTTTCTAACACATAAAATAAGCCGTGGTAATTTACTGTGGTCACTGTTTGGCTTTAGCTGTTAGGGAGTTCAAGTGCTGAAAAAAAAAATCTTGATTTGGTCAGAAATTTAAAGAAAGTCTCAACATGAGCCAGCAGTGTGCCTGGGTGGCCAAGAAAGCCAATGGCATCCTCATCTGCATCAGGACTGGCATGGCCAGCAGGAGCAGGGAGGTGATCGTCCCCGTGTACTCGGCACTGGTGAGGCCTCACCTCGAGTACTGTGTCCAGTTTTGGGCCCCTCACCACAAGAAAGACATCGAGGCCCTGGAGTGTGTCCAGAGAAGGGCAACGAAGCTGGTGAAGGGGCTGGAGCACAAGTCTTATGAGGAGCGGCTGAAGGAACTGGGCTTGTTTAATCTGGAGAAGAGGAGGCTGAGGGGAGACCTGATCGCTCTCTACAACTACCTGAAAGGAGGTTGTAGTGAGGAGGGTGTCAGTCTCTTCTCCCAAGTAGCAAGTGACAGGATGAGAGGGAATGGCCTCAAGTTGCGTCAGGGGAGGTTTAGGTTGGATATTAGGAAAAACTTCTTCACGGAAAGAGTAGTGAGGTGTTGGAACAGACTGCCCAGAGAGGTGGTTGAATCACCGTCCCTGGAGACATTCAAAAAATGTGTAGATGTGGTACTCCAGAACATGATCTAGTAGGCATGGTGGTGTTAGGTTGACGGTTGGACTTGATGATCTCAGAGGTCCTTTCCAACCTTAGGGATTCTATGATATTTCTTAAACTGTCAATATTTTTGAAATTTTAACATATCAGTGTACATATTCCTCTACCACTTTGAGTTTGAAGGCCATTTGAGGATCATTTTAACAAAAAAAACCCCTACATTCAACATAGTCTATGTGTTTTGGAAAAGCTTCACAAATCTTAGAGGCTGCTTTGATGAGAGAAAGACTGCGTTTGGGGGTTTTGTAGGGGTTTTTTTCTTTTCTTTTAAAAGTACAAAGGATAATATGCAAAGAAAACAATTGCTATGGGAATCTCAGGTCAGTCCCTTCAAAGTCAGTTCTCTGTAGCCGTTTGCTTGTGACAATTCTTGTACAATGCCTTGGGAGCAGGTGCTGGAAAAAAATCCTCCAAAGCAATGCTCTTTCTTTGTCATCTTGATGTTGAGATGTGCCAGAGCAGAAACTCTTCCAGGGGCAGCTTTGTTGCTCTGAACTGTGCAAACAACAATGGAAAACTGAAGGGTTCTAATAATATTTTTTTTAAAAGAAGGTTTATTAGGCATATAGGAGGAAGGAAAAGTGATAACAATAACTTTATCATAAATCCTAGAAGTAAAACTTAAATGCTGTGTGTGGTCCAGAGATTTAGAATGGATCTTTCTGTGCCTGCGCAGCTGGGGTAGCACAAGTAAAGAATTTTAGTCCCTTCACTTCCCTCACTTCCCTTGTCCTTTTCCTCAAGTGTAATAATAGTGCCTTGGGTACAGAGAGGAAGGAACAGACATGAAACATCTGAAAGAATTTGCTTGTGAAGGGTCAGTCACAGCAAAGCACGTACATACATGAAATCAACAGATCATGACACCGAAGTATCTTTATAAATACTGTGTTGAATTTACTGGGGAAAATTCCACAAAGTGAGATATTGAGAAAAATTAAGAACCCTCCCAAGAAGTGGGCTCAGCTTCTGTCATCTGAGTCAGGCAGAGCTAGACTGAGCCAACTGTTCTAAAACGGAGCACTGGGACCACTTCTCTCTTGGAAGAGGAGAAGGCAGACTGGATGACCTCATACATTTTCTCACATCATAGCTCGGTCTGTGAAAACAAATCTCACCAAGAGCTAAAAAAGGATTTTTATAACCATTAGGTTTTCTGTCTACGCTTGAAAGTACTTTACTTCATCCCAGGGCTCCTAAAGCTGTTTGTAAATATTTCATGGAGTTCAGAGGGTCTCTCCCACTTTAGTTGTTGTTTCTGCGGTCTGATGTTTGCCTTGTGGGCTGTGTCAGTAAATAGGCTTTTAATGGTATTAGGAACAAAAACCACCTGAGCTCCAGAAAGTCTAAAAAAACCTTATATGGCCACATGCAATGGTGTCTTACTGAAAATGCGTAATTATAAATGCATCTGATTCCTCAATTTCTGCTACAGGTGTGCCTGGGTAAAAATGAACGGGGTCCCTTGGCCCCTGACTTTCAAAAGTGGATGTCTAAAATGTGATTCCAGATTCAAGCCCCTACAGAAGTGGTCTGACTTTAGAAGCTGTATGAATCCTGAATACCTCCAAATGGTACCAATGAGATTCACCTCTGAATAACAGCTAGGTAAATCCTGTGCCAGCATGCAGGGCTGTAGTCTCCTCTAGCCCTTGAATGGCAGTGGCATCTTCAGGACAGGAGTGATGAAATGGTATCTCTCCACGACTCTGTCATGCCTATGCACGCAATAGCTCCTTCCCCAGGGATATTCAATGTTGGTCAGAGTGATATTTAAAAATGTTGCACCTTGTCCATCTCTGCTTTCTATACTTGCATGCTATGGAGGCTGTGTGTGACAGGCAGCACCAAACTGCTGCTCCAAATGTTTCTGGGGGAGCAGCAGGCAATGACAGAGATCATCCAGAAGGTGTGAGGGTATTGCATTCAGTATTGAGCTGGCTAGCTTACAGAGAAGTTTATTATATATTTTGGGCATTTAAAAAAATATTTCTGAGATGTCAGAGTTTATGCTGGCTTTTTATTTAAGTAAGAGAGAGATGGCTCCAGTTCAACTGATGTTAGTTATGCTCAGTTTGCAGGCATTGGAGCATCTACATGAAGGCTCCAACCTGAAGCAGTGTTCAGCTGGCTTGTCTGAACTGGCACACTTAGGCAGAGAGCAGCCTGCGAATGAGGCAGCGCAGATGCCACCTAGAAAAACGACGGCAGGGGATTGATAACGCAGGCTGCGTGTGAGGCAGCACGTGTTATTTCTTGGCTGTCTGTCCTGGGTCTGTTTTGGTGCAACTGATGTGCAGGTAAGCATTGTTCACAAGCTCTAAACTTTGCAAATGCTTTTTGAATGAACAAAAAGTAAAAATTCGGCTGGGAATGTCAGAGCTGTTACTGACAACTAGAAAGTAACACCACAGATTCTTTATTTCTTTGCTTTTTATCAAACAACTCAAGTTGTTTGATAGTATCATCAAGTTTATTGATAAACATTAATGCCCTCTGAGGACAGATAGCAGGGTATTGATTAGGCATGCAAACCACTTAAAAATAAGATAAAACAAGGATCTAAGCTGGAGCCTTGCAAAATTCCCCCCCAGAGGAGGGTAACAGAAATTGTGTTCGTTTACCAAAACAAATGTGTCTTCTGGAGAGAGAAGTCATACCACAGTAAAAAGAAATAGCTGTGTCTGAGGGCCTTAAACGTAACTGCAAGCTTCAAGCAACCTACAGCATCAAAAACGTTGAGTCTCATTGGCCACTGCACCAGAAACGCTGTCTTTGGCCACGTGCATACTCGCAGGACCGATGAGAACGTAGCAGTGTGGTTTGGAGACCGTCCCATTCCCACGTGCTTGGCAGGCCTTTGTAGGAGAGACTAAATGTCTGTGAGGCCTGTGTTGTTTTGGTGGTAGTGAGGATGAAAAGACAAGGATGGATTATGAACCGTGATGCTGACTCTGTCAGCAAGACACATTTAAATATGTTGCAATATACATATCATGTAAGCATTCATTTAAAAAGGTTATCCATCTTATTTGACCTATCACCAAAGAACAGTAACTCTTACAACTCTAGCAACGTGGGGTACTGCCCTGAAAAACCGTGATCGGTCACCGTGTTCTCTCTGTCCCATGTCAAACCTGTTTCTCTATTTGATTCATATTATTGATTTAGCCTTTTCGGACTCTTAAAGTATCCTTACTCCAGGCCAATAACGACCATAATGGACTTTTTTTGCTCAGTGAAGAGGCTAGAAACTGAAAGGTGCAGTTACTAACTAAACTGTTATTAGATCAGAGATGTAGAGAGTTACCAAGCTGTCTGTAAAGTGCTGGAGAATCGAATTACAGCAGGTATTCAGGCCAGGCGAAGCTCAGCTAGCCTGGATATTTTGGAGGAAAACCCTAAGACTGGAACATAATTTAACAGTCATTTTCTGAACAGCAATATAACGTGTTTGACGTGGAATCCTTTCCTGCCTTTTCTTGTAACTCACTCAATCGTGTTAGCAGCTTTTTGCACCAAAATGGGACGGTTTTGAGTTATGAAATGCGATTGTTCACAGTGGAATAATAATGCTAGGAATCTAAAATGATTTAGTTCTTAAAGCTGATCAGCTTATCACTATCCAACACAAAGGACTCCGAAATCAGATATCTGAATGTGTTAAAGCAATGACAAGGGATGCTAAAGTAACAGGAGGGTCCTGACTAATCCTCTCAAACATGAGATTTGGTCTGTTTCAGTAAAGTACCTCAGGTAGGAAAGTCAATGCTCCTTACTCTTTTATTTCCCTATTTTCATCTGCTTCTCATTTCCTAGAAAAGCTGCATCTTCCTTCCCCTGGCTACTTCCACTATTTTCTCTCTCCATCTAATCTTTTGCCCTATCCCTCCCCTTCCTTTTCCACTGGCTGCTATTTCTGTGCTCTTAAAGGAGGTTTCAGAGCTTGTGCTTTCTCTTGATAGTCCCTTATACGTGACATCTGTCAGTGTTTACGCTACTGTTCGATAAAACTTGTAGTTTTGTCAGCTTCTCATGCTAGTACACAAGTGAAGGCAGGAAGCCAGCAGAGAGAGATGCAGCACATGCATTGCTGGACCCCAAAGTCGCGACTCAGATAAGGAAGGAAGGAAGGAAACAGGTTAGCACTTTGTTCTTGCGACGCCAAACAAAGTGCAGGGTATGGAATGGACCTGTATGTAAAGTTGCTCCAATATCCCAGTCCCATTATCTTTCCGGCTTCCCATCTCCCACACGTTGCCTCCAAAGGAAAATGTTTTGCTTTTTACTTTCTGAAGGTCTGGGCTGTGGTTTAGGGGAGAAGAGAAACAGTTTTATAAATAATGACTGTAAAATAAGTTATGCTTGAGTCAAATGAAAACGATGCAAATATTTCTAATATCTTTATCAGAAAATCCAGAATCTGTTGTTATTTATATAAAAGAAAGTTAACAAGCTTTCTAACACAAACAACATTACTTTTGATGGTAGAATGAAAATTGAGTAAAGAACCTGGTGGGTTCTTATTTTCTTCTTTTTTCCCTACCTCGTTTTTTCTCCCAGATTCCACCCATCCTCATCACTTCGCTTGCCTCAAAGGCAAAGATCTGTGAAGTCTCCATGAACTGAAAAAAGATACAGATGAGATTGTGCTAACCACCAAAAGTTCAAATCACCACCTGAATATGACCTAATTTCTCACTGAAGGTATGAATGTTTGAGGGTCAGCAGTGTCACGGAATGGGCAATCTCCTGAACTAGAAGTTCTCAAGAAGCTGACAAAGGAAAGGTACATATGATCTATACAAAAATAGTTTAAAGGAAAAAAAAAAATTAAAAGCAGCCTTGCTTTTTCTAATGCCTCTCATGGGAGCAATCAGACAGCGATCCCTAGAAATATGAAAAGTTGTATAGCATACCTAAGAGTGAGTGGGATAATACATCTACATAGGTGCTAAAGAGAAGTAATAAAAAAATCTGTGTTCTTTCTTCAAAAAACATCTTCAATATTCTTTTCCTGGAAAGCAAATTGATTTTCTTAAGTATGTATTATTCTGATTGGTAATCAGAAAATGACTGAACTCTGGACAACAGCCTAATTTTCGTTCTGCTTCACATTTTCTGGCCAAGATTACAGGGAACATGACTGTTTTCATTAGTATCTGTGTTCCACCAACACCTGTATTTCTGCTGTTAAGACTGAGAATTAATCTGATATATAAATAGTACCATTGCCTTAGATACCTAAAGTTGCACACTTTCACTTCATACTACAGCATTTAAAAGCAACGTGTATATTTTAACACGCTTTAGAAGACCTGTAATTATGTTCTCATGGTGCAGAATTTAATCCAACATTTTCAACTGTACATGGGCCAGGTGCAAACATTACAATGTATGGGGCAAATACTGGTTTTCAGTGCGTGAAAAGGCTCAGCGTTTTTTTGAAATTTTAGAGTTTAAGATGTGTCAAATTTTCAGACATCTTACAAAAAACCACAAACAGTTTCTATTCTTGTACCAGTATGCAAATTATGTAATTTTTTCGTTAAGAAACTAGAAGGTTTTGTTCTACCAATTAACTGCCACCGCTGGTGCTTTTTTTTTTTTAAATACTGTGTTCTGTTTAAAGAATATCAAATTAGATTTATATTAAGTTTAAGACCTCTTTTGCACTTACTCATCTTAGACCATCTCATTAAGATTAATTCTTTTTTAGGGAGAAAGGATACAGATGTGATCAAATGCTCACAATGAGACAGTTGCTTTCAGTAGCCATCTGATTTTTTACTGACACATTGAAACGTTGTTCTCTGGAAGTTCAGGTGTTGATTAGATCAGATAGGTGTTTCGTGGTGGGCAATCTAGCTGAAGAGTCTTTTTGTCTTTTAACAGCTGGACTTGTTTTCTGATCCGAATTAAAATTAAGAAATTCTGAGGAGGATTAAACCCCAGTGCGTAACTAAGAGTTTGATGGGAGGTGGCAGGTTTTGCACTTACAAGTATGCGTTACCTGCTGCAACACCAGATAAACTGGCTGTGCTGCATTGTAGGAGTCAACCAGGTGGTGCCCCACGGATCTGATAGCAGAAACCAGCCTCTCACATCTAGGTTATAAGGCTGATTTTGAACCTATGTTGATAATGAAAGCCGGTCCCTGTAAAAAATGTTGGTGGTATCAATTTTTAGCAGATAGGATTTCGTATCACCAAGAAATAGTTACAGTTAATAATGATCTGTCTTCCATCATGACAGATTAAGTAGAGAGACCAAAGATGCGACCATGTGAAGGAGTAGGAAATTCCATTTATCCCTAGGTATGGATTCTCTCAAACAAAAGGAAAGTACAGCGTAAATAGCAGATTTCTGTCTCCTTCCTACACAAGTATCTTTTTAATAGTATTCTGTTCTTTATTAAAAAAAAAAAAACAAAACAAAACCAAAACACAACAGTGTACCACCTATCTCATGTATTTCAGGTGGTAAGCCTGCTGTGTTCCCAGTTTTGGTCATCAGTTGTCAATGTTAGGGTTTGGAACTGCAGCTCCCCAGGTGGTACATCAAATGTAGTAACAAAGGTTAGCAAATATATTTTATAGAAATGCAAATCTTATGAAAAAATCCACAGCACAAGAACAAAGGCATGCAAGATTCCTAAAAGCACTGGGAAAGGTATTGCAAGCTGCAGATTGATAGTAGCCTACTAATTCCACTGCTGGGGTCATGCCCTGGACATAAATTCCTCGGGGAATAAAACAAGGGCTATGACTATGTTCTGTACATTGAGACTGAATTACCCCTTGCTATTAAGTCCATTCATTCCAATGACATTTCTCAGTTAGTTAACCCATATTCCTCTGTTGGGTTTCCCTTAGCATCAGCAGGCGGTGTGCTGGGAGAGCCATCTCATGCTGCCTCTGCCACCTTTTCCTTCAAAGATTGGGGAAATCTGCCCCAGCATTTGGTCCTCAGCATGTGTGTTCCTTTCCAGAGCCTGTGAGTACTTTTCACTACCATCACACGTTCCCATCGCATAGCAGGAATTGCTGATAATTATCCTCCTCATTAATGTGGCTATCAGAGAGAAATCGCTAAACTTGGTGAGCTGCTTAATTTCTACATTTGGTTCTTATGTATTTGCACAGCATTTTTGTTGACTGCACTGCAGGCCACCAGGCACAGAAAAATCTAGGCTCCTATCTCAGGTAAGCATAGCCTGTCAGATAATGAATTAAAATCCATTTAAATATTAACTAGACTATTTTGCTTATTTCTCATTTGTGTTCAGGAGGTTTTTAATACCATGTAGCTCTCTACAGGAAGGACCTTCAGCCCCAAGTTCCTTCCCTCCATACCACAGGGTCTGACTCCATCTTGGTTTTGCTGTGTCCATGCACTAAATTGATGTTGCATTTATTTACCAGTTACAGCATGGCCAGTATCGAATTAAATTTGAAATGCTTTTACACACCGATGGCCCCACTGCGAAAGGTAAAATATAAACCTCAAATCTATTATCAGGATCCTTACATTAAGAAGATGTATGGTTATGTATTCACAACTGAGGTGAAACAAAGATAAGGATGTTTGCACGTGCGTGTTTCAATTTAGTATTTTAACTGACTACTGTAAAATATATCAGGTTGTGATAGAACAGCCTCTACCTTCTACAAAACCCTGCTGCTGTTCTGTTAGCTTTTCTTTGCAATGCTTTAAAATACTGTTGCAAATTTGGTATTTATTGTAAAGACCTTTTCAGCAAGAAAGCAACTTAAAACACCTGGTTCAGCAAATGCTTTATGCGCGTAAGTGGCGTTTCAGTGGCTGTGGCAGACAGGGATGTGACACAGGTCAAATTTTTAAAGAGGAGCGCTCTGTCACTTTGGGGGAACATAGCCATGGGCACTGGGGACATGGGGGGAGAAGGCTTTGGGGGCAGTGGTGGCTGCTGGCTCCAGCTCCTCCTCATTTCTAAGATGGAGGGAGCAGTGTTTCCTAACGCACCCTACGCACCTACCTACCACCTTGGTGCCTCCATCACTTCCACCAGAGGACCGAGGCCCACGGCAGGTCCTACTGCGTGAGCCCACCTCTTTCCCTGGTCCCCTTAGGCTGTCGGGGAAGGCGGTGCTCATCCCATCGTGAAGCCAGGGTGCAGACAGAACGGACGCTCGTATTCGCAAATGGGGATCCGCTCCTAAGCCTGCGGGTTGGACAGCGCTGGCCCAAGGGTGGGAGAGAAGGAAGGGGCCCCAGTTTCTGCTGAGCTCAGCACCAGGCCCTTCCCTTGCTAGAAGCACCCACCCCGTGCGCGTGAAGCACCAGCGTGCAGCAGCCCAGCACGGCCTCAGTGGGAACAATGAGGATGTTTTATCGATTCTAGCAATCGATTATTTTAGTTGTAACTACAGCAGGCGGAACGTTTTCTGATAAAAATGTGGGGTGTTTTGTAAGTACCTCTGTCACTGTCGCATGATACGTGTGTACATTTACCTCACAGCCCCGACTGTTAGTCAAGTGATGCCAGACCAGTAGAGGGTCCGCTTCCTCCCTTGCCTATTCACCGCTTCCACCGGCTGCCGTTCGGGCACTCCGTTAGCGCACACGGTACGTAGG
>VWZZ01007036.1:2519-33058 GCA_013399095.1 Psophia crepitans | reverse complement strand
CGGGACCGGGGCTTCCCGCGGCCCGCCGCGCTCGTCTGGGGAGGGGTGGCGGGCCGAGGTCTGGTTTCGAGCAAGCCCACGTCCGTGCCCCTGCTGTCAGGCGTGCTGTTACCCGGCGGCTGTGGCCGGCGGAGCTTCGTGTGTGAGGGGGGTTGTAAGCGCTTCCCCCGATGGTTTTGAAATGTATTTTAAACCCAGGGGTGGGTACGGTTCCTTTTGCGGGTGTCGCCTGGCTCGGTGGTCCTGCCGGAGGGGTCCGGGAACTGCTAGCGGGCAGGGCGCCGTACGGGCGTTGGGGGTGTCGGGCCCCTGGTCTGTGCCGCTCTCACATACTTCCTGCGTTCGGGGGCATATTACTTAACTTCCCAACCCCACGGAGAGCGAGCGGCACTACCTGTTTTGCTAGGGTTAAAGCGTAAGTTGCTAACGCTTCTGAAATGTTTTTAGAAGGCGGAATAAAATGGTCTGTAACAACGCGAAGTATTTTGCGGATTCGAATACCGTAGGCACCCAAGTCAGAACGGATTGCCAAACGCCATGCAGCCAGTCTGTTCTGGGGGTAAATACAGATGCCAGCAGCTCTGCCGCCTGGTTCCGAGCGTTAGTTGCTAAAGATTACTTCAGCTCGGCTTTCCCGAGCGTGTCTATGTAATCCGGACGGGACCCCTCATCTGCGAGCGGAGTCTGGTGGCCCTGTGAGGTGCTGAGCCCACCAGGCAACGGCTCCTTGCAGCTCTGGGGGGAGAGCGGCAAGGAGAATGAGCTGGCTGGGATCATTAGCTCACAGAGGGGTCTGGTTTGATTCCCAGCTCGCTAGAAAAATATTATCTTTTGATCCATTTTATTTATTAATAGCGGAGTGGATTGTAGTGGAATTAATGAGTTGAGAAGTTTGACAGATGCTGGAGTTCACGCTGGGTGGACGGCCAGAAAGGAGAACTAGGGAGGGAGTCTGCCTGTATTGGTGCTGGTGAGAGGTGAGATGGATTCCTTTATCTTAAGGAGCTACTGGCTTATTTGCTGAAGGAAGGCAAAACTCAGCAGTATGCATGTATTTTACACCTAACCAACAGAGTGATTAAATGCTTTGAGTAATGCAAGTCCGGTCTTAACTTTCCTGACTAAGGAGAAACTCTCTGCCGGTTGAGAAACCTAAATACCTGAAGAGTGGGGTTTAACAAATGCCTTCTTTCAGCAGCAAAATGAGGTTAAAAAGCTTCTTGCTGACTTTTAGCACCCAGATTGTGCTGGTGCGACTGTGCATGGAACTGAGTTTCTCAGTTATTTCTGCCATGGAAAAATAAAGAAATCTCTGGAATTATGTCAGTAACTGGTTTATATTGTGGCCCTAGAAACAGTAACAGCAGTACAGCTGAGTTGGGTAAATAAACTGCAGCGGAGGAGAGGGGAAAGCAGTGGCAGGAGACAAGATTTTTTTTATTTTTTTTTAAATCAATTTTCATACCAAGAGGAGTGTTTGTGAAGCTACCATAACTCGCTTGAACTTCAAAAATGTTTTAGCCTGTGTCAGTCATTAGATTTTACTCCAAATGCTAAACTACATAGTGTAGCTTCTTCTCCCCACACCCTGAATATCTTACATCCTACGTGGAAGAGAGAGAAGCAGTCTCATGTCTGGAACACCTGCCAGCCAGAGAGATTGGTAGGTTGCGAGTATGGGTGCATATATTCAAGGTTAGGAAGTGTGGGAGGATATTCCTGTATTATTTAAAAGCAAACTTCTCATATGTTGGAAATACTGAAACATATAGGTCTAAGGCTGAGCTGGTGCTAGAATTTTTATTTTGTAATGTGGTTTTATTCTTTAGTTGGCTAATTCTTCCTCAAGTAATTTTGTTCAAGTACACCTATTACTTCATCTATACCTGTGCTTTTAATAAAGTTCGAGACAAAAAAATTGCTGATGTAGTCAAAATGGAAACTATCCTGAATAGTAAAACAAGCCAACCTAAAGTGTAATGCAAATTCAAAGTGACATAAGTCAGAGAAATGCTGAAGTGCTTCTAACTGACTCATGGCTGTAATGCAAGCACATGTTCTAGTGTTTTGTTTCATTCCTTCAAGACAAGGTAAATCTAAGCTTTAAAAGTAACCTTGCTGCAAAAGCCTGCCAATAACCTCACTTATTATACCTGGAAAGTGGTTTTAGTTCCCTATAATCTTTCAGGAAATGCAGTCCTGATTTCCAGGAGGAAAACCTTTAGTTCTATACTTAGTTTCTAGTTTTAAAAGAGGGGCAGGCAACAACAGTCTCTGACAGCCCCTGAAGTAGTCTTACACTAACTTGTAAGCTGGAGTCTTCTGGTAGAGGAGGTGTTCTGTATCAAGATCGTAATTGAGTGCTCTGTGCTCGTTACAACTACGTCAGTGTCACTTACGAATTCAGGGCTTGGGGTTTTGAAAAACAAATGTTAGAGCCGTATTGTTCAACTCATGGCCAGGTTTTAATCAAATAATGGATTTAGTGCGTTAGAAGTTGCCTCGGTAGCCTAACTGCTGATAACTAAAGATCTTCTAATAGTGAAGTCATTACATAAGAGTAAAATAATTGCTAAAGCTTTTTTCTTTTGTATGATAATTCAAGATTAGTAAGAGTGGTTGCCCGTGCATGCACATAGTACATTTAGGAAATAGGTACTTTTTGGAGGCATAAGGATTTGAAAAGGGTAGGGGCAACTTAACTGAGCAGGAATTTTCCTCACTGTTCAGTTGCTGGTGTCAGGAGGCCAAGGATGAGTGCAGGCTTCCAGAGGCACGTAGATTGGCTTCTTCCCCGGGATGAATTCTCGGGACAAGAGTTTGTTTGGATGGAAGGTTTTCAGAGTATTACAGGGTTGTTGATATAGTAAGGAGTGTGTGTGACAGCTGGGAGGAAAGGCTCTGTTCTTGTTGCTAGAGATTATTTACACCAATATTAAATAATTCAAATGGGATTTTCTGTACTTGGAACTTTGTGCTCTGTACTGCTCTTTGGAAGATGAAAATGACTTTGAAGGTTGTGAAGTGAGAGCCTGAGCTGTTGGATGGTCAATCGTTTTCTAGGCGGCAATGCTGGAATTTATCCTGCGTGAATATTAGTTATATATTTAGAAACCTTAATCTTATAAAACAGATTGAAGAAGAAGAATAAAATGCGTAGAATGAAAATGTGCCTCTGACCTTATACTAAGTGGTGGGTTCTCAAAGTAACATAGATTCACCCAGAAAAAACAAGGTGGTTTTTGTTGCAATAACATTTAGGCATCCTATCATGCTGGGAATTAGAATAACTTTCCTTTTAAGTTTCTGTTTCTCTGAAGAGTTTACAATTAAATGTGCTGCTTCCTTGGAAAGTTTAAACAATATAAGCGGTTTTTTTCTTCATTGCTTTTGTAGTTTTGGGAATACGTTTTATGTTGAATCTCAATTATGTTTCATTGCATTTGTGTTCAGTGCTTGAGCTAACTTTATAGTCTGTGAATGACATCCTGTTTAATTGTGAGGACAAGTTAAACTTTAACTACAAGATGCTTCATTTCTAGCTAATATTCTGCAGGAGTATATCTCAAAAGATGAGTGAAATAATTCTTTTGTTTTGCACAGCGTGGGAAAGACATTAGCTGAATACTACGTCCGACTTTGGGTCGCGGCTTTAAGAAATACATGGTCTAGCAGGGGAGAGTCTAGAGAAGAATAATAAGGGTGATCTGAAGTCTAGAAGATCAGAGCTTTGAGGAAAGACTGGAAAAAAAAATCAGCTTATTAAAAAAAAAAAGAAATAGACGTTGTGAAATCGGATACAAAGAAGAATGCAAATAACTTGTTCTCCAGGCTTGTGGCAATTACTGCCAGAAGTAGTGAGTTGAAGTGGTAGCAGAGGATATGGTTTCGCATTACTATTAGACGAAGCATGAAAATAGACTTTCTTAACTTATTTATGAAATACCCATTAATAGATTCTGTCACCTCTACAGGCAAACATGTGTCAGGAGCGATGGGAAAAAGTTTATCAGGGTGTAGAAAAGATGATGACTCTGATAACCTTCTTGTCTTTTTTTTCCTTAGGCTTTTTATTATATATTTGTGGCAATGTAGATCAAACATTAGAACACGACCTTGAAATACTTGAGTTTAACGGGGATATTGAAGAGGTTTCTGCTCATGAGGCTTTTTCCAAAGGGCAGTAGGATTAACAGCTCTGTCCTGTGGTAGTTTGTTTGATTACACAAAACTTTCTTCTTAGAGTAGTGGCTGCTTCTGAAAAGTTTTGATATTTCAGGAGGCTTGTTTCTTGTCTCTGCAGATATCCACAGACTGGTTGGATACAAAGTGAGTGGTACTGAGTTTTTTGTTAATATGCGTTGTTACTTAAGCCTCTAATGCTATTCCTATTTATACTTGTTAAACTCAAAGAAGTCTTGTTTTTAAAATTGTTCTATTAATATCCTTCTTGACACTTGCTTTTAGCTAGGAAAGGCAATTCTTTTGTTGCATGTATTTAAACATACTGTAGACCAAATGAGATTTATTTTTTTTAATGGAGATATCTTTTGGTGGTAGCTGTTTTTTAAAACAAACTGAAAAAAACACAGCTAATTTCCTTAAAGCTCCAATATTCCACATTGTTATTTTATAACAAATCTATAGTTCAGCTTAATTGTTGTATCTATAGAAAATTTGCATGAAAGATTTTGGAGGGAATTTCAGTTAGTAGGAAATAAAATTTTATTTGTCCTTCCAAGTGAAACAAAGGAAGGTTTCAAGTGATCATGAAGTTGATAATTCCAGTCCAGCTTTACATATAAGCTACTTCAGGCTTAAGAATTTTTTGGACGCTCCTTTTGGCCAAGCCTAAGTTTTATGTAGTTTTATTTTCAGTTTGAAGAAGTCACTTTTGAAGGGTGGTGTAATGTACGGTTATGAGAGAGCATTTCTACTGTACTGTAGTTCCCAATGGTTAATGCTGCTCCCTGTCGTGGCAGTTACACTTAAGTCAATAAAATGGTGCTCTGCCACCCGAAGGGGAGGTTTTGCTGTTTCTTGTACCTGCATTGGGTTGCTCAAACAGATCTACTTTCTTAGCACCATGTAGGTCCTTTCCTAAGATGATTGAACTTGTAACGCTGAAGAAAATTGGCATCATTTTTGCTGGGTAAGTTCTCTGCAAGTTTAGTGAGTTGAGTGTCCTCAACACGGCACCTGATGAGCTGCAAAACTCTTGAGGGGTAGGAGACAGAAGGAACATGGTTGGGGAGAGTGGTGAGTGGTAGCTTGGTGGGGTTTCAGTTCCTCCCCCCCCCCCTTTTTTTTCTTTTAAGATGGTCTTTGTCCCATGAAACTGCACTAGCCTTAATTTTTTTATATTTGAATGAGAAGTCTCGTTCACCGAGGCTTCCTAAGCTTTATTTGCCACGTTTAGATCCTGACACATTAGATCTTTACAGTCTTGTGCTTCCCGTGCTGGGTTGTAACAATCTCACTTGATCTCTGTGGATTGCTTCTGAGTGTACCTTTCGCAGAAGTACGATTCCACGCCATAGTTTTGCCAATATGCCGGGGACGTGAAGGTCCTCTGTGAGCTTCTTGTATAGCAAGTGTACTTTTCCAACAACTTTGACCAAGTGAGAGTTCTAGGTACGGTATTTAGTATTTTAAAGTGTGAAATGGTTTTTGTAATTTTCAGCTCTTCACACGTTTGCATGTGCGAACACAGCTACTTTGTCATTGCTAGTGCAGGATACAGGAGTCGGTATGCAATATACATGTTGCCTTACTTCAGCTTTTTTATTCCAATTGCGCTTGAGCTTTTTGGGCTTACAATGGAATCCTCGTAATCTTCCCTCCTGCGCACAGCTTCTTTCCAAAATGATGAAATACGTATTTATGCAGCTGATTTCTGTGACCAGTACTAAAGTTAAACAAGGCTGCTTCATGCAAAATTACATGCATTTTCTTCTTTTTTTCCTGTTTAAACTCCTTCCCGCAAGTGTTGGGCTTGTTGCTCCATGGCTTGTTGCTCCACCTTTTCAGCATCTGTGTGTCTTGCAGGAGTTGCAACAGTGCCTTTCTTCATTCTGTTTCTGATGACATTTAACGAATGTGCACCCTAGCAAAAAAGACTAAAACAGGCCAAGATCTAATTTTGAACCGTTTCTGTTGTCCGAAGATGCTGTCAGGAGTTTTTGGGGAATGATACTGCCAGCTGTCATCCCACTGTAACACACCTGACAAACCTGAACATTCAAGATCAGAAAGCAGAACCTGTGCTCTTTTGAAAATGGAGTTTGTCATGCAGTACTCGGTATCAGATGAATTCTTCACTCTCTCAGTATTAAATTCAGGAGGTCATAGGAGTGTGTTTGGGCACTGAAAGAAGCTTTTATTTTTCTAAAGTTCTCATCAGGTGAAAGATTTTTGTGGGTTCTCCCAGTACACCTGTACAAAATTTAGTGTGAAAAGGCAATTAAATTTCTACATGAAGAGTACTGATGTTCTTTAAAATCTTTCATCTAGGAGGCAAGCAAGTAAGGTTGCTAATGAACAAAATGTACTTACTGTTAAAAATGTGTTGTGTGACTAATTGGCTAGGAATTTAACTTTTTTTTTGCTGCAGAGGGGGGAATACCAGCTCTAGTATCTTCATTTGTTGGGTGGTGAGGCCCCTTAACCAGCATAGTAATTAGTAAAGCTGTTGTTAAATATATTGACAAGTAGTAAATACTTTTCAAATGCTATTAAATTGTATTTGGTCAACATTTTCTGACACTTGGAGCACAGGCTTGGTAACCTTTAATTTTTTTTTTAACTTTATTTCAGATAAAGAGACTATTTTGAGGGTAGACATTTCTGAAGTCTGAGCAGTGTGTCTATTTTTTTGTATCTCTAGTATTAGTTATTGACTAATGGCATTTGGAAAGCACTGTAAAATCAACATGAAATATATCATCATGACTTTAGGAAGTTGGTAGTACCTAGGGTGTTTGGAACGGGATGGATGTATATTGGCACCTCAATCTTTGGACTGTTTTTGTAAATTTATTCACTAAATCTTAGTAGGTCAAACATGCTCTCTATTCGTAAGTAATGTAGATTTAAATGTGAGTCTTCAGCATCATCTGAGGTAGCTTTCAGAAAGGATTTCTTTAAGCATTCTCATAATTTTGCTAGAATACGATTTGTAAGTGCTAATAAAGTCTCTTGTGACGTTTTTAAGCTTATGTACATCACTGAAAATTGATGTCTCTAGATTCAGTATTTATAAGTCTTGCAGCAGGTTTTATGCACTAAATAGTTCTCCAATTTGATCAGCTGAGGTTTGAGTCAAATGAAAATATCTTTTTCAACAGGTTGTTGGGGTTTTTTGTACGGGTTGGTTTGGGGTTTTTTTCCCCAGTTTTCTGAACTAGATGGTTGTTTTCTACATCCTTCCATGGTAGCTGTTGTATCTTGGTTTGGATTTTTACCTTTTTTTTTTTTTCTTTTTAAACTCTCCTAGCTCTACAATGAGTGGTGAGGAGCCAAATCTGTCTTTTAAGATTATTTCAGTTTTCATATTGGTACTAGGGTTGCTAAGACAGCATGGTCTGCTGAGTAGAACATAGACTGCCATTTAGGAGAACGTGGTTTCTGTGGCTGTTTCTATTTGTGACTGTTTTCTGTGATTGCAAGCAAATTAATGGTGTCTTACAAATAAAAACCCAAGTACATTTGCTCTGTTTCAGATTGAGACCTGTTTGTGATAAAAAATGGGATACCTTAGTTACTTTATTGGATCACACATATTTCTGAACAAACAACATATTTGTACTTAACTGACAGTTCCAGCTGTCTCTTACGTTTTCTAACCAGTTGGTACAAAATACACAGTGTAGTAATAGTTTAGTAGTGGAATATTGCAAAGTGTATAAAAAATTCTTTTATGGATTGATAACGCGAACTTTTAAATAGATACTGATTATCTTTCCTGGATGGTCTAATTAATTGTGTGCTTTGGCAAAGAGAGCAGAGTAAGTTCTGTAGTTTAGCTGAGACTGAGTTTATTTGTTTTGTCACTTTAATTAATGTGACCCAAGCTGTGTAAGAGCTCTGCTCAACTAGCATTTGCTTCTTATAGGCAATTATCGTCATTAGCTGGTTGGCTGCTTGCTTTCCATCACAAATATGACTTGCCTTTAGCTTAAGGTGTGCAGACAAATAAAGTCAGTTGTGTGCATCATAGTCTGTTTTTAAATTTTGCTGTTGTATGGATTTAAAGCTTGTTGAGAGTCTCTGGTAGTTACCTCTCTAAAGCAGTTACATTCTTAAATATGTTAGGAAATCTGGACATGGTTTTTTCTCTCTTTTTTTTTTTTTTTTGACCTGTGATAGCCTAGGGAGAAGTTGTTAAATTCATAAATTTAAATACAGTGAATTGTACCAGAGCTTGATCTGTATATGATCCTCACGACTACTGAATTAGTACCAAAGTGAATAAAGGACTAGTAGTAATGCAACACAAAAGCCTCAAGGAATTAAAGATTTAGTTAGATCAAAGAAAGCCGTGCAATTGGTAGTTAATGTTTCAAATGAAGGATACAGACACCTCTTATTTTCACACTCTGCTGTTCTACTGTGGTAGAAAACATTTGTTAACTTTCCTTTTTATAGCGCTTGGAGGCAAATTCTACTTAGCAGCAAGCAGCAAAGATGGCAGGTGATGGAAAAAGTGGGGGAATGAAACAGAATTGAAATGTAACCAGGAAGGCTGCTGCTTCGTGGTAGCCTGAATCCATCCAACTGTGGGTTATAGAGAGGAAAGGTGACTTTTTGCACTGGCTCAGGTGGTCATGGAGTCCCTTGCCAGGCTGTTTCAGCACACTAGACTGGCAGAAAACTAACCTTGATGAAGAGAACAGTTTTCTGCTTATTTAGTGTACTGAAATGGTTCAGCCCAAGGTTTTTTCTGGAGGAAGAGTAAGGAAGGGAGCAGAGGTAAATGGCCAAGGACAGTATGGTAATTGCACCCTCCTGGGTTGGTGTAAGCTGCAGAGCAGCCACTGCCTAAGGCTCTTGGTGACTTTGTTCTTATAAAGTTCTGGGTTATGTTACAAGGCTAGGCTTCATTGAGTTTCATACATTACAATTTATCATTGTATTTAAAAAAAATAATTAAACACTTATAAGGAAGGAACATATGAAGTCTGAATTCCTTTTGTTAAAGAGGAGGCAACTTAAGAGGCAAAGGCCTGACAGACTGAAAGGTTATTTACTCTGCTTTAAGAGTAGAGCTGAATAATGACCAATTAATTTTGTTTGTAGAATTAAACAAAGGAAAAGACAGCAATTATTTTCAGTTGCAACTGACGGTTTGCAAATAAATGAGAGATGCAGGAATATTAAGTAAAACCTAAACGTTAGTAATACTAGGATTTTGTGTGGTGGAAGTCCTCTGGTAAAGAAAGCAAGTTTTTATTGAATGTGTTTACCTTAGAATCACAGAGTTAGTCTTCCACTTATTTTTTCAGGAGGGTTTCTGCTGCGAACTCCTCAGAGAGGATGATCTGATACTGAGCATTAACTTGGTCAGATGTTTCTTATGTTTTTGGGCTAGGGAATTGTTTGGTTTTGGTGGGTTTTTTTTGCTTAGTAGAAATGGTGTAACAACAGACAGTGCGTTACTGGTTACCAGACTTAAGAATTGGCCTTTCCTTTAAAAAAAAATACCATTTAGATGGAAAATAGTTTTAATCTTGAAGCTTTTTAAATATTTTACTACCTCCCATGCTTACAGCAGATGCTGGTCGATCACGTTACTGTATTAGCTGACCTAGTTATCACAGAATCACAGAATCACAAAGGTTGGAAGGGACCTCGAAAGATCATCTAGTCCAACCCCCCCTGCCAAGGCAGGGCCACCTAGAGCACATCACTCAGGAACGTGTGCAGTCGGGTTTTGAATGTCTCCAGAGAAGGAGACTCCACAACCTCTCTGGGCAGCCTGTTCCAGTGCTCTGTCACCCTCACGGTGAAAAAGTTTTTCCTCATGTTAACCTGGAACCTTCTATGCTCCAGCTTGAACCCATTGCCCCTTGTCCTATCGCTTAATGACACTGAGAAGAGCCTGGCTCCATCTTCCTGACACTCACCCTTAACATATTTATAAACATTGATGAGGTCACCCCTCAGTCTCCTCTTCTCCAGGCTAAAGAGACCCAGCTCCCTCAGCCTTCCCTCAGAAGGAAGATGTTCCACTCCCTTGATCATCTGATCCTAGTCATCAGACAGGACGGTACAAAAAAATGTTGTACCTCTTTTTGAGGGTTTTCTTTCTTGAACATACTGTTATACACCTCCAAGGCCATTCTTCATCAATCTAGAAAGATACGTTCATAGACTTTTGTGCAAAATGAGATATCAGATCCTTTTTCTTTGCAGTAACTTCTGTAGATGTTGTTGTCCATGACTTATTTACTATTCTGTTGTTGTAAATTTTACTGGACTCATTCTGAACTGTCTAGCCAACAATGAAAATACACTGTCAAAGTTTGTATCTCAGACATTGTGAAGGAACTGCGATAAAAATGATTCACCATTAATAAAAAGTTGGGGAAGATAAACTAGGAAAGGCAGCTTCAATGTTGATGTTCATATCACGTGGGTAAACTCTTACGTGAAACTCATTGTGAGCTGGTTTTCAATTCAGTAACGTTCTTCATCTGTTAGTATTTTTCACACTTAATTTAATAAAAAGTTTAACTATACCATTGAAAATGCGGTAAGCATGAAGAGTCAGCAGAGAGTAGGAAAAATGCAAAAATTAACACAGTGGATGTGTGAGTTGAGAGAAACTTCCACTGAGAGATGGAGAAGAGCTGGAGCCTGAAGTATAGCCTGAAGGAATGGACTGTCCTTCCCACTGTATGTGCGTCTTCCAGTGGATGACTGCAGAAAATGAAAAGCAAGCTTTGTAAGAGGCCAGAAGAGGACTAGCACCATTCAAGGTTGATGCAGTTATCTCAGGAAAAGATAGCAAGATGTGAGGAAGAGCGAACTGATTTTCAGCAAAGAAATTTGGAAAATGCAAACTGCATCTTGACATGAATGCTGAAGTGGGGTGCTGAATTATTAACCCTGTTCTTAAGTCCTCTTGCTTCTCACTACTAACACTTAACTTTCAAGTTAGTTAAGACGTTATTCCAACTAAGAACAATCTCCCATATGACAGCTTTCTAAAACATTTTCTGACAAAGTGGGTCCTAGCTCAGTGGACCAAACTACTGAATTGATTCTGTAAGAAGCAAGCCTGAAGGGACAGATTAGAATAGTATTGGACTGGTATCGATGATTTTGTCCTCCTTATAAAACAGTTGCCAAATCAAATGCCTTTTTTTTTAATTTTTTTTTTTTTTTAAATTACCTCGTTGGTTCTATTGAAGTATTCTCCATCATCACCAAGTGTGAAAATCCAAATGCAGGACATACTGTGCCTGGACAAATAATGGCTTTTTTTTTTTCCTTTTTTTGTTCCTTTACAGAATAGATTTGAACTCTCAGGTGTCTTCTACCAAATGTGAATCATAGGGCTTAGAGATGGGATGTGCTGGAAGATTTGAGTACTGATGCCAGGCACAAAAAATATAAAAGGTAGTTTGTTTTGTGCTGTCTCAGGCACTGCATGTTTTTGACAAGCAGCAAAGGATGTGAAAATAACTTTGTGGCTTATAGTCTCACATTTGTGGAGCTGTAGTCTTTCCTGAATAGAAAGGATTTAGGCTTCTACTGTATCTGACTTGCCTCTGGCTTGAAATAGGTCATCATCTTTATTACATTGCAAAGGAGTGCTTATTTGCAAAATTAATGCACAGTTATCCACAATAGACAACTACAAGTTGATATATTCCAGTATATCTGGAATATTTCCAGTCTTCTGTCTGTCTGTGTCCATGTTAGCCTGCGTCAGCTTTCTTGTGTCAGCAGCACTAAAAAGAGAATCAAATCTAATCTCTCATGATAGAGAATAACCTTAACCTAATGCTACCAGATAAGACAGAAAAATTTATTTTGGGCTTCTTTTGGAAAAATGATAAGACTATCTAAGCTGTAAAGGATTCATTGCTTTTTTGAGGAACTACAATGAAACGGTGTGTCTCAAATATCCATTCTGCTTCCTGTGGAAAAGGATGGGACTTGCCTGTGGTACTAGGTGCATTGCAGACTTAATTCAGAATACATTAAGATTTCTAGCAACTGTCTCTTAGGTTGGCATCAGTTTTGGTATTTCTGCATGATACTTGGCAGTTGTGGTTTTATGTTTTCCTACAGGTGTGGAGTTTCCTAAGTGTTGTGGAGTGCTCATAAGAGTAATAAAAAAAAAAATCATAGAATCAGTGAAGTTGGAAGAGACTTAAGGGATCATCTAGTCCAACCCTCCCCCCACCTATTACCCACTAAACCATGTCCTTAAGTAGCACATTCAGCCTTTTCTTAAACACCCGCAGGGGTGCTGACTCCACCCTGGGCAACCCCTTCCAGTGCCCGACCAGCCTTTCTGAGAAGAAATTTCTCCTCATCTCCAACCTGAACCTCCCCTGGCGCAACTTGCAGCCATTCCCCCTTGTCCTGTCACTAGTTATCCGTGAGAAGAGGCCGACCCCCAGATCACCACAACTTCCTTTCAGGTAGTTGTAGAGGGCAACAAGGTCTCCCCTGAGCCTCCTCTTCTCCAGACTAAACAGTCACAGTTCCCTCAGCCGCTCCTCATAAGACCTGTGCTCCAGCCCCTTCACCAGTTTCGTTGCCCTTCTCTGGACACGCTCCAGGGCCTCGATGTCTTTCTTGTGGTGAGGGGCCCAAAACTGGACACAGTACTTGAGGTGCGGCCTCACCAGGGCTGAGTACAGGAGGACGATCACCTCCCTGCTCCTGCTGGCCACCCCATTCCTGATACAGGCTAGGATGCCATTGGCCTTCTTGGCCACCTGGGCACACTGTTGGCTCATGTCCAGGCGAGCATCAACCAACACCCCCAGGTCCTTTTCCTCTGTACAGCTTTCCAGCCACCCCGCCCCCAGCCTGTAGCGCTGCCTGGGGTTGTTGTGGCCAAAGTGCAGGACCCGGCACTTTGCCACATTGAACCTCATCCCGCTGGCCTCTGCCCAGCGATCCAACCTGTCCAGGTCCCTCTGCAGAGCCACCCTACCCTCTGGCAGATCAACACTTCCCCCCGGCTTGGTGTCGTCTGCAAACTTACTGAGGGTGCACTCAATTCCCTCATCCAAATCATCAACAAAGATGATGAGCCCCAGCACCGACCCCTGGGGAACACCACTCACAACCAGTTGCCAGTTGGATTTCACTCCATTCACCACCACTCTCTAGGCCCTGTTCTTAATGACCAGGAGACCATTCTTAGGTCTGTTGTTAATGGCCAGGAGGCTTCTGCAATTTTCTTTTATTTCTAGAGAAAGTATGAATAAAGTGTGGGTAAAGGGATTACTGTGATATCTCAAGGAAGGAATGTGTGTATGCATTTAGCTTGAAAAACTTTTGTTCTGGTGTCGAGGAACAAGCTCTTTGGTCTAGAACTGATAGCTAGAAGGATTGTCTCTTTCAAGTTTTTGCTGTCTCTGTTGTTAGGTAGTTCTTTGCTGCTATGCTAGAATGTACATGTTTATGGGAAATGAGACACTAAAATACTGGGCGATTTTTGGACACTTAAGTTTTATTTGAACAGTTGAAAAAAAAACCCGTACATCTGTGAGTGCTACTGAACTCAAGAGATTTAATTCTGAAGAACCTTGTGTTTCAGTTTTTTTCCACAGAGATGATGGGGATGTGTCTTGGCTCAAAGTCTGTAAGGCTGGGCTGGTGCACATGATGCAAATTTAGCTGAACAAGCAAGTTTGAGAGGAGAAAAGGCAGGCTGAAGTTGCTGGCTCTGCTGGCTGTGTAAATGCAACAAGTACAGTGTATTTTTTGTGAAGTAGGAGCTGTGGGTACTCTGGCGCGTAGAAGCAGATGTTTTTGAGTTGCATGAGGTCACTTTCACAGAACACCAGTTCCAAATTCCAGTTAGGAAGAGGCTTGAGGTCCTTCAGTTGAATTGTAGTAGTCGTAGATCGTGTGTAGTAGGGTGCAGTGTACTTGTGCAGGGGTTGATTCTCACATTAAGGGATGTTCTAGGCCACAGAAAACTGTGTATAAGCATATTCACTGATATGGAAAGTCAGAAGAATGTTTTCTATAAGTAAAAATAAGTAGAAGTTGCCACTTAAACGGAAATTGTGAAGCTTGGACATTTGCCATGGCGTATGTCTTCTTGTGCCTACTTGATTAGGGATAGAATATGCTAGTCAATACTAGATTTGTGACAAGATTTTTTTGCTTTTCAGAAGATTTTTGATGAATATGACACACAAAATAGGTTTTCCATTTCCGTGAGCAACAAGTAATGATTTGTTGCTAAGGTTGGCTTTGATAAATTGCCCTCTGCCTTCAGGATACTTTTAACTGTGAGAGCAGCCTCTCTAAGATGATAGAAATCCATATTCAGTTTTCCTGTAAGATTCACTTATGGAAAGGCTCTTGGTTTAGTGCACAGGTGTATAGCAGGTAGTTCAGCACACCATTTTTAGCTCTGAGTAATGGTGTCTTCCACTAGACTTCAATTTCAGTTTCTTCAGATGATGACATTTTTGCCATAGCCTAGCAGCTAGCAGTAGGTTTCAAGATTTTATTTTTTTTTAATTCATTAGTCACTCAGGTTTTGTTCTTGTCATGATATTAACTTAGCAGGAAGATTTCTGCCCTCGTTAAATGCTCTTTGATTCTCTTGCCAACATCTCCTAAATAACATGCTTCCGTTGTGCATATTGCTGTTGCTCCAGTATATTTGTTGTTCTATATCTTTACTGTAGGAGAAGAGAGAAGCAAGGTTGTGGTTATTGCACAAAATAGAAAATAACATGAGCAAAGAAATTATTAATTATGAATCTTCCAACAGAAGAAAAATATTTGGAAACTCGTCTGACAGGGATTTGTTCTACTGAGCACTCGTGAGGCCACACCCAGAGTGCTGTGCTCAGTTCTGGACTCCTCAGTACAAGAGAGACATGGACATACTGGAGAAGGTCCAGTGAAATGTCATGAAGATGATTAAGGATTGGTCAAAGGAAGGTGGAGCCAGGCTCTTTTCAGTGGTGACCAGTGACGGGACCAGAGGCAATGGGTACAAACTGAAACACAGGAGGTTCACTCTAAACATCAGGAAGCAGTTCTGTAATGTGAGGGTAACTGAGCACTCGCACAGGTTGCCCAGGTAGGTTGTGGAGTCTCCATCCTTGGAGATATTCAAAAGCTGTCTGGGCATGGTCCCGGCCAACCTGCTTGAGCAGGGGATTTGACTAGATGACCTCCAGAGGTCCCTTCCAAGCTGAACCCTTCTGCGATTCTGGGTTACTTTGTCAGTGAAGCATCTTCCCTCCCCACTTTCACCATTGCCAGGCATTTAAGTGTAGTAAATTGTTGATACTGGTTGTGGTACAGTACGTGTTTGAGGAAAATTGCCAGAATGATCAAATAATAGAACTTGTGTTAAGTACCAATGAAACCTGTTTCTGAAGGTAATCCCGAGATGATTCCTTAGTTTGCCAAGAATTTTCTGTGTGCACACCCAGGCTAACAGGATGTAACCAGCTACACAGTAACTAAACATCCTAAACTCTTATATTGAACAGGTTAATTGAAATAGTGTTGATTCAAGCTGGTTCTTTTCACCAACCATACAACTAGCTCTTGCCATCTTGGGAAAAAATAACAAAATACCAAAATCTTTCTCTTTGCTCTAGCTTCAATGTGGTAAATCGATTGCAAGTTGGGACGAAAGGCAACTTCTACAGTCACCTCAAGGGAATTTACGTACAGAATGGTTGAATAGCAGGCTCACTTCGGTGTCCCCTTGCTCTTTGTAGTTTGGGTTGCTTGTTTCTGAGCAAACTACTTTTGCTTGACTGTAGCTTCTTGATGAAATCTTTCTTCTGGTATCTGCTTTAAAACTTGGGCTAGAAATGAATCTAGTTTACTTTAGGAAACTTTATTAGTTTACTTTAGGAAATTACTGGCAAATAACTGATGTCTAGAATTAGAAGGGGTAAGTAAGGTGGTGTGCAAGATGTGAGTCCTGTATTTTAGAGTCTGTCGCTTTGTGAACATCTTAAGTTATGTGGTAAAACTTGCTTTGATCCAACTTGGTTTGGATCCTATCATTGGTACCGACTTTAGACTATGAAATTACCTGCATCTTCTTTTTAAAGAGGTAGGTTGTCACAGTTTATAAATCCAGACCTGATCTGGAGGCTGTATGTATTATAACCTGTGAAGTAGAAAAGAGTTAAACTGAAAAATGTAACAGGAATCTTTAAAATCCCATTGGAAGAAGCCCTGTGTATATTACCTTAACTTCTTCCATCCTGGCTCTAATAACTCTGATGTAATAATTTTTTCCTGAAAACTAGTCTGAAATACAGTACTTGAAGAGATTCTTCTTTTCTTCCCTTTCCCCGCTATAACTTAGTCCAATTAAAGTCAGAAATGTAGCTGCTTAAATCAGTGTAGCATTATTGCTTTCAGTATTTGGGTTTGTGCTTTGCTACCTTTTTAGGTAGAGCGTTGGATTCCTAATACTGTTCACCTACAATGGTCTCAAAGTCCTAAAACTGGCTTTTTCAGGATGTTGTGGAGAATGAACGACAACCTGAGTTTTTTCGTGGTACAGTGCCGTAAGATTTCTCTGTGCACTAGAGGCAGATGTCTTTTTCTGATGATGTCCAAGGTTTGTAAGAAAACTTGCAGGGTAGACAGAGTATAGAAGGTGCTCTTTAAAGACATCCTATTCCTGTGCAAATAGAACACTAGGTCTAGGTTTTGTGAATGTTGTTTACACAGATTGCTTAAGCCTTGGTAGAACAACTCCTTCACTAAACTTGCTAGTACTGTAGAAATTGTGTTGCAAAGTCTTGCAAGGAAAATACTTAATATGTTTTTAATTAACATGAAAAATAGATGTTCTTAAAAATTTTTTATTCAATGGCTTGTGAATTTTAAAACAAAACTTAACTTTTCTCTGCTTATCTCAGAAGCATGCTGTGTTTTACTGACAGTGAATGAACAGAATAGCTTTGTTCACTCTTTTGCTGATAACTAAAATACTTTTATTATGGTCTTCGGTTCTTAAATATCAACAAAATATTTTGTTGTAGGACAGATTCTCTAGATTCCTTTTATAAAAATATGATTTTCTGTTTTAGGTGTGGAATATCAAACAGATGATTAAATTAACGCAAGAACATATAGAGGCACTGCTAGACAAATTTGGAGGAGAGCATAACCCACCATCGATATATTTAGAGGTAAGTTTATGTTCAAATGAATGTTGTTAGATTAATGGTGTGTTATCTTAATCTTATATGAAGCATCTTACGTTAAAGCTGAGAATACCTATAGTAACAGAGAATATTCTCCTTGTGTGTTTAGAAACTTAACTCTTTCCCTGGAGATGGAAAGGGATGGGATGTAGGGGAAGATAAATGACATGGTCCGATAGTTATGTTGGTGCAACTGAAATAAAAAGCATTCTTTTTACTTGCAGGAGAGTGTAGGGGTAAAGATTGTGTGTGTATAATAGAAAAGGCATTCGCTTTTGTTAAAAGCAAATGCATACACATGCATGTGAGAACATCTTATAAGACTGCCTTTAAAGCAGTTGACTTCACTTTTTTCTCTTTGAAAAATACTAATGTAGAAAAAAAACCAGTAGTGCTAGAAGGGAACTTCTTAAATACATAAAATCGTAGGATGGAGTAATATTTTTTTTAAGCTGTGTTTAATTTGCAAACTAACTACAAATTACATTTCTGTATTCTTTATCACTCCGGATTTGTAAAGTTGTGTTGATGTAGGACCATTAAGAGCATATAAAAAGACTGCATGCATAAGTTACATCTATTAGGAATCAAATGGGTATCACTTGCTCCAAACCCTGCTGTTTTCTTGGTTCTCTCAAGTATTGAAATAACTGGAGGTCAACCAGACTTCTTTTGTAGTCTTTTAAATTGTAATTGCTGCCTAAAGGCACTGGGTGATTAAAAGTAAAGATCTCATTATTTGAGGTACTTCTAGCTTTTATCTTAATATGTCAGAGCAGGGCACTAGTTTGATTATACAAATGTTGACATAACGTCCTTAACAATTAAGGTCAAATGAGGTCCTCTATAGTTGCTTTACTTATTGGTAATGTGAAATGGGACTACTGAATGAGTGCTAATCACTATTTTAACCACTCAATGGTATATAAACACACCTCTGTTTTCACATGAACCAGTCCATTCCATATGTCTGGATTTAATATTGCCACATGTGTGTTGGTTTCATTAGATTGTATATAAAATTGAAATAATAATGAATACAAGGTGTACTAAGTCTGGATTTCAGGTAGTGAAATCATTAGTTCATTACAGCCATTTGTCACTTGCCTGTATCTAAATTAAAACTGAGATCCCTACACTGGAAGCTTTTTGATTATTCTGTAGCTCATTGATAGGGAAGATGGCATTTGCAGTCATAAATATGTACTAGGAAATTATTATGACAGTGTAAAGAGTGTGGGTTTGCAAGTTGTGTGGTACCATGTGCCACTGGGATGAAACTGCAGTTCTAGCTCATCAACATGGCGAAGAAGCCCTGCAAGGTGGAGCAGGGTGTTCCTCTGCTGCAGTGAGTTCTGCTGGTCACAGTCTTGTGACAAGTAGTGCTGGTACTGAGTAGGGAGCAGTAAAGTCATTGGAGAAAGGTGGAAGTGGCAGGGATTCTGCTTTTTCAGTTGAGTTATCTCATGAGACAGGGAGTCCTGTGAAAAGAGTCCACCCTCACTAAAATGAAAAGCCTTGTTGTTCCCAGCTCTTTGCTGTGTGGTTCCTCCGCTTCTTTTGTTCAGATGCTTACAGTACCAGTAGTGGCTGAGCCACTTCCAATCACTAACCCAGAAGGAAAGTATTCTGGGTTTGTTGGATTAGTTTGCCATCCAGTTAGTAGTCTGAACTTGGTCATGATGAAGTGAGCCCCAAAGCTGTGGTTGTTAGGAAAGGGGAAGAGCTTGCAGCTGTGAGCCAAGACCCTAGAAAACGAGGTGACAGAGGAGAGGAACTTTCTCCTCAGATGGTCATTAGCTTAGATCATCCTCAGATGGATTGATTGAAGTGAATGGGATTAAATGCTGCAAACCTGTCATTTGTTTAGTGTGTATATTTTCTGAGGGAGAACTAAAGTGTAAGGGAAAGAAAAAGAACAACTCCATTACAGAGTACCTGATACAGTCAGAAGCAAGGTTACTGTCTACTCTTGAATGTTCTTTTCAACCCAGCAGCTGTTATCTGGTGCATCCTTTCTGTGCATTTCCCACCTTTTTGGTTGCTTTTGCCTTAGTCAAGATCAGAAATTTCTTTCTATTGTCAGAATTTACTTTGCAGCAATTTATCTGAATCTAATCTGTAACTAATGTCTGCTAATGTTTTGACTTTCTGTATTCCTCCACCTGTCAGAAAAAGGGCCACAATAACCCTGGTTGCAGCGTGAAAGGCCAAAACTCTATGTAAAAAGCTTTGAATGTACTGTGATAATGTGTGGAAGAACACGTTTGCTTCTAGGAAATGCGGAACTAAGAAAATACAATTCTTTTGATATGAATAAAAAGAACAGGAGAGTATGTGGAATGCATGTGGGCAGCTGAAGTGGTTCAATAGGTAACTCATCCATCTGACATCCATTAGAAATAGCAAACTCCCTATGTACAGAGACACTGTGTGGTATTGGGCATGTTGCTCAGTTCTGCACCTGAGCATCATCACAGACTTCTATGCATGACCCCGTCTTCCCCTCAAGCTTTCATGTCTAGGCTATGTCTAGGTCTTGATGCTCTGGTCTGTGTACAATCTCCAAAGTGCTTGAACAGGAAGGTAATGTAACTTATGCTCTGTCCATCCTCTTCTGACTCTTAGATTTTGATTGTTTTGCTGAAGTCTCATTTCTGACTGTAAAGCATAATATTGCCCTGCTTTTAGCCATAATCTGTATAGGTAATTTTGCTAGTCTGGTACTTGGACTTCATCACCCTTCCCTCTGTTTCCTCCCACTGCTCTGGTTTCTTCACATCTTCCGTAAAATGTGATTGACTCTTAAGGGCTTCTGTAGATTGTACCTGTTGACCATCTTTCTTGAGTGTTATTAGCAAGCAAAAATTGGAATTAGCCAAAGCTAATTGCTAGATAAGTGCCTGCAAATGTACACTTTTGCTTTCACTCATATTGCCTTTCAGTGTCGTAAGCATCAGGTTTGTTATTGTAGTGCCTTTTGTATACCTTGGAAAAGCTTGACAGCTATCCATCCATCTTCTGGCGTGTAGAGTTTCAGTACAATAGGATTTGTTTGTTTCTTTTGTACTCCTGTCTGGCTTTATATCCTTTGTTTCTTACCCATATGCTGGCTCCTGGCCTGTGTTGGAGCTGCCTCTCTAGTCTTGTCAAGTAAAGATGTTGAACCTGGCAACAAAATCACATTTCAATTAAAAGTGGAAAGGAAAGGTTTGGGGAAGCAGAAATGGTCATAGGGAAGCTGAAGAATTGAATGAGAAAATTAATTCAGAAAACTGAGCGTTCAAAGGATTGTAGTAAAATTATTTGGGCATTGAATATGAAACATAAACCTCATAAATAAAAAGGAATTTACGCTTTACAGTTGCTCAAGAAAATAGAAGCTAACAACCTTCTGTTTCTGTGCTCATCTGAGAGTAAGGAGACAAAACGTTTGTCTTGTGGCAGACTTTTTTAATTCTGGTGGGGTTCAATGCGTTTTACATCAAAAGAACTTTAAAACTGACAGCTATTGCCACAGCTGTCATTTCGAGCTTCATCAGTTGTCTAAGAAAGAGGAATAGATTTCTTGAAATATTGAAAGTGATTGTCCGTGCTATGTTGAATTCAGCATATATTTAATTATTCCTGCAAGGAGTACTTGGATTCAGGGGTGTCTCCGAGCCTTGATCCATGAATCTTCAGTGATGGTCTTAAAAAAGGTGATGGGAGAGCACGGGGACAGGGCCTGCCAGCCTGGGCAGGCCGTCTTGTTTGCAGATGCCTACGAGTGGAAAATGTACCGTGAAGCTGGAGGGCAGCAGGTAGCTTCTCTCTGTCCTCTCAGGGCAGGAAAGTAGGGGCTGAGGATGCAGAGAAACTTCTGGATGTGTCTGTGAGGTACAGGGGAAGGAAACGGAATGAACAGAAGAAAGTAAAGAACATTTGTCATTAACCACACAATTTTCTTCTAATTGCTATAACTCATAATAGCTTCGTGAATCTTATCAATGTTCTCTAATATGATTTACAAGAAAAACTTGTCTGTTTGTTCCTGCTGGAAGAACAGTGGCTGTATTAAAATCTAAAAAAATCTTTTTGCTAAAATTCTTTCTTAGGTAATCCTAGTTCTTAATTTCTTCCATCCCCTGTCTGTGAGCATGCATCTCAGATCTAACAGACCCCTGGAAATCACTGTCAAATATTTGCAATGACTGCTTGACTCAGTAGATGTAGAAATACCACTAACAGCATTTTTCTTTTCTGCAAAAGAAGTCGCAGGAGCTCCTTGGTAGGTTTTACCACCCTTTTTGGAAGCACTCTGTATCACAGCAGCTGAAAACATGAAAGATTGTTGTCTTCCCACAGAATTTCTTAGTGCATTGTATCTGTCCTTGAAGTGCTGTTTCCCAAAATACACAGTTTGTGATTCACTGTGGAAAAACCCTTTTCTTAAGGTTTGTCTAAGCATTGCAAGTCTTGGAAATCTTCACAGGAAAGAAGTCTAATGTTATGATAATGGGAAAAGCTGGGATTCCGTTAGCAAAAATGGTTAAAATACGCGTTGCGTGTTCTATAATGGCCATCAAAATTAAATATTGGTTTTTTTGCCTCTAGGGTCAAAGTACTGATGAAAAGGATAACCTGAGTTAGGGATAGGAGCGTAAAGATCTGTGCATTTCCACTTCGCATTGGCAACAACTGCTGTTTACAAACTGAAACGGGTTGTACAGATCCAGAGTGGCCAAAAGCAGTCAAGTCAAACTTAGAAAGGAGAGATCATGCTTAAATGACTTAATCAGATTTGTTAGCCTCTGTAGACTCTTAATGACTGTTCAGGGAGGCCTTACCTATTTAAACTTCCAAAATGCATTGTGTCCCTTCTTGCCTTGTAGTTAGTACAGTATTATCTGTGAACGCTTCCTCTGTGAGACCTTGATTGAACAGCATTAGCCCATTCGCATGTGAACAGTTCTGCGTGGTGTGAAGCTGCATCCTGGACCTGTAGATTACTTCAGTTAACGGTACCAGAGTAAGCTGCCTGCTTGTTTTTATAGTCAGACTCCACACAAAATAAAACAGTGTACAGATGCTTAGATAGAATGATAGTGTTATCAAAATAAATTTTAAAACTGTCAGCTTTCTAGTATTATCTTGAAGGAATCATCCTCTTTCTTACTCCTACTCTTGGAAGCAATTTAAAATGAGAATTGTGGGGGTAGAGGTATGTTTGTCCCCAGCTACTGTGATTATTCTTTTTTTCCTTCTAGCTTTCTCTTTTCCTGAACTATTAAATGTATTTCATTCAGAGGCCTTGCTGTCGCCATTTTTGAGAGTTTGTTGAATTTGAGGAGAGAATTTAATTCCTTATTCCTGTGTATCTGAAGAATCCATGCAGGAGGTCAAATTAATTAATTAAAGAAGATTACCTCTTTGATCTAAAGTATGCTTATTGCAACAGCAGGCAGATACAGTCTGACATGGATCTTAGTGCTGAATCTCAGGTTGTTTCAGACTCGTTTTGGGGTTCCAGGAAAATGCTAGCTCTGGGTGTAGGCACTGGGAAACCTGGCGGTTCTCTGGGGAAATTCAGATTAATTTTTACCAGTCTCCTAGCAGATGCTGATCAGCTATGTTGAACCAAAACTGGAATGTCTAAAGTTAGACTAAGTACAGATTTAGGAGTCTTACTAAATGAAGAAATCCTGACGTACGTTACTGTCTATCTTCAGCTCCCATTTAACTTAGTGGGATTTGCATTTGATCAACAGCCTAAAAGGTCAGACGTCTTTTAAATAGAAACACAATCTCAGTTTCAAAGACCAGGAAACTGTAGTTCAGGCTTTTAAGAGTCTTGCAATGTGTGGATGTTACCTAAAACTGAGGAAGGGGGAAGAGTGTGGTAGAACCAGTTGGTCTGCTTGAGTTTAAGCTGGGTTTCTAACCAGATGTAGTAGGGGGCAGGGAGAAGGAGAAACCATATTTTGCTACTGGTTTTGTCCCAGATTAAATTTTTTAAAAATATTTAATTCATTGCTTTTTGTTTCCTTAGGTGTTACTACTAGAACTTGTAGCCTGGTTATGGCCCAAGAAAGCAGGTTTCAAATATAAATGATACGTAATACAAAAATACACACCTTTTTGAGAAAATCCCATGTCATCGTCTTGTCAGCAGAGCTCTGTTGGAGCATCTGTGTGACATAGTGCAAATTTTGTTGCGTTCTGAAGTCAGTTTTTATTTTGTCAAAAGGTTGCAACATTTAAGTAATAACTAACTCTGCTGTTCTGAGTGAGCGGCAGTTGTATTATAGCGTTTATACACATGGTATATAAACATGCCAACTTTAGATGGACTTGGCGGCTTAGCAGGCCTCTATACGTTTTTCTTAGTTGAAGCCTCAGGAGTGTTTTCACATGTGTGAGACTATTGTATGATACGTATATATACTGATATGCAATATAATTAAAATTAACTTTTTTCTATTTTAGATAGGAATAGAATTCTGTAGATTGACAAGGTTCGCCACTTGGAATTTAATAGTCAGCTTCTCAAATACATATTTTCCGTCCGTGTTGTGAAATACTGTAAATTCACGCTAAATTGGGAGCCCCGTAGAGAGGGAACAAACAGATAAATTTGTTGAGGATAATATATGTTATTTTTGGGAACTAACTAACAATCTGGTGGAGCTGAAGAAGAGAAGCCTAGTGAGAAGCGGCAGCACAACAATGAAGACGAACGTAGCCCCTCGCAACTGGGACGAGGTGGCTGCCCGTCGCGCAGGCAGCTGGCTGGGTGGCGGCTCTGCAGGAGAAGTACCGGGGAATGCTGGTGAGCAATAAGCTGAGCTGTCGAGTTGCCCACCCTCACGGTAAGAGCAGCAAACCGCAGACTGCGCTGCATTAGCAAGTGCGTAGCCAGCATGAAGGACCCATCTACTCGCTACTTGTGTGACTGCATCGGGGTGGTGTTTAGCGTGGAGAAGAGAAGACTAGGGAGCAATCTGGAGGTTCTTGCAGCCTAAAGAGAGGGCCAGACTTTTTTCAGGCGTGCACAGCAAAAGGGGAAGAGGCAACGTCACAAATAAGTGTCAAGTGAATTTCATAAGAGAAAATTCTTCATCATGAGAGTGGTTTGTGAGCCCTGGAACTGGTTACCCAGAGGTGGTGGAGTCTCCATCCTTCAGGACTCTCAAAACTTGCTTGGGCAAGGCCCTGAGCAACCTGATTGAACTCAAAAATTAGCTCCGTGTCAAACAAGTGTTTGGACCAGATGTCTTCCAACTATTTTTTTTTCCCTCCTGTAATTCTGTATTAAGCTGAAAGGAAGATTTAAGGGTTTTTTGGTAGAACATTACTCTGTAATAATAATATATAAACTGAATGGATTTCTTTCTAGATTTCATAAACTTTCCCTTCTGAAATGCTTTTGAAAATCCTTAATTTAATGAGTTGCTTGAATGTTCAGCTTCATCTTCTACATGCTATAGATGCTGTATAAACTTAATTTAAAATTTGTTTGTTTGGTTTTGAAAAACAATATTAGAAATCAATGTTAGAAATCAATCTTATAGTTAGCCCAGAGGGCCTTGACTGACTTACATCAACAGCTACACAAACCTTCTTGTCTGCTAATATGGCTGTGCTGTTGCAGGTCTCTGTAGATAGGACAACTCTGTGGCATAATCTTTCTTTTAGGTAGAAATACTTGCCATAGGTCAGCTTTGTTGTTATAATACACTTTGAATTTAACTCCATGGGATAATTCTAGGTCTTAACTCGGTGCTGTCGACTGTGTAAGGTTGATGAGTGCTAGTCATCAGCTGAAAGCAATGTCTCACCAAGGTACTTAATCTTTCTGGCAATGAGTTTTTGTTGGCATTATTCTGTTTCTGCTGCATGTACTGTTGTTCCGTCTGTATAAAAAGAATTTATTTTTAAAAAAGAGAAAAATGTATTTAAAGTCTACTGATGCATTTCTAGTTACATTATGTTTTAGTATGGGATCTTCTGCTATGACACTGAGTAACAGTATAATACTTGAAAGTTTTTGTCTCCATAAAATATAGAGAGCTTTTCATGCAAAATTTAATGATACAGAACCCAAAGCCAGCAGGAGCTCCAAGCTTTCCATTCTCATTGTTTATTCTCTTAAGATAAATCATTTGACTTTGAGTTTGCATTAGTGACAGATTAAGCTGCCAGTGTAAACATTGTAGGATTGAGTATTTTGAAAGATGTGTGTAATTCTGTGAAGGAACTAAGCCCACAAGTATCCGGAAGCAATGTAATGTTGCGTGTGTTCAAATAATATTTTGCAATGTTCATGAGAAAAGGAAGTAAGTATTTAGAAAAGTATTGGTGAAATGGTAACAGTTTATGATTCTTAACTTTTGTTTACTGAAAATAATTCTTGACGCATGGAACTTTTACTGGAATTTACATGAAAAGTTGATCCTGGAAGTAGGAGACACACACTTGTGTTACTGTACAGTCAAAAAATGCTGTTTTTTATAATTGGGTAACCTTTGAATTTACTTTTGACAGTAGAATTGGGCTAGAGTGAAAAATGTTTTCAGTCTCCGAGTTTGGGGTCTGTTCATGAAATGCTAGACATCTCCAGGTTTTTAAAAGAAATCGTAAGTAGCTCTCAGTTTTCTGCAACTTATGTCCATTTTTTTAAAAACGGAACCCATAAAATTTAGGATTTGAAATTGTGATGTTCACTACCATTCTTTAAAATGCTTTTTCTTTCTTAGTTCTCACTTTCAAATTATCATTCTCTTTGTTAACCCTGTGGGGATGATGACACAAATTTTTAACATCCTGGTCCATCCTGGGGGATGCTAAACCTTCATAAAAAGAGAGGGGGCAACCACTGTTTACATGGCAAAACCAGCCTGGGTTCCGTCAACCTGAACGTACGACCAGGAGAAATAAATTTGTAGTAAAATGTAGTATTTGTGACAGCATTACTGAATGCTAGTTATTTTTTTCTCTTAACTTTTTTTTTTTTTTAAATCGTGTGTAGACCCTGCAGACTTCTTGGTCAGTTCAGTTCTCCTAGAACTTTAATTAGCAACATGTTATGCACAGAAAATTTGATGAAAGCAATTTTATTTTTTTTAAGGAAAGTATCTTTCACTAACATAAATATCCTTTCTGGCATTATAAATTTATGCAGCTTGGCATAAATCTTGGTCTTGCTGGAGAGCTAAGTAGAAAATTCTGTTCCCTACTGCTTAGATGTTAGGTTTCTTAGATCTTTTGTTTCTTCTGGTCTGTAAAGGTCTAACACATCCTTGGTTAACACTGACATGCTTACACAGCATGAAACACACCTTCCTTAACTGATTCAGATTTTTGGAGTTACTTGGTACTAATTTGTATGCTGAAGAAATAATTCTGATACTTGAATACAGATCAACATTTTCTTGTTCTGAAGACAAAGTTGATGGAAACAAACTTTAAACAAAAAATATATACTGATTTGAATTATAGGGCTTTGCAATAATGTTTCAGTTGGCTGCATCTAATAAAACCTTAATGGGCAAATTTAATGTTAGAGTTTTTTTGTTTAAGAAACTTGGTCAATGCTTTGTCAGGTTTTATATAAACTCGGTGGAAAATCAAAATTAGTCTTATACACATGTTAAAAGTGATCCTTTGAGAGATTTTTTTATGTGTTTATGGATGAGTTTGTAAGAGGGCAAACTTAGTTGTGTTCTGACTAAAATAAAGTTTTTTGTACTATTTGGTATGGAAGAGTAGTGCCAGAGGTGAAGGATGGTGAACAATGAGCTAGGTGAGTTGTCAGATGCAGATGGTGAAAAGCAGATTTTAGCTTTCCCTAAATTATTGCATTAGATGTATTTAGCTGTCATTCCGACAGAATTATAAATTTAGCAGTAGCGCAGTAATTCGGCAATGCAGCTGACAACATTTGTTAAAGATTGATGTCTCCTTGAAAGTAGTCTTGAATTAGGCTATTTAGTGCAGGTGCTTGAAATTGTGATTTATGATTTCTTTTATCCACTTATCCATTTAATCTGTTAAAAATTAGTTGTTGGTTCAGGAGGTTTAACGTAATGAATTGAAAACCATTTCTTCTTTGTGTCTGACTGAAAAACTTGACCAGAACCTTTTGTTCATATTCCTGGGAAATCTGAATTAGTTCAGAATGCATTTTGGTTTGTGTTCGTTCTGAACTTAGATTTCTGGTTTTGTTTGAGGGTACTGTATCATTAAAACAGCCGCTCTTCCTTCACAGGCCTATGAAGAGTACACCAGCAAACTAGATGCTCTACAGCAGAGAGAACAGCAGTTATTGGAATCTATGGGGAACGGAACAGATTTCTCTGTCTCCAGTTCAGCTTCAACAGACACAGTTGCATCATCTTCCTCCTCTAGCCTCTCTGTAGCACCTTCATCCCTTTCAGTTTATCAAAACCCTGCTGATATGTCGCGGAATAACCCGAAGTCTCCACAGAAGCCTATTGTTAGAGTCTTCCTGCCCAACAAGCAGAGGACTGTGGTGAGTCTGTTTCTATTCACATACTTGTAACCTCAATATTTCCTGTGTCTCTGTATGCAAGTTAATTTAGGAGCTGAAAAAATACCTGTGTCGAGATCAACAAGGTGGCACGACCACTGCTTGTGCTCTGCCACACTCAGTTGTTTTGATGTGTTAAATGTCTTCTACAGGATTAACACAAAGGTGTCCATTATAGCAATAGTAGAGAATACAAAACTTTCAGGAGTTGTTATAACAATGAAGATACCTCAAGAAATATTTTTCTTGAGTCTGCTTTCTTGGATAAATAGTAATCTACCGTTTTGCAATGGTTAGGAGGGGGCAGGAAGCTCTGTTTCTTGTATTATGCAAGATTATTGCTTAGTTTAACAGTGCAAGATTGGAGAAAGTAAGTGTTTTCCGTGTTGTCAAAGTTACTAGCAGCAATAAATGTTTCAGAGCAAGAAACAGCCTCCTGCAGCTAAGGAGGTTGTGCAGAATTGCTTGGGTTTTGGTTTGTTTGGGTTTTTTTCCTCCCCACTCACCGTGGTGTTTCATGTTCAGACCCTGATGCTGTCAGGCCCTGTGTAGAGAACTCGCTGGGGGAGGGACATAGTTGCTATTGGGAGAAGCAAGAAGCATTGCCTGCAAACTGCTCAAAAACTGGTGTTTATCACTTTTGGCAATGTTATACTGATTCCTGGAGTGATAGAAGAAGAGTTAACTTTTTGCTGGCTGTTTAATTGTCTGTTATAAGCGGAATTTTTTTATTAGTTAAGAGCTGCCAACTGAAGAGCCTTGATATGTGCTTTAGAATAATACACTGCAGGCTGTGATACATGAAATTACTGACAAGCCGTAGCCTAGGCTTTGTTTTGCAAGGTGATGCATACTTGTCACTTAGAGGGGGAGCTGTGGTCCCAGAGAAAGTGGGAAATAAATGGATAGCACAGCCAGTGTCCCTGTGAAACCAGGGCTTTTTGTAGCAGTCGGTCAGGTATTGGCCGTCACTGGACTGTGACAGCCTGGAGAAAATGAGTTGCTGGCTGTTGTGTTTTTGCCCCAGCCGCAGCCGAGCTCCACGCAGCCAGCCGCTCACTCACTCCCCCTGCCTCGGTGGAATGGGGAGGAGAATGAGAGACAAAGGAGAAGCCTCTTGGATTGAGATAAGAACAGTTTACTGAGACAGCAAAGGGAAAGGGAAACAACAACAATACTGATAAAAGAATATGCAAAACTGGTGATACACTGCAGTTTTCTCACCCATCCACGGTACAGCTCAGACTGCACACTTAGACCCGTTCCAAAGCTGGACTGTTCCCAGTCATGCATCCTGGAGCCTCATACCTCTCCCCAACTAGACTAACCCCCTTTTATGCTGAGCATGACTTAACATGGTATGGAATACCCCCTTTGGCCAGTTTGGGTCACCTGTCCTGGCTGTGTCCCATCCCAGTTTCTGGTGAAAATTAACCCTATCGTAGTCAAAGCTGGGACACTGGCAAAGAGAAGAAAACATAAACTGAGAAGTGCTGGGCATAGGGAATGTGTCCTTGTCCTTCCCCTGCCCCACCAAACAAAAGTAACCTGTTGTTCCCACTATAGGCCTTATGATTTATAAGGGCAGCTGTTTTCACTTGGAATTTTTTTTTAGTATTGCTTAATCATAAAAGGTATCACTAAATACTGAAAGTAGTATTTGGTTTTCGGCCTAGAGAATGGGAGTTTATTGCAAACTGTGACCACTGTGCACATGTACAGTGTTAAGCAAGGTGACTTTGGCAGCGAGGTATGGCTAGGCATGTAGTACTACCCCAATTGTGAAGTCTGGGGAGAGGGTACTGGATTTTGGAAAAACTCTGGTTTCTTCTTTGTATGTTCTGTCCCATGCTGCGTGGCTATTGTAGCCGCAGTCCCTGTGACAGGGCTGTCCCACAAGCTGGTTTTACTTCTCTCCTGCAGTGGGCCACCACATATTGCTTCCTGCATCGTTCTGCACATTTCCTTTTCTGTCTGTCCTGTGTGTTATCTTGTCCTATTCTCTAAGCCATAGAGTCTATTTCTGCTCTTAGTCTTTTCTCCTCAACTGCAATATTCCTCTTCTGCTCCTTTCCCTCTCTTCTTTTTCACCTCCTCCTCAATCCTTTTATCAGAGGTGTCATAAGTCTTTTCTCAAGTCTGAGCTCTGTTTTGCTTTTGAAGGAATCATTTTATATAAAGAATACTGTCAAATTATGAAATATACTACATCAAACTTCTAGGCTAGTATTAATTGTCTCTTTTTAAAATGTTTGAATGTGTGTATTTCACTGACTTGAAGTTCTTTCTGAATCTGCAAATCTGATTGCAAGTTAGGAAAAGAGGCAACTGAATTTCCATGTGAACTAGGCGATGCAATTTTGAGCCAGTACAGAATTGTCTTGCCTCATTTGAGACCATAGAATCATTACGGTTGGAAGAGACCTCAAGGATCATCCAGTCCAACTGTCCCCCCCACCACCTATTACCCACTAACCCATGTCCCTAAATGCCACATCCAACCTTTCTTTAAACACCCGCAGGGACGGTGACTTCACCACCTCCCTGGGCAACCCGTTCCAATGCCCGACCACCCTTTCCAAGAAGAATTTCTCCTCATCTCCAACCTG